>JAMKFB010000322.1:0-340669 GCA_036247105.1 Cirrhinus mrigala
ACTTTCACTTAGACCAGTTTTGCTGTTTTTAATAATTTGTTTCAAATGTGGTGATGAAGGTCAAATATAATCTAAGAGTTTTGTTTCATACAGTGATTGTCGTCCACAATCCTCCTCGCAGGAGAAGATGGAGCAAAGAAGATCCTCCTCAGAGTAAGTCTTTATCTACATAAATAAATGAAGTTATGTGTGGTAAATGTGTCTCTTGCTGGTGGATTCTGGTTATCTGTGATGTTGATTAAGATCAAGATCTTGCCATCATAACATGTCACATATCACATGTGCTCTGTTTTATTATATGATGTGAGGATTGTGGACACTGAATGTCTGATTTGACTGTTTGCAGTGAGGATTGTTCTTCTGGGTTGGAGCGTGTCAGAAAACAGTCATGTGGGAAACTTCATATTAGGACGAGCAGCGTTTGACAGTGAAGCTCCTCCAGATGTTGTAGAGAGAGTCGCAGGAAGACTGAAGGACAGACACGTGATCATCATCAACAGTCCTCAGCTGCTCCAGACCAACATCTCAGATCATCAGATCACACAGACAGTGAGAGAGTGTGTCCATCTGTCTGATCCAGGACCTCATGTGATCGTTCTGCTCCTCAAACATGAGCCGTGTTCAGCAGAAGATCAAGAGCGTGTGGAGAAGGTGCTGCTCTCTTTCTCTGAGCGCGTTTATCAACACACCATGGTGCTCAGCACACGAGAGCCCACTGAAACCAATGACATCCTGCAGAAAATCATTCAGAAATGTGCAAACAGACACTTCAGTCTTCAGACGAGCAGCTCTCCTCATGATCTTCTGCAGACGCTTGAGGACATTGAGAAGATGAATGATGGACGACACCTGGATTGTGCTGAAGGTTCACTGTATTTCACATGGATGATATTGTGTGATGATATTTGATGTTTATATCAGTATTTCTTCCTCTGTCAGAAGGTGTGAAGCTGAATCTGGTTGTGTGCGGGAGTGATGAGACATTAAAATCCTCCATATCAGAGCAGATCCTGCAGCAGACAGACAGAAGATCAGATGTGGAGCTTCATGGACATCTGATCAGTCTGGTGGAGCTTCCAGCTCTAATTTGTCTCTCAGAGGAGGAAGTGATGCATCAGACTCACCGCTGTGTGTCTCTGTGTCATCCTGGAGTTCATGTTTTCATCATCATCATTCCTGATGCTCCTCTTAATAATGAAAACAAAGCAGAAATGGAGAAGATCCAGAGGATATTCAGCTCATGAATCAACAAACACATCATGATCCTCATAAAACAGAATTCAGAGCATCAGAAAGCAGAACTAAATGAACAAACACAGTCTGTCATTCAGAGTTTTGGAGGACGACGTCAGTTCATTGACCTGAACACACAAGTGTCTGTGTTGATGGAGAAACTGGAACAGATGGTTGAGGAAAATAGTGGTGTTTGTTTCTCCACAGAGACATTGATGGAGACACAGATGGAGAAAATACTAAAATTTGAAGGAATGAAGAAGAAAATTCAATCACTAGAAACACATTTACTGTCACAAGGTAATGAGCAGAAAATCATTTTGGGTCTTAAACTGCAGAGCATGTTTTAAAATAGAATTTTTACTACAGTAGAGTTTGACTCTGTTTTGTGCTGATGTTTTCCTGAAGCAGCTGATGGTCACTAAACTGTCCCAGTGTCAGTTCGCTCTGCCTCTGCTTTTTCCTGATCCATTCACACAACAGATTGAGTTTCCTCTCTGGACATTCAGACAAATCAACAAGAGCTGGAAGATCAGAAACACAACAATGAAATCATCAGTCAAACCCAGCCGATCTACAAGACACAAACTCCAATGGTGTTTTTCTTCAGGTTTGGCTCTGTGTCCTCATCCAAGTCTCAGCTGATGAACAGTCTGATCAATGAGAAACACGACACGTTCTTCCACAGGAACTGCCCAGACAGCAGCAGAACCAGAGTCCTGATGGATGGAGTGGTGGAGATCGCCTGGTTCTGCCCCTCTGGAACAAACACAGATAAATTCACTGAGTGTGTTGTGTTCTGTAATCTACACGGTGATGCAGGGGACCATGAGAAACAGCTGCAGATCCTCACTGAAATGAGCTCAGTCAATGTTGTTCTTCTGCCACGACTGGACAGGAATGACAGACATGCAGCAAAGATACAAAACCTGTACAAGGACAGAAAGCCACTCATTTGTCTCTTTACTGAGGATGAATCTACTGTAATTGAGATGAAAAAAGGGAAATTCAGAATTGGTCTAAAAAAAAAGAAATCAGTCAGATGTATCTGAAGAGCTCAGAAGAGCCATAAATGATTGTCTCTCAGGATCATCTTCCACTTTCAGACTTGAAGATGTGTCCAAACACTCAGACATCAGAGTAGATGAGAATGATGATGATGACTGCAGGAGAGGAAGAGCAGCAGCACAGCAGATGATGAGTTTACTGGAGAAGAAACATCTGACAGAAATCAAAGAATCATTTCTGCCTCATCAGGGGAAACTGTGGCATCAGTGGAGTCAGAAGAACAGAGAACTACATTGATATCGAGAAGATGAGACAGAAATGGACATCAGTAGAAAACAAACTGACATGAGGAAAATCTGTCAACAATAGCATGAATATAGTATCAGTGGGTTTATGAAGCTCTTTATTAAACAAATGAACTCACATGCTGCCATAAAGATGTTTTTCCTTAAATGGCTCAGGATCCTCCTGGATGAACATACAGCTGATCTTTCTGCTCTACATCACATATGATGAAACATGGTCAACAGTCTTAAAACTGAAAGAGAATCATGATAAATATGAACAACTCAGAGCTGAACAAACTGAACTTGAGAGAATATCTGAGGATCTTCAAGCTGCATCCTTTGGTTTGGAGCACATCATGAGGGAGATCGGTCAGATCTATGAATCATGTTCATCTGTGAAGAAGAACAAGAAAGACCTGCAGATTGACTTCTCTTCTCTCCCGAGTCTCGCAGCAGAGATGATGATCTGTGGATTTCCACTGGAGCTGATGGATGGAGATGCTGCTCATGTTCCTGTGATCTGGATCTCTGCTGTTCTAGATCAACTCATCCACAAACTGGGAGACCAGAGAGTCTTTGTGCTGTCAGTTTTAGGGATTCGAGGCTCTGGAAATCCACCATGCTGAATGCCATGTTTGGACTCCAGTTTGCCGTCGGTGCTGGCAGAACAACCAGAGGAGCTTTCATGCAGCTGATCAGAGTCTCAGACGAGATGAAAACACTGATGAACACTGACTATATTCTGGTTGTTGATACTGAGGGTCTTCGTGCTCTAAAACTGACTGGAAGATCAACAAGACATCATGACAATGAATTGGCCACATTTGTTGTTGGTCTTGCAAATCTGACACTGATCAACATCTTTGGAGAAAACCCATCTGAGATGCAGGACATCCCTCAGATTGTTGTTCAGGCCTTCATGAGGATGAAGAAGGTCAGACTGAATCCCAGCTGTGTGTTTGTGCATCAGAACGTTTCAGACGTCGCAGCTGGAGAGAAAAACATGGAGAGAAGGAGACGACTGCAGGAGACACTGGATGAGATGACAAAACTCACTGCTGAAGAGGAAGTCTGTGATGCAGAATGTTTCAGTGATGTCATTAGATTTGATGTTCAGAATGATGTGAAGTATTTTGATCAGCTCTGGGAGGGAAACCCACCGATGGCACCACCAAACCCAAACTACTGTGAGAACATTCAAGAACTGAAGAAAACTATTATGACTCATGCAGCAAAATCACATGGAATGAGGCTGATAGGCTTAAAAGATCATATTAAAGATCTCTGGGAGGCTTTACTGAATGAACGATTCATCTTCAGCTTCACTAATTCTCTGGAGATTTCAGCCTCCAGGAAACTAGAGACTGAATACAGGAAGTGGTTCTGGAGTCTTCGCAGTGTCATGATGGAAACTGTGAACAAACTACACAACAAAATAGAAAATGAAACAATTCATGAGATTAAGGAAACTGATCTTCAGAAAGAACTGAAGAAGACAAGTGAAGAAGTGGAAAAATCAATGTCAGAATTCTTTAAGAAAGACAGAGATGCAGATATACTGATTCAGTGGAAAACATCATTTGAAATCATAATCAAAGAGCTTCAGGAAAACATTGTGAGAGAAACAAAGAGGAAATTAAATGAGATTCTTCAGCAGCGACACCTGAAGAAAATGATTGATGCTCAGAGGAAACATCATGAAAACACTCTCTATGAAAAGAGCAAAGAACTCGCCTTAAAACTCAAAGACAAAACAAATGATGAAGAAACACTGAAGAAAGAGTTTGATTTGTTTTGGGAACAGAGTGTGAAGATCATCATTACAGACACTCCTGCAATCAGAGACATTGACATAATGAGAGATGTGAGAGAGATCCTCAGTGACATCGATTATAGTGCGCCTGTATATCATTGGAGGAAGAGCAGGGATATTTTCAATGTGCCGAGTTATTCAGATTATGTACATTTAAAGAAAAAAAAATGTATTTTTCAGACATGTCTACAGATCAGTTCAAACAATTTTGGTGTCTAAGAAGGATGATGCCCACATAAGATTGTTCATCACAGATGTTGCTCATCAAACAGACAGAATGATTCAGTCATTTAACATCTCAAGGATGGGCTACAACATCAGCTACGTTCAACAACTAATAGATTACATCAAGACAAGAGTAACTGAACATGAGGAAGGACCAGTGAATTATGTGTTCAAGAATGAATTCTTCATGGATTTGGTTCTTTCCGTCTGTAAGAAAGCAAACAGAATGATCACTGACCAACACAGACTGTTCAGAGAAGCCAATGATCCTGTAATATATGTTCAGAATAAGAGAGAAGAGTACTATAGTATTTTCCTGAAATACTGTCTTGGATCAACATCAGCTGTTATTTTTGGTGAGATCATCTGTCAGAAACTGAAAGAGCCCATTGAGCAGAGCGTCTACAAGAAGACTGCCAGAGATCTGACAGATGAAATGAGATCAAACTGTGAATCACTGAATGGAAACAGATCAAATCTGGAGAAACACATCCTGAAGACACTGGCAGAACAGGAGGATTTTGACAAATATATTAACTACATTCATAATCCCAGAGATCACTTCAAGAGTTTCATCAGAGATGAAGTCAGTCGGTTCATCACTGATCAGTTCAGTGTCAGTGTTTTACCCAAGATGAAGGAGAACATTAAACTCCTGCAGCAGAAGATCATGAAAGCAGCTCATGAATCTACTGAACATGTTCAAGTGAACAGAGGAGATGTTGGTTTGTGGTGGAAGAGATTCACACAGCAGATCTCAGATGAGCTGATCTTCTCTGAAAAAGACCTCAGTGGAGTCAAACATGATGATGTTGATGATTTCAACCTCCTAGAAGATGTGATGAGACGAGAACTTACTGATATAATGTCTGAGATCAGCAGTAGATTCAACACAGAGACATTTGATAAAAAACTAGACCTTAAATTCAGACCAGATGAGCTTCTGATTGATCTCTTCTGTCAGTGCTGTTGGGTTCAGTGTCCGTTCTGTAAAGTCGTCTGCACAAACACCATAGAAAACCATGATGGAGATCACAGTGTTGCTTTCCACAGATCGAGAGCAATTAATGGCACATATTACAGTTCAACACAGAATCTCTGTACTGATATTTGCACTAATTTAGTGGCAAGTGATCAGTGTTTTAATAGTTCCAGATGGAAGGTTTAAATATAGAGAATACAGAAGAGCAGGAGGAGTTTATGCGAATTGGAGCATCAGCCCTGATCTCTCTGATCTGACCTACTGGAAGTGGTTTGTGTGCAGATTCCAGAAAGATCTGGAAAAATACTACAATAAAACATTTGAGAGTTATGGTAAAATACCAGATGAATGGAGAAGATACTCAAAACAGGACGCTATTGAGAGTTTGTATAAATACATGTAATGGAGAAGATGAAGAATGAGACTCTTGTGTCTCGTCTCAGATTCAGGCTCATCTAAACCTCAAGAAGATCAGATCTCATCAAATACAGACAAGGACTTAAGACAAGATTCAGTCCCACATATGATCAAAACAACATATTCTGCAGACAAAGCTAAGAATGTTTGCTGTATATTACAGTTTAAACAGTTTAATCTCTATGATAAATCATAAAACTGGTGGTATATGATGTGTATAAATAAATAAATTAATAAATAAATAATCAATCAATCAATCTGTCAATATGGTTTATATCCAAATGTGCAAACATACTTTATACAAATAATGTAACATCATTGTGAGGACAATAAACTCCTAGTAAAATCAGTCTTGTCCAGTGGCCTTTTACAGTGATTTGATGTCATTTAAAAATTTGCTGACTAAGACACACAAAGTGTAATAAATTTACTCCTTAAGAGAACACATAGAATGAATACAGAGATTAAGTTTTCACTGCAGGATTAACAGAACTTTGTATAGTTTCCATGTACTTGTCTAGAAAAGAGAGATTTAGAAGCAGTTAATTTTTGTTTATTATGTAAAATTTTGTTATATATAATTTACGTTTTTTCATATATTCAGTTTTCTGTATTCTTTAAAACTAGTTGAATCATTGTACAGTTTTAATTAATGTAATTTCAGAGTTGACTTAAAATAGAAAAAAAAATGTTTAATTATGTGGAAAGGTTTGCGAAGTGGTCACCATGGCAACATTTCCAAAAACTTTCCACTTTTTTTTGTAAGTGAACAGTGTCGTTTATCGTCCACAAGAGGGCGGGTTTTATTCTGGCGCTCTTCGTGAATTCACTCAAAAACTTGCTGAGAAACTAGAGGAGCAGAACTTATTGAGATGATCAGACTGGAGCTCCCGCTCATCCGCAGCACATCATATCATCATCCAGATCCGTTCAGCAGAGCCTCACGATGATGCTGAGCCTTTTACTCGCTCTGATCGTGTTTGCCGGCTCAGTTCAGGCGGATAAACGTGCGGTGGAGATGAAGGTGAGCCTGATGGAGTCATCATCATCATCATCATCACCCTCCTCATCGCTGGAGCTGAACGCCTCCGCAGCGCATCGCGGTGATGAAGATGATGATGAAGATGCGCGCTCGCCGAGAGTTCCGCGCGGCTCCAAACACAAGCAGCGCGAGCGGAACGCGCACCGACACCCGCGACCTCATCCCGACCCCGACGTGTTCTTCACCACTCCGCGAACCTTCAACGGCTCGCTACGCGTTCACAACCCTCTGTACCCGCTCACAGACGAGTCTTACAGTGCCTACGCCGTCATGCTGCTGGCGCTCATCGTGTTCTCCGTGGGCATTGTGGGTAACCTGGCGCTCATGTGTATCGTGTGGCACAATTATTACCTGAAGAGCACGTGGAACTGCGCGCTGGCCAGTCTGGCGTTCTGGGACTTCATGGTCCTGTTCTTTTGCCTGCCGGTGGTGATCTTCAACGAGCTGACCAAGAGGAGGCTGATGGGAGATCTGTCCTGCAGAATAGTGCCATATGTGGAGGTGAGCAATCAGTCAATTAATTAGGCAACAAATCAGGAGGTCAGTTTATTTATCTAATATACACACCTGTCTGTCTACCCACCTAACAAGAATATATTCTAAGGAAGTTTTGCTAATATTCTGGTAAATAAAGAAAAAAACTTTTTCTAAATGTTGTATGAAAGTTCAAAATGTCTGTATTTTTAAATGTTTTAAAAAAAATCTTGGTTATTCATAATGGGATGTTACATTTTAGTGTTCTCCGAACGTTCTTAAACAAATAGTAACATTTAAAAATGTTATAGGAACGTCCAACCAAAACATTTAAGAAAAAAACATAATTGGTATGACGTTTTTGAAATGTTACAACTTGTTTTAGAACATTCAGGGAACATTCAAACGTGACATTCTCATAATGTTTGCAAAATGTTAAAATGGAATGTTTGAATAACCAAGAAAAAAAAAAAAACTTCTCAAAAACACTTTAAAACTGGACAGTTTGACAATTTCGAGAACATTATCAAAACATTCTTAGAATGTGTTTTTGTAAGCTGGGTAGACTGTTCTAACATTATGGGAACATTATTAAAGACGTTCTCTCTGAACGTTTGTTAATAAGTTTGAGAGAACCTTGCCAGAACATTCTAAGAAAAAAGTTTCATATATCCATCTGTTTCATAAAGTAATAAAGTGTCTATCAAAAAACAATTTAGTATGGTAGCATGTTTAAGAAACATGCTAATACCACAGTATTTATTTATTAGTGAACAGACAAAAAAAATGTTTCACCCCTAATATAAAAAATGCATGAAAACCAGCCGTCTTAATCCATCAGAGTCGGGGTGTGTGTGTCATAGTGGGTAATTTCTTGAGTTCATTTTCCAGCCTCCTCTTTACAGCACCAGCTCTCTTGATTGTCATGTAAATGAGATCTCCGGGTAATTAGCGGCACTAATTGGGCTCATTAGCTTGTTGAATGAGTGTTTAGAGTGTGTGGTAAGGGCAGGATTATCTGTGGAGAGTGTTTGCGTGTCTGTTGACCCACTTCTGTGGCCCTAAAACATTTTATTATATGCTAATGAATTAGATGTAAATCAAATCAACGTTCTGTGTAGAAACAGTCACTTGGGAACATCAACCCTTATTTATATCACACCTACTGGCTAGTGATGGCATAAGATGGTAAAATTGTTTAATTTAATACTACCATCTTACATGTTCAAAAACATCACCAGAGTAGATGTCCAAAAACATGGTATGACCATTGTACATGTCCAAAATATGGTATGACTATAGTACTGTAGATGTAGTAGATTTCCAAAAACATGGTATAACCATGGTAAATGTCACCAAAAATGTGGTTTTACCTTTGTACATGTTCAAAAACATGGAATCACCATGGTAAATGAAAAAAAAAGAAAAGGTTTTAACATCTTACATGTCCAAAAACATGGTATCACTATTGTACATGGCTTTGCTATGGTACATGTTCAAAATATGATATAACAATTGTGCGTGTTTAAAAAACATGTTTTATGACTATAGTACTGTAGATATAGTAGATGTCTGTGTCCCCTTTTATGTGGTTCACTATGGTAGACTTCTAAAAAGCATGGTATCACCACAGTAAATGTCCCCAAAAATATGGTTTTACCTTTGAATAGGTTTAAAAAACATGCCATCACCATAGTGAGCATGCAAAAAGGAGTGGTATTACCATGATAGATGTCTAAAAAACATGTCATCATAGTAGAGAAAAAGGTTTTACCATCTTACATGTCCAAAAACAAGGTATCACCAAAGTAGATGTCTATAAAATATGGTTTAACCATTGTGCATGTTCAAAAAAATGGTATGACCATAGTACTGCAAATGTAGTAGATTTAAAAAAAAAACAACAAAAAAACATGGTATAACCATGGTAAATGTCCCAAAAATGTGGTTTTACCATTGTATACATTCCATCACCATGGTAGACATCCAAAAAAGAGTGGTATCACCATGGTAAATGTCTAAAAAAAATGTTAGCATAGTAGATATACCAAAAACAAATGTCCTCAAAAATGCAGTTTTACCTTTGTACATGTTCAAAAACATGGCCTCGCCATGGTAGACATCCAAAAAAGAGTGGTATCACCATGGTAAAAGTCTTAAAAAAAAAAAAAACATCATCATAGTAGAAAAAAAGGTTTTACATTTTCTTACATCTCCAAAAACAAGGTGTCTAAAAAACATAGTATGACCATTGTACTTTAACAAAATTGTATGAAATATGGTATAACCATTGTGCATGTTCAAAAAACTTGTATGATCTAGATATAGTGGATGTCCAAAAAAAACATGGTATAACCATGATAAATGTCCCCCAAAATGTGGTTTTACCATTGTACATGTTCAAAAACACGATTTTACCATAGTACATGTCCAAAAACATGGTATCACGAGAGTAGATGTCCAAAAAACACGGTATGACCATTGTATATGTTCAAAAAACATGGATTTGCCAGGGTACATGTCCAAAATATGGTATAACCATTGTGCATTTAGATTAAAAAAAGAAAATGGTATAACCATGTTAAATGTCGCAAAAATGTGGTTTTACCATTGTATACATTCCAAAACATGGCATCACCATGGTAGACATCCAAAAAAAAGTGGTATCACCATGGTAAATGTCCTCTGTATATGTTCAAAAACATGGTATGACCATAATACTGTAGATATAATAAATTAAAGAAAAACATGGTATAACCATGGTAAATGTCCCCCAAAATGTAGTTTTACCATTGTATATGTTCAAAAACATGGTAGACATCCAAAAAAAAGTGTTATCACCATGGTAAATGTCTAAAAAAAAATGTCAGCTTTGTAGATATCCAAAAAACATAGTATCACCATGGTAAATGTAAAATGTAAAAAAAAAATAGTAGATGACCAAAAATATATTGTTTTACAATGGTACATGTGGAAAAAAAAAAAAAAAAATTTCCATGCTATGGTTCCAAAAATGTACTGCAGGTCATGTGATTTCATGTCAGTCTGACAAGTGTTTGACAAATGTCTTTCAGGTGACGTCTTTCGGTGTGACCACGTTCACTCTGTGTGCGCTCAGCATCGACCGCTTTCACGCGGTGACCAGCGTTCCGCCGCGGCCGCGGCAGGTCGAGTCCTGTCAGTCCATCCTGGCCAAGCTGTCGGTGATCTGGGTGGGATCTCTGCTTCTGGCCACCCCGGAGCTGCTGATATGGCAGCTGGAGCAGACGATGTCTCCGCGGACGCGTCTGCCAGTGGACTCATGCAGCCAGCAGCCGTCCGTGGCGCTTCCGGAGACACTGTACTCACTGGTGCTGACGTACCAACAAGCCAGAATGTGGTGGACCTTCGGATGTTTCTTCTGCCTGCCGCTGTTGTTCACCGGTGCGTGTCAGCTGCTTACGAGACATGTCACGGAAGAGAACGCTAAGAGCAAAGCCACACGGCCATCCTCCACATCATCTTCGTCATCCTCCGCGTCCTCATCTCCAAAGAAACAGCGGCAGGAGCGTCAGCTGACCCGTACGGTGGTGGCGTTGGCTTCCATTTACGCAATTTGCAGTTTGCCGGAAAACGCCTGGAATATCGTTCTGGCCTACGCGGGCGTGGAGGTGGGCGTGGCCACGCGAGCCCTGCTTGCTCTGATTGGCCAGTTTCTGTTGTTTGTGCGGGCGGGAGCGACGCCTGTCGTTTTGCTGTGCATCTGTCGCTCTCTCGGCCAGGCGTTTATGGATTGCTGCTGTTGCTGCTGTGACGAGTGTCTGCCGGATCCTTTGTTGTCGTCCACATCCTCGTCTTCGTCCACCAACGCCACAGCCGTGTCCTCGTCCCTGTCTTCGCCTGTCTCCGTCCAAGAAGAGAAGTTGAAGATTGTGTCGGGAACGTCACCCGCGGTGTTCTTCGATAAAGTGAAGGACGGTCCGGCCGAGCTAATCATCGGAACGCCATGTTGATTAACATCCATAAAAACTGTGAATGAAATGTCGTCCATCGCTAACACTCATAAAGGGACAGTTCACACAAAAATGATTGTTCTGTTGCCATTTAAATGTTTCATATCTGTATGATTTTGTGTAAACACAAAAAATGTTATTAAATTAAAAATGTTATAAAATAAATATTATATTATGCCATCACTCACCGCTGGATGAGGAGAGTTAAACGCAGAAATGCAATTTCCTGTTTCTTTGTCTATGTCCAATCATGTTTAGAGATTTTAAATCCTTGATTAGTTGCTGTATTTCAGTCATAAATCTATTTTCGTTATAAATCCATCACTTCTACACTACAGAAATATAAACAAATTGTGCACTTCATTGGAATTAATAACTAATATTTTGTTTATCCATAAACATTGTACTGCTGGATGGACAGTTGTGGCAAACTTGAAAACATTGTATTTTTATGCACTTAATTTTTATCTTCAAATTGTCAGTGTTTAAAACTGAAAGTATGGTTTGGAAAAACATAAATCGTCTTGTCAGATAAACCTTTATAAGTTTTGAAGATGAAATATTATGTTTTATTGAGTCTGTCTCACATATCAAAGACTGACTCTCTGCTGGAAAAAAACGACTTGTGCCCGTTTACAAACTCTCAGCAGAGACAAACGACTCTATGAACTATGAGAAAATAATGAACTTTAACACGTTAGATAGTAATTATAATAGCAAAGTGAACTGATGTAGCTGAACAGATTGTTAGCATTGAATCTTTTGTATTTCTTTTTTCTACTTGGTTGCAGCCAATAAAAGAGTTTGAATACATTGCGTAAACTTTTTTACTTCTCTGTCTTACACAGAAACGTTTAACGGACTTGTACTTATGTGACCTGTCTGTTTGGTAGAATCGCACACACAGTTGAACCGCTGTCTCTTGGCCGTTCTCAAGTGATTTTCCTCCTACAGTAGATTCTCAGGAGGAGTCGTGGGGGCCCATAAGGGCCGTATTGTTCCCGAGCCGCGGCCCCCGCGCTGAATATCAATAGCGGCCCCTGAGCGGTTGCTACGCGACTGTCACACGCCGGCTTTCGGCATTCAGACTCCAAACAGCGGCAGACCAGAAACAGACGTGACATTCTCTCGGATCGACGGTTGTCGTGGAGACGGGACCCTCGCGCTGATGTGGGTAACACGGAGGGGCAGTTCAGCTGTTCTGTGGGAAGAATGGGGTAACAAGTAATCTCGGGTGGATTAAACGCTCTGGCGCTGTCATGAACCGTACAGAATGAGGTCAAGAGGGTGTTTTACACTCTCAGGGAGTTTTTTAAAAGATGTTTCTGTAGCTGATTCTTTCAGTCTTTTGAAGTTTTTCATTTAGTAACAAACTCAGAACACAAGGGGTGATGGAATTTCCTTAAAACCTTGTGCTGTAAAACCAGATGATGTTCAGGTATCTACATATAAACATGACAATAGTTTATGTAAGTTCACATAACTCGATTAGAAAGATTATCTGAGGTGAAAGTGAAAACTGGCCATAGAAAAAACAGTTTCCACAACAGCGCCCCTTGTGGTGAAATTGTACACAACGTTAGAGACAAATGTTTTAAATGCTCTAAATTATTAAATGTTTACGACGGCATTTTAGTGCCACATTAAAAAATTAAATCATGTAAGATTACAAGATTAAAGTAATCTTAAATAAAGTCGAAATGACGAGAATAAAGTCGAAATATTTTGAGAATAAAATCAAAATATTACAATAAAGTCAAAATTATAATAATAAAGTCAAAATATTACGAGAATAAAGTCGAAATATTTCAAGAATAAAGTCGAAATTACGAGAATAAAGTCTAAATATTTTGACAAGTTGAAATATTTTGACAATAAAGTTGAAATGTTTTGAGAATAAAATCTAAATATTTCGAGATAAGTTAGAATATTTTTCTATAATAAAGTCAAAATATTTCAAGAATGAAGTCAAAATATTACAAGAATAAAGTCAAAGTTATAATAAAGTCAAAATATTACGAGAATAAAGTCGAAATTTTACGAGAATAAAGTCTAAATATTTTGAGAAAAAAGTTTAAATATTTCAAGAATAAAGTCAAAATATTACAAGAATAAAGTCAAAATTATAATAATAAAATTGAAATATTATGAGAATAAAGTTGAAATATTTCAAGAATAAAGTCAAAATTATGAGAATAAAGTTAAAATATTTCGAGAATAAAGTCAAAATATTATGAGAATGAAGTCAAAATATTTGGAGAATAAAGTCAAAATGATAACAATAAAGTAAGAATTATGAAAATAAAGTCGAAACATTTCGAGAATAAGTCAAAAGAATAAAGTCGGAATTACGAGAATAAAGTCTAAATATTTCAAGAATTAAGTTGAAATTATGAGAATAAAGTTTACATGTTTCGAGAATAAAGTCGAAATACTTCAAAAATAAAGTTAAAATTACATAAAAAAAGCCGAAATATTACGAGAATAAAGTCGAAACTATGTGAATATTATCTAAATATTTTGAGAATAAAGTCAAAATATTTGACAATAAAGTAAAAATTACGAGAACAAAGTCGAAATGTTTCGAGAATAAAGTCAAAATATTTTGAGAATAAAGTCAGAATTACAAGAATTAATTCGTAGCAATTATGAGATTAAAGGTATAATATTTTAAGAGTATTTTCTAGTCTTTTCCACATGCAAAGTCTCTGCTTTCAAAATCTGTCAGTTTTATAGTGAAATACAAAAAAATATGCCTATTACAATAATGTGTTTTTCACACAGTTTAAGTGGCATGTGAATCATTCATCTTCCCGATTACAATGAGACATTTGTTAAATTAGGCTAGACTGTTTTTTTTTTTCATGCCTTCTGATGCTACTTCACATTTGTGCCATGCTATAAACTTGAAATAAAGAGGAAAAACACATTTATAATTTGTATTTTGTGATAAAACTGTCAGAATTTGAAAGCTGAACTGTGTTAGATTAAAAGCAACAAAGCACAAAATTATTGTGATTACTAGGTGGCTGGCACGTTGCAAATAATGAATGGAAGACGTTAAATATTATTATTGATATATAATTTAATGAAACAATAATTTAATGAAACAATTGTCTCATTGTAATAGAAAAGACGAGTAATTCACGTGAATTTAGCAATATGTCCCACCACATTAAAGAGCATGAAAAACACATTATTAGACACTGTTTGTATTTCGCTGTAAAATGGACACATTTTGAAAGCTGAGACTTTGTTTTATTTTAAAAGTATCAAAAGCACAAAGCTTATTGCTATTATTGGGTGGCTGGCACACTACAAATAGGCCTAATAAATGCAATTGAAGACGTGAAATATTATTTCCAAGCACACTGCGAGTATAACACATGCTATGATTTCTGACAATAATCCCACATTTATTCCAATAAAGTCTGGTGGCCTGGCAACTTCTCCTAGTGCTCCCAATCTGGGCCATTTGCATGCACAGGCTAAAATAGTCTTAAAATATTATAACTTTAATTTGCTACAATTTAATTCTTGGAACATTTCGACTTTAGTCCTAAAACAATTTAACTTTATTATTGGAATTTCAACGTTATTCTTGAAACATTGAGACTTTATTCCCGGAACATTTCGACTTTATTCTTGAAACATTTTAACTTTATTCTCTGAAAATTTAAACTTTACTCTCAAAACATTTCGACTTTATTCTCGGAATTTCAACTTTATTCTCAGAACATTTTGACTTTACTCTCGAAACATTTCGACGTTATTCCTGAAACATTTTGTCTTTACTCTTGGAACATCTCAACTTTATTCTCGAAACATTTCGACTTCATTCTCGAAACCTTTAGACTTTATTCTCGTAATTTCGACTTTATTCTTGAAACATTTAGACATTATTCTTGAAATTTCGACTTTATTCTCAGAACATTTTGACTTTATTCTCGAAACATCTCCATTTTATTCTCAAAACATTTCGACTTTAGATTCAACATTTTAAAAACGTTATAATGTGCCACTAAAACGTCGTAAATGTTCAAACGTCAAATTCTATAGATTTTATTCATAAACTATTTTGTGATATATTTGTATAATTTAAATTTAAAGTAAAAGTATAATTGATAATTTAGTTTGTGTACCTGCTGTTCAACGAAAAAAACGCGACTGTTGCTATGGCGACCTCCTCAGGCATACGCGACTTCTGTTTTCCTTGTCTATTAGAGTAAAATTACAAATATAGGTAAATAAGTACGAGTGAAAATAATGCCTCAGACAAACCTGTAATCAAACTTATATTTACATCATAGCTAATTATGAAACAATTGCGACTGTAACCTCACACCAAACAGTAAACAAGATGCCTTAAAAAATAAAGCATATTTAAGACGTGATTAAAATTCTGTCTAATAAATACTCAATACAGTGGAGTAAAAAACAAAACAAAACAAAAAATAAAAAAATACAGGAGAAAGCATATCCAGTCTCTGCAAAACCAACACCTCTACAAGCCATCTCAAACGCTACATATTTTAAAACAACAACAAAACGTGATGAATCGATTTTTCCTAATAAAGCCGTTCCCAGATGCCCACAAAAGGAGGTTTTGTCACATTTAACTCACTGGACAGTTATGTTCCTGAACTATAAACCCACACAGTGCTGCACACAGAGGCTTATTTTGTCACAGATGTGAATTCATGAATGAAAATCAGCCCCACACGCCGTCAAATATGATTTAACACATACACAACAGTAATGTGGTGTTACCATGGTACTGATTGTCCAACATATTCATATAAAAACGTACGTATCTTTAATAGCTTAAGTGAGAACCACAGTACTGTTAAGATAAATAAGTTGTGTGAAAGCCTCCTCAGCGCCAGAGTGTGTTCATTAGATATTCATTTAAGAGTTGTGTTATGTGTTTTGTGTGGGCTGACGGCTCTCTGACACTGTTTGTTTTGTTCCACCGAACGAGATTGAAGCTCCGCGTGAGATCGCCGTGGAAACCCTCTCAGAGCCGCTCCAGATCACCGCGGGCTCGGCGGAACCGACCGTCAGCAGCGCCGCGGGGCTCGACGTCCGTCCGCGGGAGCAGGAAGATCGCGGGTTCCGCTGGCATGAGTCAGATCAGATCGGGTCACCGCGTCCCGCTAGACATCCGGCTCGTCAGCGCGCGCTGTCACCGTCTCCATGACAACACTGACCTCTGGCCTTCTCACATCCTACCAGCTGAATAAGAGAGCCAGAGACTAAAACCGGTCCAAAATCAACAGCAGCGAGGGGATGAAATGTGCGCAAACAAACTGCTCATGAACCCCGTTAACTCGCTTAAACCAACAGAACGCGGGAGCGTTTAAATAAAAAGAGCGCGAAAGTCGCTAAAATGTCGTTAGTGTCCAGCGTGGTTGCTATGCGGTTGCTAGGGCTTCTAATCTCTGATATTGTGTAATTTCAGTATAAGGTCAATTAATATATTTATTTACGGACAAATGGACCCCTTTCTTAATTTAACAGGAATATTAATGTTTAGTAAGTGTTTTTATTATTATTATTTTTTTTTTTCTCATGTCACATCAGTAAACATTAAGTTAGTTTTAGGAGAAAAACTCTGCACTGCACAGTTTTCATCTTATAGTTAATAACAGAAATATTTGTATGTCTCTATTGACCTCTGCTGGAGAAGCTGAAAACTTGCATACTGCCCACTGTTTAGTGCACAGTATGTATCTTATACTGCATACTAGTTTTTTAAAGGTAGGTTGAGCACATAGCATTGTGGGATATTGTATACTAAGTACTCCATAGGTACAAAAAAATAAAAAATAAATAAACATGATGCACATACTACATAAATATAGTATGATTTGACTTATCACATTTATGTCAGAACCACCAAATTAAACACTTTATGTCTTTGCTTTCCAAATGAAGTTTCCAGAAAAGTAATTTTATCTATTGATCTGACTGAAAGGAAGAAGAAACTGCGGTTCTGAGAGGGAAATCATTTAATTTCATTTTTAAATAATCTGTAAATAACAAGAACAACATGTACAGTTATCACCGCGAGTACGAGAGAATAGAAAGATCCCAAATGAACAACTCAACTGATCGAGTCTTGTACAGAAACACTTGTTATGTGACTGCTTTAAAAAGTTACTGTCTGATCCATATAAAGGGGGAAGAGAGAAAACATCATCGAGCTCGGTCCAATCACACTCTGATTATACAGTAACTATGGCAACCAGCTCCATCCCATAATGAGTCATGCAAGGGGAGGGAAAAAAAAATAAAAAAATAAATCACATGATTCCCCAGCAAACAAAAGCGCTACACTGCTACAGACAATTAAAATATAAAAAAAAAACATTATGGCCACATGTAATTAGACATAAAAAAATAATTAAATCAACACACATATATAACATAACGAGAGCCAAGATGAGCTCATGTCCATGATGAACTGATGACAGGAGTGAATATGAGCTCCAACAAGAGAAGCAGAAAATCAAACGTTATGCGTTCAGCATCAAATCAAGTAACGCAACACAACAAAGCGACAATCAGACCATCATAATTAATAAAGTGCTCTACACTGCTCACTTCATTATCATCAACAACGTTGAGGATGACTTCATATGCGACTTTTACGAAGGAGACTTTGACAAAGGCATATATGAACCTAACGAAGTCACATAACAGTTGGAATTGCTAACAAAGTCAATTATGAAAGCGACTTTATTTGTAGAAGATGTCGTTATAATCAAAGTTGACTGTCAGATTGACTTCAAGACCTCTACGAAGTTAACTTCGATGAAGTCATTTACAAATGCAACAGTCGACAAATCAACCACTGCGTTTGCAAAGAAAATTATTTTTGATGACTTCATAAGTGTCAACAACAAACAGTCATTTACAATATTGACGTTACGCAACTAAGTTGTACGCATCTAGGCTGACTTTGAAAAAGACTTTGTATAATCAAAGGAGTCGACTTCATAAGAGACTTCCACAAAGTTGACGCTGATAAAGCCTAACAAAATAACGTAACAAAGAAATAGTGCAACAAAGTTAGTTGCGAACATAACTTCATTAGGATGACTTCGTAAATTATGTTGTTGAAATCAACGAGGACAACTTGGTTAGACCGACTTTATGCAAAGTCAACTTCAATAGCATTTATGAATTTGATGTTACGCAACTAAATTGTGTGATTGAAAATACACAACTTTTTTACATAACTAAAAGCCAACTTCATAAATGACTGCTATTGTTGACAAAGCTGTTTACGTCACTTTTTGTTTTTCACTTCTGACAGCTGTATTGTAGTAAAAATACCTTTTGTAACTACGGTTATCATTGTAACCAGTCGTAACACAAACTTCGTAACGTCAAAGTCGTCTTTGTAACATGACTTCGTAACCAGTGCAGCAGTGTCGATTATCGCCATTTTGTCGCATTGCGTCGTTCGCTCTTGTGTAAGCGACGAACTCATGACAAATTAAACATTAGTGAACATGAATATAAAGTGATTAGCAGTTGCAAAAAATCAACAGAATAAACCTTCGGCATTTATAAAGTAAATATTATTCTAGTCTATATGACGGCATCCGTGCGCAAAAACACCATCGTTCACACACACACACTCTCTCTTTCACACACACACACAATCCGTTTGTTCAGATTGCTGCAATATGAGCGGGGTCTTCTTTATTATTATTATTATTATTATCGTTATTATTATCATAGGACGCTAATCACAATAAGACAAACACCGTAACGCTCAGGAGGGTGATCTCATTTGGTTTAAGTTGCTATTTACATAATCCAGTTGAAAAACACTGTGAAAAAACATGAGTAAAAACATGCCAAAAACAACCAAAAAATGTGTCAATTTACATATGTATAATCTACCAACGCGTTTATAAACTGTTATGATTTAGACCAAAAACGTCCACATGTGCGACAAAAACAAAACAAGCTGTAAACGAAATAATCAAAGCGAGAAAAATCACAAGAACTTCGTCTCTCCCCGATACGAACAGCGTTCTGAAACAACACTGGACTTCAGCAGGAGATTCGCGCAACTTTGCCGCATCTCCGCTGTTTTTATTAGCGCAACGATCTGCGGGTCCGACAGAGACAGATCAACGTTTGTCGTCTGATACTGTATTGCATCCCGTCGAGAAACAAATAAAACACTAATGTTGCTCCGCACGTGCTCGCAGACTGACGTTCCCTAAAAAAATGACATGATGGAATTGGTTTCCATGACAACCCGCACAACGTTACAACGCTGTAGTCACGGCGACTCAAAAGAAATGTATAAAACCTTCGTTTGGACGTGGTAACCTTTTCAGAATGATTCATGTGCTTTCAGATAAAAAGATTTTGTAATGCTACAAGATTAACGCAAACCATGTGACCTTTGATGATGTCATGTTCCTCGGGTCACGCTAACAAGCTAACGATACTAAGATTTAACATCTTGCTAAACGCAAAACAACTGTGTAAATGAGCAACGTGGAACGTTCTCGCAACGTCGGAAAAACGTTAAAACAAGATGTTGGCGTAAAACGCCTGGAATCACGTGACCATAAAGCGCTGGTTCTGTCAGATGCTGTGGGCGTCGAGTCGAGGTTCGATCTCCGAGCAAACACGCAGAACGACGCGCGCGAGCGAAACGCGTCATGTGACTTCATGACGAGCCGTAAAAAAAAGCACATTCAAGTCAAATTAAAAATCAACGTTCAAATGATGTAAATGATGTGGATTAGTTTATAAGAACAGAGGGAGGGGCGGATGCTTGTTTGTTTAGAACGAAATCAAGAGCGCCTAAAATACAGTTGATCACATGATGCAGTTCCTCCAATCAGACGCCGGCTCCGCCTCCTCAGCTCCGCCGGGTCCGCGAGTGCTGGATCAGCCACTGTAGTGTGATGTCTGGAACACATGACCATGTTCATTAACATATGACCCGCCCACATATGCATTTATTCAGCAACCACAAGCAGCCAATCACAGAGCTCAGACATTTTTAGAGACGTCTTAAAGGTACAGTAGCACAAACAGCCTGTCATAAGGCAGGCTCAGTTTTCAGTCATCTGTGATTAACAGAATGGAATCTCACTTCTTCATTTCTTCCTAGAAATCCCCATTTCAAAATTTCCCTGATAAAATATTCCCTGATATTTAAAGGTCACAAAAGAAAAAACCCATAAGAATGAGCATATGAGCATGTGAACATAATAGTCCAGTGGTTTGATCTGATTGATATATAAGGTGTAATGCTGTATTTTTATTATTTTAATGTCTTACCAATGTTGTCCTTCTCCTTACAGGAGATGGAGTAACAGCAGATCTCTCTGTCCTGGATGGCCGACAGGTTCCTGAAGATCAGACGATTTAACATAGAATTCAAGATCAGAACTTTATATATTCAGATATTAAATGTTAGGGATGAACTCACATTCTCTCAATGAGCTCCTTCTCATCCAGAGCTCCAGGAAGATCTCGCTTATTGCCCAAAACCAGAACCTGAGGAAATACGGACACTGATCAAATAACCACATGGAGGCAATAAAGTTTACAAAATACGATCCAAATACATGAAACGGCATCAGATGATGCACTTACTGGGATTCCCTGCAGCTGCGGTTTGTCTAACAAGTTGTGCAGTTCGTTCTTCGACGCCTCGATCTTCTCCGGATCGGCCGCATCAACCATGTACCTGAACGACACACAGGATCTGTTACGAATGCATGACATCATAATAGCGTTTACCTGAGATTACTAATATACTCACACTATAGCGCTGACGCCGCGACAGTATCGCTCCCACATGCTCCTGAAGCGCGGCTGACCGCCAATGTCCCACAACTACAACAAAAATACACTCAATCATACAAGAATACATAAAAAACAAAGAATAAAGAATTTAAAACTAAAACTAAATATTATATAGCTGTATCATCACACAATTAGATTTATTAAACAAAGCAATTTTATTTACATTTTTTTTTAAGAAATGGGCCATTTTTGCTAGATTTGAAACATCTAATTACAATTTAAAACATGGTGTGACTAAAAAAAAAATCTATTCATATATATTTTAAAAGACGACTTGTATATTTTAAATGCATAAAAACATAAATGTATATAATTTCATGCATTATGAAACAAAACCATTATGTTTTTAATTTTATTGGGTAAGTTGCAGACAAAACAAAATTTTATTACTATTAAACTAGTAAACTACTTATATTAGATTTTAGTGCAATTTTTTTTTTTTTGCAAATCTAAAATTATTGTTCAAATAAATTGCTTAAATAAAAATATTGCATTCTGTAAAATATCAGAGTTTTTTTGTATTATTGATGCATATAAAATATTATTTACAATTATTTTTGTTCATTTTAACGCACTGAAACGCTCAGTGATCTCCTGACCTTGATGGTGACGTTTCCCTTGGTGATCTTGCGCATGTTGAAGCCGACCGTAGGGATCATGTCCTCGCTGAACTGACCTGACTGCAGACAAAAACAACAGACAGACAGAGAGTTTTACACATCAGAATCCACTGAAATCTGCTTCATCACAGCCTCTACGTCCCTGCAGCTCCACAGCAGGTGCTGATGTGATTTACTGCCACTAAATGCCTGAATTTATGCACCAACGACCTTCC
Organism: Cirrhinus mrigala; assembly: GCA_036247105.1. Taxonomy (NCBI): domain Eukaryota; kingdom Metazoa; phylum Chordata; class Actinopteri; order Cypriniformes; family Cyprinidae; genus Cirrhinus; species Cirrhinus mrigala. Next base: position 22,161 of record JAMKFB010000322.1, read on the forward strand.
TGAGCGAGCATGTGTGTGTGTGTGTGTGTGTGGTGGCTGTTGAATACTCAAACACCGTTCAGGCAGACCACATGATAGGACGGAATGCCAGATGCTGATTGGCTGACAAACAGGGTCAGCTGATCAGCTCTTATTTTTGATTGACAGCTGTCAAGGACAGGATCTCCACAACAATTTATCTGATACACTGTGTCAAATTTGATGATACTGTGTCTGATACAAAGCGTCTGATCTGATGATACTGTATATGATACATTGTGTCTGATAAAACAACGTGTCGATTAAATATAATAATGCTGTCTATGATGCTTTGTGTCTGATAGTGTTGTATTTGATCTAATAATGTTAAAGTTGATACACTGTGTCCGATATGATGATACTGTATAACGTGCATCAGCTAAGCGAATAAATGTAATAACACTGTATATAAGTTTGTGTCTGATGATGCTATCTGATCCCTTGTGTCTGATCTGATGATGTTGTGTCTGAAACACTTATCTAATTACATATGTATGATACATTGTATCTGATTTGAGCTGATGATGCTGCATGTGACACATATCAAACAAAGTTTTATCTGATCTAATAATGTTTAAGCTGATGCGTTATGATGTAATGATGCTGAATCAGACACGATGTTGAATCTTCTATATTGTGTCTGATTTATTGTTTTTGACCTGATGATGCATTATGAAACAATGTATCTGATAGACTGCAAGTGATACACTGTATCTAATAATGTACTTTATGTGACCTAATGGTGCTGAATCTGACACATTGTGTCTGATGAGATGTATCTTCTATAGAGTGTCTGATCTATTATATCTGATCTAAAGATGCACACAATGTATTTGATGATACTGAACCTGACAAATTGTGTCTGTTGTTGTATTTTCTATATTCCGCTTGATGCTGTGTCTGATTTGGTGTTTCTGAAAATCTGATACACCGTGTCTGATACATAGTGATGCTAAATTTGACATATAGCGTCTGTTCTGATGATACTGTATCTGAAACACTGTATGTAATGATAATAAATATGATACATTGTATCAGATTTGATCTGATGATGATATGTATGATACATTATATGTATCTGATAATACTGTATCTGATACACTGTATCTAATGATGTTGTATCATATTTTATCTGACCTAATGATGCTGAAATTGACACTACATCTGTTGTTTTTGTATCTTCTATATCAAGTCTGATGCTGATCTGTTTTTTTTTTATCTTATACACTGTGCCTGATCTAAATATTCAGTTTGATACATAGTGATGCTGAATTTGACATAGTGTCTGTTCTGATGATACTGTATCTGAAACACTGTATATTATAATAAATGATACACTGTATCAGATTTGATCTGATGATGATATATATGATACATTATATCAAATAATGTTGTATCTGACCTAACGATGCTGAATCGGACACATCGTGTCATTTTCTCTTCTACACCGTGTCTGATGTGATGAGTCTCTATGTAAAACATCGTGTCTGATTTAAATATTGTTTGATACATAGTATCTAGTGATGCTGAATTTGACATATAGTGTCTGTTCTGATGATACTGTATCTGAAACACTGTATATAATGATAATAAATGAAACATTGTATCAGATTTGATCTGATGATGATATATATGATACATTATATCTAATAATGTTGCATCTGATCTAATGATGCTGAATCGGACACATTGTGTCTTCTATACTGTGTCCGATCTGATGATTCTATATCTGAAACACTGTATCTGATAAAGTTGAATGTTCTATATTGTATCTGATCTAATGATGCACGCTGTGTCTGATACATTGTATCTAATGATTTTGAAACTGACACATTGTGTCTGATCTACTAAATCTGTATGTGACAGAATAATCTGATTATCCTGTAATCTTGACATATTATATCTGACCCAGTGATGCCAAATAAGACACACTGTATCAGATCCATCTGATTTGACACACTGGATCTCATGATGCTGCATCTGTTACACTGATGATTTCGTATCCGACACCTCATTTTAGACTTAACAATCCTAAATCTGTCACAATGTGTCTGATGTTGCTATATCTACTATACGATCTACTCTATCTGATCTTATAACGCATACAATTTACCTGAAAACACTGTATCTGATACACTGATGCTGAATCTGACACACTGTATCTAATAATACTTTATCTGACACACTGTGTCTGATCTGTTTTTGCGTATGTTATACATTGTACCTAAAGACGTTTATCCGATCTATTGCATCTGACGTAAAGGTGCTGAATCGGACACATTGTATCTTCTATGTAGTATCTGACCTATTGTCTGTGATCTGACACACTGTATCTGATGATGCTGCATCCGTTACACTGATGATTCCGTCTCTGACACCTCTTATCGGACCTAATGCCGCCAAATCGGACACATCGCGCTGGTTCCGACGGTGTCGTCTTGTCCGACATCTCTATAATGATTAGCGCGGCGTCAATCACGCGACCCGTTACTCGAGCGAGGCCTGCAATATAGCGAGAGGCAGGAAAGGCTTGATTACCGCAATCACGTTGACGAACGTGGTTTTTCCCGAGTACTGCAGGCCGACCAGCGTCAGCTCCATCTCCTCCTTCCAGAAGAGGGCCTTGAACCAGTCCAGCAGCTTGTTGAATAGCGCGATCATGGTGCGGGCTCGGGTTCGAGTTCGGCTTCGGCTGCTGTCGCGGTCCGGATCTGCTGCTGCTGCTGCTGCTGCTGCTCACGGCTCGTCCTTCCTCATTGGGTGGGGTTTCACATCCACGCACAGCTGATCCAAACAATGCGGGACACGGGCATGCGCGCTCCCGCCTCTCGCCGCGCGGAGCGCCCCCTGCCGGCCGCACGCCGGTGACGTCATCGCTTGTTTTCACCCTGTTAGCTCATATATATTATTTTTTGAAACAAATTCAAAAAATTTTTTATTTATTAAAATCTCTCCCAAAATAAATAAAATTGTCGTAAATAAATTGTTTGTATAATGCCACAAAATATATTTAGTAATTATACTGATTGCATTTTTGCTAAAATTTTTAAAAATGAAAATTACGTCCAGCTTTATAAATATTATTTATCTGCCTTTTTTCTTTTAGAGTGGGCGCGGCCATATGTACATTATATGGGCGCAGCTTCCGGTCTCATCCGCGTCCAGCTATTTTTAGTCAATATTAATGGTAAAACAGAAAATAATCTTTAAAGTAATACATATATATATATATATATATATATATATATATATATATATATATATATATATATATATATATATTTAAAAATATTCCATGTTCTTTTTTATGTAACAGAAATATAATGAAACGGAAAATGATCTTTATATATTGTCACGTAAGTTAATTATATAACTAAATTAAGTATTATTACAATAATTATTAATCATAAATAATGACTCATATCATAATCAAATGCATATTGTCATTTGAATATTGTCATTATTTTCTATTTAAATTTTAATATACATACATATATATATAGCAAATTATATGTGTGTGTGTGTGTGTGTGTGTGTGTGTATATATATATATATATATATATATATATATATATATATATATATATATATATATATATAGTTGGCTTATTCTAAGGTAAAAATAACTTGGAAAATACAGCACAATAAAAGCACAATAAAAACATAATAAAAACATGATTTTTGAAATTTGTGTAAAAAAAACTGTATGTGTGTATATGTGTGTGTGATTTGTGTACAAACGTACAAATAAAAGATATGCTATGAATTTGAGCCAAAATAAATAGTTTATATAATAACTCGTGCCGTTGTGTAACCTACGTGCATGTTTAACATGAAATCTGATATTTCGAGTTAATATTTAGTCAGGTCAAGGTTTACGGAGTTTAAACCTCCATTTGATCATTTACAACGGCACTTTCGCTTATTATTATCCACAAACTGCAAGTCACATATTTGAGCGAACAAACTACAGAAAACTATAAATAATTATTTATTCAATCATCTAATCATAACGAACGAAAACGTCGCTGATAAATGCTTTGTTATCGCGACGATCGTGTCGAATCCGCGCATGTGAACGCGGAGATGAGTGACGCGCGCGGCTCAGGCAGCTCGAGCAGTGCTAACGTGATCGAGTGAGTGAAATAACTCACTAAACTGCCGGAAATCACCGTCAAATCATCGTCAAATCATCGTCAAACCGCCCGGACGCGACGGTAAGATGATTATTCGTGTTTCTAGAGCAGTGCTGGGGCGGGAAGCGGCTGACAGAGTCTGTATTTGAGAGTGTTTTGGCGACAGAGCTAGTCAGCTGATGAATGTGTCGATACTGTCGTGTGTTTAATCAGTGATGTGACGTGATTGTGAACTCTATTGTGTTCCAGAGCTCGTCAGTCATGAAGGCAAACGCGTTCTCCCGGGATTTAGGATAGAAACACGGAATAACACACAGCTCAGATACAAACAGCACTCACACACACATCATAACACACACAATCACCTGACTAAATACACACCTGCAGCTCTTTCCACACTCTTCTTCCTCCTCCTGCTGATGGTGAAGATGATGATGATGATGATGGTGCTGCTGATGAAGATGAGGCCCTGACTCTCACACACACTCATATACACACACACACACACACACACACACACACACACACACACACACACACACACTGATATATCATGGGCTCGTCTCTCAGTGAACCCTGCATCTATGATAAGCTGTCGGAGAGCATCGACATCCTGCGGCAGTCCGGATACCGCTACGGGATGTCCGAGAGAGAGATCGAGAAGTTCATCAAGCAGGTGCTGGAGACCAACGAGCCCCGCAGGGACCCGCCGCAGTTCCCCATCCTGAGGGCCACCGTCAAGGTGCGAGAAACAAGATGATCACACACACACAGAAGAAAAACATGATTATCCTAGTGAACACACAGAATACAGGCAGAGCAAATGAAGACCGCTCTCAAAAAAAAAATGTGTTTGCGTGTAATTGAAAATAAATTTTAAAAAATGAAGAAAAAAAATTGTAAAATAAAAATACAAAATACATATTTTTACACAGAATATTAGCTATTTGTAAAATATGATAAATTTTATATTAGATTTCATACATTATTATATATTTTATATTCATAATTAATATATTTTTTTATAATATAAAAATATATAATGTAGTATTTTATGTTTTTAGCATTTGTTGATTTTGGATCTGACACAACACTTCCGCTGTTTTTGTTCATATTAATGCAGGCATGTTTTTGACAATATTGATAGTAAAACTGAAAATAATCTTTAAAGTAATATTTAAAAATATTCAGTGTACTTTTTTATATTATAGAAATACAATGAAACAGAAAATTATCTTTATATAAAAGAAGTAGATCGTAGAAAAAAGTAGATCAAATGCCTTCCAATAACTAAATTAAATTATAAAATGGATGGTATGAAAAAACATTTAGGTAATTCTTTTTTTAAACATGTTTTATAATAATTCCAGTTTTTATATTTTTAAACAAATTATAAGGCACATTTTTATTCATGCAAATCTCTCCCAAAATAAATAAAACAGTGTATTAGTGTTTGTATGATCCCACAAAATATTTTCAGTAATTATACTAATTGCATTGTTACTGAAATTTTACATGTTTTTGTCAATATTGAAAGTAAAATAGAAAATAATCTTTAAATTAATATTATAAAAATATTTATATTGCATATATATTTAAAAATATTCAGTGTACTTTCTTGTATTATAGAAATATAATGAAACAGAAAATTATCTTGATGGCCACATAAGTTAATTACATAATTAAATTAAATATAATTACATTAATTATGAATAATAAATAATGACTCATCATAAGCAGATGAATAATTTTACATTAACATTTTTAATAGTTTGTCACTATTTTCTATTTAGTTTTAATTTTTTAATTTTTTTTATTTTAATTATTATAATATAATATATGACAAACATTTATTTATACGGATGTGTGTTTATCTGTTGTGTGTTCAGTTGGTGTTGGCGGTGGGTGTTCTGCTGATCGCGGTGCTGGTGTTCACGTATCCTCACAGCGCGCCACTGCTGGACTCCATGAGCGCGGCGGGACTCAACAGCTCGTCTCCTCTCAGTCACGCGCGCCTGCTAGAGCTGCCCATCGCCAAGAAACACAACCTGCACAGTAAGACGCCTTCAGACATGCAACACTCTTTACACACTTTCCACATGTCCATCTCAACACGTGTGTGTGTGTGTGTGCAGGTTTTCACGAGTGGTGGTCATCCGGCGCGCTGCAGATGCCGCATGTGTACTGCTCGGCCTGCGCAGGCGTGACGGCAGTGCTGGAGCTGAGAACGTCTGTGGGGATCAACAGACAGACACAGACGCAGCCGCTTCTGCTCAAGGTACAAACACACACTTACACACACAAAGACAAAGAGTGTGTGATGAAGGAGGTTAATATGATTGTGCATGTGTGTGTCTCAGGGTGGAGAGTCTCTGTCTCGGCGTGTGTCTCATCTGGAGCAGTTCTCACGGCCGCAGACGCTCACGCCGACACCTGCCAACTTCACCCTGCTCTGGTATCCAGCAGCATTCTCATTATGATGATAGTTATTGTATCCGTTCTAATTCTTCTTCCACTCTTAAGTCTATGGCAGCCCATAGAACCATTTGCGGGAAACTTGTGTAATTTGGCACACAGATAGAGGATAGTCTCAACATTAACCATAGCAAATTTGGAGTCTCTAACTCAGACACTCTAGCGCCACTACTTGTCCAGAGTTTCACTTATGTTTATGCTAATAACTTTCGAACCATAGGTCTAAAAGGAATTTTTTTTCCCCTTTTTCCTCTGAAACCTTGGCTCATGCCAAGTCGAATGAACTCCAAAATTTAAAAATCGTAAAGTTTAACTATTTTTATTAGTTCGTAAAAACTACTTTTTTAACTCGTCCTAGACAGTTTGTTTGATTTTCACCAAAATTGGCTCAGGTCATCTTCAGACCATTCTGGGAAAAAAGTTATGGAATTCAGGTTGATTAGTCAAACCATTCCCAAATAAAACACAAACGAATTCTACAAAAAGCACGCATAAATGGATGTGAGGCTAAATCTCTGCAACAGTTTGGCGTATTGAGACCAAACTTGGTGTGTGTTATAACAAGCATGATCTGAGTCTACCTGCAGTGTTTCGGAGCAGTGCCACCTAGTGGTCAGGAGATATGAAAAATGGCTATTTTTGCTTATGAATGCTTTGGCCAAAAATCACAAATTTAAAAAGTGTTGAACTGTAAGGTCTAAAAGGAAAATTATTTTTTCCTGTGATTCCTTGGCTCATGCTGAGTCAAATTTTTCAACTTAAATCAATTTAAATCATCTTTAGACCATCCTGGCCAAACGTTATGGAATTTAAGTTGATTTGTCAAACCATTCTCGGATAACATGCAAATTCTACAAAAAGCACGCAAAAATGGATGTATATGGCTATATATGGAATATATTTTTTCCTTTGAACCTATGGATCATGCTGAGTCGAATTAACACCAAAAAGTTATGTAATTCAAGTTGATTAGTCAAACCATTCTCGAATAACGCACAAACAAAGAGGAGCACACAAAAATGGATGTGAGGCTATATCTCCAAAACGGTTTTGCATATTGAGATCAAACTTGGTCAGGAGATATGAAAAATGCCTATTTTTGCTTAACTTCTGAATTCTTTGGCCAAAAATCACAAAACTAATAACTTTTGAACCATAGGCTCTAGAAGAAAAATTATTTTTCAAAAATTATTTTCTCTGAATCCTTGGCTCGTGCCGAGTCGAATGAACACCAAAATTTAAAAATCGTAAAGCTTATTTATTTATTTTATTTTTGTAATAGCTTGAAAAAAAATACTTTTTCTAACTCATCCTGGACGGTTTTCTGATTTTCACCAAAATTGGCTCAAATCATCTTCAGACCATGCTGGCAAAACATTATGCAATTCAAGTTGATTTGTCAAACCGTTCCCAAATAACACGCAAACGAATTCTACGAAAAGCAGGCAAAAATGGATGTGAGGCTATATCTCTGCAATGGTTTACTGTTTTAAAACCAAATTTGGTGTGTGTTTTGTCAAGCATGAGCTAAGGCTACCTGCAGCGTTTTGGTGCAGCTGCACCTAGTGGTCAAGAGATATGAAAATTGTTATTTTTGCTTATAACTTCTGATTGCCTTGGCCAAAAATCACAAAATGAATAACTTTTGAACAATAAGGTCTTGAAGAAAATTTTTTCTTCTGCTTCACTGGCTCATGCAGAGTTGAACGAACACCAAAATATAAAAATCGTAAGGTTTTTCGTCCTAGACAGTCAATGAATAGCGTTGCAAAATGGATATGAGGCTATATCTCTGCAACAGTTTGGCATTTTGAGACCAAATTTGGTGTGTGTTATATCAAGCATGACCTGAGGTGACCTGCACAGTTTTGGCCCAGTGCCACCTAGTGGTCAGGAGATAATGAAAATAGATATTTTTGCTTATAGCTTGGCTTAGCATCTATATCTGTGTGTTTGATCCTTGTGTGTGTGTGTGCGTGACAGGAGTTTCTCGTCCAGTCCCAGAGAGACGGTTCTCCAGTGGTTGTTTCCAGACACTGAGCTGTGCCCTCTGCTGGAGAACACAGGAACGACACTACAGCGCTGCCAGATCACTGACAGCACGAGTGCGCAACACACGGTCAGGATGCAGTGTTGTGTGTGTATATATACACACATTGACATGTATATGCCTCATGTTGATCTCATGTTGTTGTTGTTGTAGCGCGTACAAGTGTTGGGCTGGCTGGTGGTGGCCGAAGGCTCTCCGTCGGTTCGCGTTCTTCCCGTCCAGCGATGCCAAAACTACTGTAGCTCCTTCAGCCTGTGGCTGGAGCCAGGAGACATGGGTAAGACACCACACAAACAGTCTTGCGATCTCCATGAGCTCCAGATCTCATGCGTGTTTGTTCTTCCGCGTGCAGTTTACGCTGACCCGCGCTACTGGCTGATGGAGCTCTTCCCGTCTGGAGGTCAGAGCGTGTTGTGTGACGGCCCCGTGCTCTGAGACACACGCCTGTGTGCCGTGACTGATACGGACACATTCAGCTCTCGCCAGAGCTCATAACGTCACACACACACGTCCACCCTGAGGAGAACGGCAGCACGTGACGATGATGGATATATCAGGATGCCGCTGCCCCTCAGATGTGTTCAGGAAGTGACGTCAGCTCTTCGTTTCTCTTTCTTCAGACGTGATTGATTCTGACGGTCTTTCTGCTGAGCTTCTGTGATCTTCAGTTCCGGTGATGTTTTCGGGATCTTCACGCGAGAAGCTCAGGAACACGCTCGCTCACGTTTCACAGCAAACATTAGCAGAAATTGTATTTTGTTTAAAGAAAATCTAAACTAGGATATTTTATGACATTTTGAGATTATTTTCATGACGATTAAGCACGTTTTGTCCGAGAATTACTGGGATGCAAAAAAAGCAAAAAAATCTCTTTACTGTAATGCTATTAAATAATATATAAATTAAATTGTAAATTATTTCTGCGTCACAGTAGTATTTGTTGAAGAAAGTTTAATTCTATTAGATACTATTATTTCTGTGATGAGAAAAATATTTTTTTGGTGAAAATGTTTTTCTGTAACGGTTATGACACTAAGTAAATATTTTTCATTATGGTGATGAGAACTAGAAGTTTCCTGTTCAAAAAAATCTTCCTTATTATGTATAATTTTATGTGTAATGTTAATAAGAATTACTATATATTTTGCATTATGGTAATTAGGAATTTATTTTATTTTTTTTTCTATATTACGGTTCAAAATAATTTTCCGTATGGTAAGTAAGTTTATTTATTTATTTTTTTTATGATGGTAATGAGGATATATTTCTCAATATGGTAATGAACAAGGTTTTTTTCTGTATTACAGTGCTGAAAACAATTTTTGTTTTCCTGAGTTACGGTAATGAGAATTTGAATTTTTTTTTTTGTTCAAAATATTCTCTCATATTAGAGTAAATCTTTTTTTTTGTATGATGTTAATAAGAATTGGTATATATTTTACATTATGGTAATGAGAATAACTTTTTTCTGTATTACGGTAATGACAAATATATATTTTTTTGTTCAAAATAATTTTCCATATGGTAAGTATTTGGGTTTTTTTTTATGGTAATGAGAATAAGAATATATTTCTCATTATGGTAATGAACAAGATTTTTGTGTCTGTATTACGGTAATGAGAACAAGAATTTTTTTTTTTCAAAATATTCTCCCATATTATGGTAAATCTTTTTTTTGTATGATCTTAATGAAAATTAGTGTATATTTATTATGGTAATGAGAATGAGAATTTATTTCTGTATTATGGTAATGAGAAATATAATTTTTTTGTTCAAAATAATTTTCCATATGGTAAATGTTTATGTTATGATGGTAATGAAAACATATTTGTTATTATGGTAATGAATGAGATCTTTTGTTTCTGTATTATGGTAATGAGAACTAGAATTGTTTTTTTTTTTTTTTTTTTTTCAAATATTCTCCCATGTTGTTGTTTTGTTTTTTTTTTCTTTTGTATGCTGTTAATAAGAATTAGTAGATATTTTTCATTACGGTAATGAGAATGAGAATTTCTTCTATAATATGGTAATGAGAACTAAAAATTTTTGTTCAAAATCAGTTCCAAATGGTAAATATTATTATTATTTTTTTTTAATGATGGTAATGAAAATGAGAATATATTTCTCATTATGGTAATGAGCAAGACATTTTTGTGTACTATGGTGATGCAAATTTGAAATTGAAATTTGGATTTTTTTTTTTTTTTTCTGTATTACAGTAATGAGTGATTTTTTTTTTTTATTATGGTAATGACATTGAGAATATTTTTGTGTATTAAGGTAGCAAGAACATTTTTGCATTGCACTAATAAGGAGATTTTTTTTTTCATTATGGTAATGACATGAAAACTTAATTGTCATGAATATAATTTCAGTTTCCGAAACGTGAGCCGCATGTGTTCCGCGTGAGATTCGCCCACCTGCGGATCAGCCAATCAGAGCACTTTAAATGTTGGTCATCAGCCGATGATCTCATATCCCGATGTAGCGCCACACCGTTGTCATTGGGTGAACTCTCCACCAATCAGAGTCGAGCGACATAGCGCCGTCAGATCGTGCCGACGGTTTAATATAGCCAATGTTTTTTTTTTTTTTTTGTTCTCTGGAGTCTAATCATTGTAAATAATGAAAGTAAGATGCAGATTATGTGATTTACTAATATGATTCAGAGATTTATGTCGATTGTGATTTTACTGCAGGATTTACACAGTAAACAAAAGCTGCTGTTCGTAATCTGTGTTTTTTTATGTGGTATGTGGAGTGAAAACAGATGTAATAAGGCCAAAAAATCGGTTTACATTCAAATGTGCTTACTTTTGAGATACAGGTGAGAAGAAAATTACATGAAGTCTCAGTTTTTACCCCTTTTTTACATTTTATTGCCAAAAAAATAGAAATTACAATTAAGAATAATTATATATATATATATATATATATATATATATATATATATATATATATATATATATATATATAATAAAATTACTTTAAATATTTGTCAGAAATAACTTTTAAACTATAGTACTGATATTTAGAAAATAATAACTTTTTAAGATATAACAGTAAAGGTAAGTTTTTGCTATTTACATTTCCTCAGTGAGTGTTTGTGACTGACATTTCCTCCACGTGAGCTACATTCATCCGGTTCCGGGTTATTAAGAGCAGAAACGCAAAGAAGCCGAAAGAATGGAACACGGAGTACCTGAATGTGAAGTATCAGATGTGAGTCTCTCTAAAGAGAGCAGGGGGCGCTCTGTGGCTCAAACACGGAAATCACCTCATTTCATCAGTTACTTACAATTTTTCAAGCGAAGTATCTGCTAAATACATTGGACTTAATATATATTATACAAAATATAATAATGTAATGTGTTAATATTATTTTCATTATAATATATTTTTAGTATTTATTGGAATAATCCATATTCAATAACAGAAATGGAGGAAAATACTATATCTAATATCCATCATTACAAAACACAATTTAAACATATTGAGATGCTGCAACACACCCGTAAATTATTTAAAGCTCTTTCAATGACAAACAGTGTTGCTTGTCTATATTTTATCTTACGGTTTTGTTGAATAGCACATTCAGAGAGTGCCGCCTGCTGGAGGACTGAGGCGCTGCGGCCATCGCCGGTGATCGCGCCGCTCCGCGCTGCTGTGTGTCGCGGTGCATGTCGGGCCGCTGGCGGTGGTGAGTATCCCAGCCTGCGCTGCTGCTGCTCCAGAGAGAATGATGGGATAGTGGCGGACACACAGCAGCGCTGCAGACACACGCACACTGACATTATTCGCGTTATTTCCGCGCTCTGTCCGTCTATGTGTGTGCCTGTGTGTGTGTGTGAGTGCGCGTGAGTGTGTGTCACACGAGGCCTGCGGCGTGCGCGTGTCCGTGTTCATCTGCAGTGTACAGATACTTACAAAAGTACTGTGGTGGTACCATGGTAGAGTGTATCATGGTACTGAATTGACCATAATCATATTCCAAGTGATTTACATGGTGCTCCTGGGTTCCTCAAACAAACCACGGTATTACCATGGTACATGTCAAAAAACGTGGTAGTACCATGGTACTTTTATAGTGTTTTGTGCAGCAGCACAAATGTGGTGCTTTCAAGTTATTTTGACACTCAACTGGACAGTATGTTGCTTAGCAACATCAACAGTGTCTGCTAGAGTTACTGTAGTCAACTTCTGTTGCTAAGCAACGCAAAAAAATGCGCGGTTCGTGATTAGTTTTTCGCGGCAAAATGTCCACTGTACATAAAGCCCATCAAACACAGAATCACTTTCAAACCAAACAAATTTATGTTGGTCAACATGCCAAATTCATGTGACCTTTTTTTTTTTTTGGCTGAAACCCTGATCAGTTTATTTAGCAGTTAGTTTAATTTTGCGGTTAGTTTGTTAGTTGGTGCAACTGTAATTTTGAAGTTAGTTCGTTAGACGGTGCAGCCGTAATTTTGCGGTTAGTTAAATTTTGTGGTCAGTTCAGTAGTTGGTGCATCCATCATTTTTTGGTATTTCATTATTCGGTGCGGCCATAATTTTGCCAACGTTTTTTTCATTAGTTGCGACCGCAATTTTGTGGTTAGTTCATTAGGCGGTGCGGATGTAATTTTGCGGTTTGTTCGTTAGTCGGTGCGACCATAATTTTGCGGTTACTTCGTTAGATGGTGTGGCTGTAATTTTGTGGTTAGTTCAATAGTGTGGCTGTAATTTTGTGGTAAGTTCAATAGTTGGTGCTGTTGAAATTTGGCGGTTGGTTTGTTAACACTGTGCAGGCGTAATTTTTCTGTAAATTTGTTACACCGTGTGACCGTAATTTTGCGGTTCGCTGTCAGTCAGTGCAGTTAGTTTGTTAGAGGGTGCAGCTATAATCTGGCAGCAAAATATCTACTGTACATGAACACAGCTCACACAGAATCATTGTAAAAGCAAGCAGGTTTCTGTCAGTTAATGTGCCGAATTCTCATGACGAATTTTGAAGTGAAACTCCCAGTCGCATAGTAAATGTACTCAAGATGGTGTGTAAAATCTAAACACTTTACATATTTGAAATAAACTCAGTGATACTCCTATAAGCTTTTTAAATATCAAAGTTTATTGTTATTTGAGTTGTAAGGTGTCAGATAATGACTGTATGTGTATATTGTTGTGTGATACTGGTGCAATTAAGGTATAATGTGTGTGTGCAGAGCTGCGGTGTGATGATGGAGAGTTTGGGGCTTCAGGCTGTGGCTCTGAGCGACGGATCCACCGCTTACATACAGCAGAGCATCAGCGGTGAGACCCTATGATGAAAATCTCATGAAACTATGCACATATTATTAGTATTATAACATAATTGTCCTGTTAAAAATATGTACGTTCAAAAAAAACACGTTAAATAATCAGTGATCATCTGACGGTGTTTTGATGTTCAGATGGGAGTCTGTTGGAGGGAAACACGGTTCAGCTGGAGGACGGGACCACGGCGTTCATCCAGCACGTCAGCGTCCAGCAGAAAGGTGTGTGAATGTGTGTGACGCCACTGAGCGCTGTGGTGGATCAGAGAGAGCGTGTTACTGACAAGTGTGTATGTGTTTAGAGTCGTTAGCGTTTGAGGACGGTCAGGCTGTACAGCTGGAGGACGGGACCACGGCGTTCATCCACCACACGCCTAAAGGTGCCCACATTTGCAAACTCTCTCAAATACACTGAGTCTTAGACTGCACTTGACCTCTGATCTCTCTCTATGACAGACGGCTTCGACCCCAGCGCCGTGGAGGCCGTTCAGCTGGAGGACGGCAGTACAGCGTACATCCATCACCAGACGGGCGGCGCTGTGGAGCTGAATGCCGACGCCGAGGCCATCGCCACACTGGAGAGCTACGCCAGCAAGGTCTAACAACATATACGTGACATATGAAACTCTAAATGTGAGTTTATACGTTCATAACTGGTGTTTAACGTAATGATCCACAGCTGACTGGGTCAGAGGTTGAGGTCGATGAAAACATTGAAAACACAAATGGAGTGGAGCAGACCAGCATACAGGTGTGATAGATAGATAGATTATTTAAGTAATTTAAATAGATGGGTGCATTGTGTATAATGTATATAATATGTGTGTGTTTCTCAGCTGATGTTTGAGGGGAAGGTCTGGAGCTCCGGTAAAGTCCAGCAGGCTGGAGAGAAGAGTTTCCGCTGTGGACACACAGGCTGCGGCCGATACTACACCACAGCACACCATCTGAAGGTACAAAGCTTCCCACAATGCACCGGGGCAGAGCAGGCCTCCAGAGACTAACACTTGTGTGTGTTTCACACAGGTGCACGAACGTTCACACACGGGTGAC
Organism: Cirrhinus mrigala; assembly: GCA_036247105.1. Taxonomy (NCBI): domain Eukaryota; kingdom Metazoa; phylum Chordata; class Actinopteri; order Cypriniformes; family Cyprinidae; genus Cirrhinus; species Cirrhinus mrigala. The sequence continues at coordinate 37,187 of JAMKFB010000322.1, forward strand.
CGTCCGTACAGGTGCGAGGTGCCGTCCTGCGGTAAAGCCTTCGCCACGGGATATGGGCTCAAGAGCCACCTGCGCACTCACACCGGAGAAAAACCCTACAAATGTCCTGAGGACATGTGCTACAAAGCCTTCAAAACCTCCGGAGACCTGCAGAAACACGTGCGCACGCACACCGGTATGAACGCGCTCAGTTCAGTTGTGTAATGGTGAGTTTTAACGCAGAATTCAGCTGAGCTGTGGCTCTTTCTTTCGTAGGCGAGAAGCCGTTCAAGTGTCCGTTCGAGGGCTGCGGACGCTCCTTCACCACGTCCAACATTCGCAAGGTTCACACACGGACGCACACGGGCGAGCGGCCGTACCTGTGCCCGGAGCCGTCCTGCGGGAGAGCCTTCGCCAGCGCCACCAACTACAAGAACCACATGAGGATACACACTGGTAATCACATTTTATATATATTTTTTAACGATTTATGGCGTTTTCACTTGTTTTGTGATAGGACAGCATTTAGACAGGAAATGAGAGGGGGGATGGGATCGGAAAAGGTCCACGTGCAAGAATTCGAACTCGGGATGGCTCAAATTTCGTGGGCAAAATCTAGCAATCTACTAATCTACTAATACTAATTCATCTAATTGGGAATTTTGCGCAAATGACACAAAGGTTCCTAATGCAGATTTACGTGAATTTGATGAGTTGACAATAAAGCTGCAAATTTTGTTAAAGTGAAGGTTAAGAAAAAACTTTATAATTCTTACAAAATAGAGAATTTCACATGACAGTTATAACGATACAAAGGAACTGTATCATTGGTATAACTTTCAAAAGGATTTTTTTTTTTTTTACATTTTTAAACTAAATTAAAATTTTAATATTTTTAGTTTTCGTTTTAGGTTTACTTTAAATTTTAGCAAATGTATGTGCTTGTGTCATTTTTATTAGTTTATTTATATATTTCTGTTTAGCTTTCATTTGTACTTATTTTAGTTTGAACAATTTTATTGCTTCAACTTAAAGTTTTTTTCAGTTAATTGCATTTTTTTTTTCGACTGATGAACGATAAAAACATTCAGAGCCAATCAGAATCATTACAACTTTAAAAGAGCTCCAGCATTTAAAAGTGGCAGATCACAAAACTGCAGCTCTCTTATAAACTAACCCTAACATTATCATGCATTGATGTAGATGACAATATAGTTATCGTTATAGTTAACTTTATAATTATCTGCTTCATATATTTGCATTCACATTTAGTGTTCCTATGTGAAAAAGTAGACAAAATCCAATCATTCGAAATGGAATTTGGCAAAAAGTTATCCATGTAGATCCACCATGCAGATTTTGCACGTAAATTTTGGTCACGTAATTTGCCATGTTGAGCAACAAAAAGTTGCAAGGTTTGAAAGTGATGACTTTATTGATCTCTACACTGTAGGCAGTGAAACTTTTTTGCATGCGAAATTTCACTGTGAACGTAACATTATTGTTAACGCCAGATCACACCAAAAACGAGAACTATTACAATAATGATAAAGTTTTAAAAAACATTCTAATTTTTTGAGAATAGTGAACTTCACACCGCAACTTCAATAAGAACACCACAGTTGGAATCACATTCAGAACTACTGTATTTAAGTTTTTTTTTTTTTTTTTTTTTTTTTTATTTTATATTTTCAGTTTTCATTTTAATCTTACTATCAAAAAGTTTTGGTAATTTTTTTAAAAATAAATTTATAACCAGTTTTAGTTTTACCAATTTTAGTACTTATTTTAGTTAGTTGCAAATTTTCTAGCTGACATACGACTTTAAAAAGCATTTAAAGCGACAGGCAACAAAACTGCAACATGCATTTATAATAAACAGAACATTACTGTGCGTTGGTGTGAATGCTCTTTATAGTATGTTTCATCATTCAGGTGAGAAACCATATCTTTGTACGGTTCCCGGCTGTGGGAAGAGTTTCACGGAGTATTCCAGTCTTTACAAGCATCATGTGGTTCACACGCACTGTAAGCCGTACACCTGCAGCCACTGCGGGAAGACCTACAGACAGACGTCCACGCTTGCCATGCACAAGCGCACCGCGCATGGAGACTTCGACACTGTGGAGGACGGCGGTACATCTCTTTCTCATTTCACATGACTTGCTTTCACCTTTAGCAAACTCGAAGGCACTTACAAAAACATTTTTGCGCACAGATGCAGAGGTTTTCGAGGCGTCGCCGCAGGACGCAGAGCAGAGCGAACACAATGCCGACGACGACATCATCAGCTCTCACCTGCAGGTGCTCGGCACGGCCGTCACCATGGTAACCCAGGATGGAACCACCATTGCCGTCCCCGGCCGAACGGCCGGCAGCGGGCAGCAGGTCACCATGGTTACAGATGGCAAAGAGCTGCAGCCGGTGGGTATTATGGGATGGATGGTATTGTGTGGTCATCAGAGCTCAAATCGCTAATAGTGTTTGCCCTGCAGGTTGCTATAGTAACGTCAGAGGGCATCATGACTGAAGTGAACTCGTCGCCGTACCAGCAGGTGGCACTGCTAGCAACTGAGAACGGCACACAGATAGCAGTACAGGTATGAAACACGGCTATTACTACAATACTACACACTAAAGGTACGTCAGTGCTGATGTCAAATTTATTTTATTCAAGAAAAACTATATTAATAGTATCACTGTCATAGAGAGAATATCTTTTTTTACTGTTTGTGTTTATGTGCAGTTAGAAGATCAACAGACGTTAGAGGAGGCGATCACCATGGCAACAGCAGCGATTCAGCACAGCGGACTGACCTCAGATTAGTTACAGCTGAAAATCAAAAAGGCCTCAGAGAGAGAACGATCACTTTTTATAACGTTTAACGTGTATGACAAAGAGTTTCTCCAGTCTTAAAGTTTTTTTTTACGTTCTTTGAGCCAGTAGAAGTGAAACAATATGAAAATAAAAATGTATATTTGTTAATAAACAAACTTTATGCAGTATGTCTTTGTGAAATGTGTTTTTTAGAAATTGTCAAACATAGTGTGCACGGGATGAAAACCAGAACGCAAAAAAAAAAACGAATCTGTTAGCCAGTCAAACTTTCTTCACTGATCCAAACTTATCATTAAATCGTATTTTGCATAATATTTTATTAAAAACATATTTTGTACTTATAATACTGGAAGTCGGCCATTGCGGCGGCATTGAGTGTAAACAATGCCATTGAGCTGAACGGAACTCGTGAAAGGGCTTGGCGAAAAAACGAAGAAACGAAAGTAATTCACTATGTCAGGATAAGAAATAGAAGGAAGAACTGTCGGGTCATCAGTCCGCCACAAAAGAGGCAGATTGTACTGGTGTTTACCACCTATTACAGGGCTAGACAGTATTGGACTGCCCTGTGGCCCGTGCACGTCGTATGTTGCATTCATGTTCCAAATTGTCATCTGTGTTGTAATATTACGTTTTTTATTATATTTAGTCTGCAAAAGGCCGTTAACAGCCGAAGACGGGCATAAAGAGGAGAAAATACTGTAGCTGGCAGATCAATCTCACTGTTCACGATGCACGAAATATTGGAAGAAACTCCTAAACGATCTTCCCTGCTTACTACGTCCTTCTCTATATGATTTAGCAGCTCCCACACATTTTCCGTGGTTTAGACAGCAGAACAACGTCTTCAGTGGTACACTAACCGTGCAATCAATGCCTGTGTTTACATATGAGTATCGCCGCAATGGCCGCGCATCCGGGTAACTGACCAGAATATGACGTCGGTGCAAACCCTCTATTTGTGAAAAAACAGCGCAGGATTATATGACGTGCAGCTGTCGCAAAAATTAACGTATCCAAGTTGATTTTGGTCGTCATATTTCATTTTGGCGGTTTAACGTGAGGAATATTACATACACGTGTCGCTACATGGAGTTCTAGAACAACTTTAATAATCCTGAAAACATTTCTGATGCTTATTTTCCACTGAGGTAAAAGTAGTTGGAAGACGCGCTCTATTTTTCATTTGAATCTCCCGCTCATCTAAGTCAGTGAGGACAGGACTTACGTTAACCATGTAATATGGCGGTCCTTAAATAAAACCTACACGAATAATTGTATTTACTCACCTAAACCCAGTTTTTCGCATTTGTCGCTTGTATTAAAAGCCTGGCTGCAGTACTGTAATGTGTCCAGCAGAGGTCAGCAGCTTTACTCCCTATGTGATCGGAGCTCAAATTAGAGTTTGCTCATCTGATGATCACTGAACGAAGTGTACCGAAACTTTAGAATGTGTTTACGCTAGCAGAATCACAAAGAACATACACGTAGCACACATACTTACAGAACTAACTAGGACTACTATAGAGTTTGTCATTACATGACTATAATGATTACAAACTACCCAAACACTAACCCTATTTATTTATTTATTTAACACATAAAAATGTTTTGTTTCAGTTGAGGTGATAATTATGAACCAATACTGATATATTTGCAAGAAAAAAATAAGATGTTTTTTTTCCAGTACATTTCCTGTCAGTATAGATGCAGAATTTGAATTTGTGCTGAATTTGATGTATTTCCGTGTTTTACAGCAGTACACACACACACACACAAACACACACACTAGTTCCCAGTTCTTCCTCGACAACAGTCTCTGATTGGCTGAGCTGCTGTGACGTCAGCCAGTGACGAGAGCGGGGAGAAAATGCAGCGGTTTTGGGGTTTCCTCCTCAACAGTGACTGGAAAATATCTGTCTGTGTGTGTGTGTGTGTGAGGAAGTTAAACCGAAGACACACCCTGACTAAGATCATACCAGAACACACACACCCGTGTGCTGGTGTCGAGTTCTCTTATTTGAGCTGATGAGGGTGGAGTACGTTTAGGTGACATACTGACAATACAAATAAACTCTTGAATTACTGCCAAAGTCTGTTCTCTGGAACAGTGTGTGCTGGACTAACAGTGTGTGTGTGTGTGTTATCTGTAAGCCACTGTAGTTAGTCAGGGCTGTGTGGAGCGCTAAGTAAAGTACCTCTAAATCTGTGTGAGTTTAGTCGTTTGGCTTTTTTAGCCCTTTTTGTGTTTGAAATAACAAGCAGCAGAAACAGGAAATACTCTGAATTCTGGGCTGATCTCTTCCTGTCAAAACTGGTGATCAGGTACATGGGCCAAATGAATCAAGAAACTTCACTTTAGAGTCTCAAATGTTGCTCTTTTGCAGCTCAGGAGACTTAGTTGTTCTCTGTCGAGTTCTCAGTTGTTTCACTGAAATTTCAGTTTCACAGATGTGTCACTAGTCACCAGTCATACAGTAAAACAAAATGTAACTTTGTTTTTATTTCAGCTAACTGAAAAAAAGTTTAATATAGCTTAAATATCTTAATAGCTTAAATATTAATAGTTACTAAAACTGGAATAAAAACAAATGAAAGCTAAAAATATTATTGTAGAATTATTATTAAAAATGATAAAACCACATAAAATAAGTAAAACTTAAGCTAAAACTTTAAATGTTGTCTTAGTAAGTTACTGAGATAAGTTGAATTATTAAAGCATCAATAATTACTAAAACTACGCTGAAATAAACCAAAGCTAAACAGAAATATAAAAAACTAAACAAAAAATAAAATTACTAAAACAAAAATAAGAAATATAGCATTGGCAACTAACTGAAATAAAGTAAGTTGAAACCTAAGCATTGAAACTTCTAGCTAACAATAACATGATGTGGAGAGCAGCTCAAACAAATTGATGAGAAATTAGTTCATAATCTGATGTTTTAGTACTTCTGATATTTCTAAAGTAAATATGATCTCTTCTGAAACTAGGAGGGACATTTGAGATTACTGTGGCCTTTTTCTGGACTTTTTCTTCATTATTTGTTCTGCATTTTATCTCATTGCTGTGTAGGAGAAACTACTGAGATCTCATGTGTGATATATCTCATAAATATATATACTTTGTGTGTGTGTATACGAAGGGTTAACAAGTCCTGGCTTGCCTTGGTGAGCCCCAGCTGAGGGATTGTTTGGATTGTGATGGGGGTTTGTTTTGGTTGTTTGAGGATATGGGGGCAGGGTGTGTGTGTGTGCGCATGTGTGTGGAGCGACAGCTGCTGGTTTAGTTTCCCGGGAACTTTAGGACAATGAGACACTGTGAGACTTCGGCAAACAGCTGCCAAACACGTCAACACGACTAAATCACTTTACAAACTCTCACAAAACTAAATCTGCCCACACCACTTCACTTTTCTCAGCTTGGTTTGTTTTGTTTCCTTAATTCTATCCGCAGTGGATCCCGCTGGAGTCTCAACGGCGAATCAACAGGTTGAAAAGAAGGATTTTGTTAAAACAAAGTCTCTATACGTTCAGCCTTAAAACGTCATGGTCTATTACAAAGTGGTAGAAATACGTCTTAGGTTAGGGCTCACAGACAACATCAGAACATCTATAAAAATAGACACACATGAAAGTACTAAAAACTTGGAAACTAAGCAGTTAAACATAGAAATAAAAAACCAGGAACTCAGTATTTAAAAAAATGTTAGAAACTTAGTACTAAATTTAGGTGAAAAAACTGTAATTTAGTACCAAAACGTAGAAAAATCTTACTAACGTAGTACTAAAACTTAGAAAATTTAGAAAAAAAAACAGGAAATTAGTACTAGAAATTAGAAAAAATCAGAAACTTAGCTCTAAAACAACAAAATTTTGAAACAAAAACAAAGGAACTTAGTACTAAAACTTAAAAATTGAGAAAAGAACAGGAACTTTTCTACATTAAATGTAGAAAAATCTTAGAAACTTACCAGTAAAACTTAAAAAAAAAAAAAAACTTTACTACAACTTAAACATTTAGAAAAAAAACACAGGAATGGAACTTAACCTAAACATTTAGAAAAAAAAAAAAAACACAGGAACTTAGTACTACAGTTGGGAAAATCTTAGAAACTTAGTAGTAAAACTTAGAAAATGCAGGGGAAAAAAACAAAAAAGCTTAGAAACAAAGCTAAAGCTTAGAAAAATCGTAGAAACATAGTACTAAAACTTAAATTAAGGAACAAAAACATAGGAACTTAGTACTAGAACTTAGAAAAACTCAGAAACTTACCACTAAAATGTGAAAATGTAGGAAAAAAACACAGGAATTTAGTACTAAAACTTGAGCAAAACTCAGAAATTTAGTAGTTAAACTTAGAAAGTTTAGGGGGAAAAAACCCAATACTTAATACTAAAACTTGTAAAAAAAAAAAAAAAAAAAAACCTTAGTACAAAAACTTCCTGGACTGTTTTGTCTTGTTTACAAGGGAAATTGAAAGTAGGGATAAAAGATACACACACACACACAAAATGCACTTTAAACACATTAGCAGATGTTAGATGTTTAGTCTAAGGTTGATGATTTTCCTGAAAAGAGAGCCTAGTAATCTCACATATATGTCTCCTCTTGAGTTTATCTCATTAATGTTTTTATACTGTTCTCAGATTTGTCTGCGATCAAACATTTCTCATCAAATGATCTGAGCTGCTCTACATCTATTTTAAAGCACTGTATTCTTACTGGACAATGACTGGTGACTTATTTTGGTCTGTTTTATTTCTCCTTATGGATTTTAAAAGAAACATCTTAGATCTAGCAGACAGTTTCACCAGTTCCTGTGTGATATGGCAGCATGACACCCTTCCTCCACCCGTCTGAGACTCTTTTGTGATGCATTAAACGCACACACACACACACACACTGAATGGCCATCGTTCACACGCCTGCGGGACGGTGGGGCTTCATGAATGATGTTTGTGAAACTCCAGGAGCATTCAACTGAACAGGTTTGATTTGCAAATCATTTGTGTGCGAGTCTCTGATCCAGAAACACTGGTGTGAGGGGGGAAATGCCACACGCAAATCTCATCAAACTCATTCACAAACACACATCCAAATCCCCACCAGACCTGATCACGACTCAAATACCACAAGATACATCATAAAACAATCCTAGAAAATCTACTGTGCTGTTCATTTACTTCTTTATTTACATTGTTGTTCAGTCTATTTATATTTTTGGATCTATCTCTGTTCTTGCAATTTTGGTTTGCTTACCTAAATGTTTTTTTACCGAGAACAGAAAATGAACACAAGGCAGTATCATTTGTGAAATACGGTTGTCTCACAGTCATTTTTTTTTTCTAAAATTAAAGTATTTGTCTTTGTTCCTCATTCTGTTGTGGTGTTTTCCCACTTTCACTATATTTAAGGAAGTGACATCATGAAGGTCTTTTTTAACAACATTGCCAAACCAACAGGAGTTTCTTTTACAGTTTTGTATTATCAGCATTTCATGTATACATTTTAATGACTTCATCAAGCTTAAGTTCAATTTATGTAAAAAAAAAAATAAATAAATTAAAAAAAAAAATCATAAGATCATAAGATCCTTTTTAGATAAAAATATTGTATGCAAGGTACAAGATTGCTGCAAATAATATCATTTGTTGATATTTATTGGTTAAGACCATTATGAAAATTTTGCTTTTTCTGTGAATATACTGTAAAATGTAAATGATTTCCGTAATCAAAGCCGAATTTTCAGCATCATTAATGTTGTTGTGCTGCCCACTATTTTTGTGGAAACTGTCATACATTTTATTTATCAGAATTCACAGATGAATAGAAAGTTCATAAGAATGGCATTTATTTAAAAATAGAATTATTTTGTAACATATATAACATAATTGTCTCTTTTGACAAATTTAATGTGTTTTTAATTATTTAAAGTAATAATTCTTTAAAATAATACCACTAGCCACAAATTTTTAAATATCTATTGAGATTTTTGAGTACAAATTTCCAAATGGCACCAGTTACCAGTTCCTGAGAATGACCCTTCAAGGGCCGTTGCCATTTTACAACAGACCAAATCACGTCCATATCACACCTGTTGTGTCCCTAAAAAAACGTGCAAAGTTGATTAGCGTTTGTGTGTGTGTGTGTGTTTTTAATGCAGAATCCTGATCAGATTAACAATCAGCTTTAGAATTACTAGCAAAATAATCAGAGAACAGCTCACTGTGTGCGTGTTTTCTTTGTCTCGTGTCTGCGAAAGAGGGTCACAGTGTTTCAGGGATTAACCAACTAACCAAACGGCCCTAAAACCCCCGCCTTCACACCAACCGCCACCCTACCATGTGATTATGAGACTTCTCATCAGATTTCATAAGAAACAGTGTGTAAAAAGTCAGGAACTGACCTCAGATCTGCCCAGATACGGCTGTCAGCCAATCACATGGCAAGAAAACACCGCAGCTGAAGGGTTGGAGGTCACACAGGAAGCTCAACAGGTTTGACCCCCGTCACGACACCGGACTCCATCTGAACATAACAAATGACAACAGCTGAAGCAAATGAGACACTTTAAAAGTCTGAATGTTATAAAACATATAATAAAATATCAAATCAAATGTCCTTTTTTTCAGATTAAAAACCCTTTAATAATAACTAGAAAAAAAAAATTAAAAACTTAGTAATAAAATTTAGACACTTTCTGGTGAGAAATTTGTCTCAGGTTAGTAGGTTTGGGCTCATAAACAACATCCAAACATCTATAAAATTGACACACATGAAATAGTATCAAAAACTTAAAAAAAAAAGTAGCAATTTACTATTAAAACATAAAAAAATTAGAAACTTAATACTTAAATGTAGAAAACTTAGAAAAAACTTAAACTCAGTACTAACACTTGGAAAAAACATAGGAATTTAGTACTAAAACATAGACACTTCCTGGTGAGACTATCAGTTCAGATTAAAAACATTATGGTCTATCACACAGCGATAGACAGAAACATAAAAACGTAATACTTAAATGTAGAAAACTTAGAAAAAACTTAAACTTAATACTAAAACTTGGGAAAAAAACTTATAAACTTAGTACTAAAACTTAGACACTTCCTGGTGAGACTATTCAGTTCAGGTTAAAAACGTTATGATCGATCACATAGTAATAGAAATTTGTCTTGGGTTAGTAGGTTAGGCCTCACAAACCACTTCAAAACATCTATAAAAATAGACACACATAACATAGTACTAAAAACTTCATACGAAAACTTAGAAAAATTTAGAATTCTAGTATTAAAACATAGACACTTCCTGGTGAGACTATTTAGTTCAGATTAAAAACATTATGGTTTATAACATAGTAACAGAAATTTGTCTTAGGTAACAGTACCAAAAACTTAGGTACTAAAACTTGGAAAAAAAACTTTTTTGTGTTGTTTAAAATGGATATTGCACTAGGTATTAAAAAAATACATACACACAAATAATACAACTTAAATACGTAAAATCTGGAGCGGTTTTCAGCCGTCATCTGAACAAAACAAATGACAACAGCTAAAGTAAATGAAACACTTAAAAGATAAAAAAAAAAAAAACTTAGAAAACGTAAAAAACACATGGTGATAGAAATTGGTCTAAGGTTAGGGCTCACAAACAACATCAAATCAGCCATAAAATAGCCACATAGTACTACACAGAGTACTTAGAAAAACTTATGAACTTTGTACTAAAACTTAGAAAAATTAAAATATATTTAGAAACTTTGTACAAAGACTTAGAAAATATAAAATATAAAATATATTTAGAAAGACTAAAGACTAAAACTAAAACTTACTGAAACGTGGAGAAAAGCTTAGAAACGTAGTACTTAAACTTAGAAAAAAATGTTAGAAACTCTGACGCTTCCTGGTGAGACTACTTTGCCTTGTTTAAAATAAATATTGTATTAGGAATAGAAGATGTACACACACACAAAATTACGATTTAAACACGTTAGATGTTCAGTAAAAGGTTGATGCTTCTGAATATAGAGCCTAGTAATCTAACATATACACGTCTCCTTTTGCCATTCACATGAAATTTCAATAACGTCTCAAACTGTACTCAGATTTGTCTGCCATCAAAAGTCAGAGATCTTAATATGAGCTCAAACTTTTGATGAGATTATTATGCTTTGTTTAAAATGGTTACTGCACTAGGGACAATCCCACACACAAATATAATTAAAACATATCAGTGGATCTCAGCATATCACATGGCAAGAAAAAACCCACAGCTGAAGGGTCAGAGGTCACACAGGAAGCTCAACCCATGAAAACAGACTCCATCTAAACAGAACGAATGACAACAGCTGAAGCAAATGAGACACTTAAAACCTCTGAACGTCTTTGAACATGTAATAAAATCTCCAATAATTTCTTATAAGTACAGAGTATCTCTCTCTCTCTCTCTCTCTGTGTCCATCCCTCCTCCACTGAGCCGACAGTGTGTGTGTGCGTTCAAGCGTCAGCAGCGTCTCTGAACAATAGTGTGGATCTCCATATGTGGGCAGCCTCGCGTTCAACAGGCCATCTGCCCGTGTGTGTTCGTGTCTAACTCGCACACACACTCGCTCACAAAACGGCCTCAATTAAAGCAGCGACTGTGCTTTTATGACGTCAGGACAGAAGCCCTCCCAAATCCTCGGCTGACCGTAATCACTCACAAACAGAACAAAACAACCAGAGGGACACAATAGCGCGGCTCCAGAACTTGGAGCCCGTTTCCTTGCCTACTGCCTAAGTAGACAGCTACCCTTTCAGATAGCTAGTGCGCTAACCCAAACGGCACCTCATAAGTGAATTATGTGAAACACTTCATGCAGGGAACAACCCATGCAAAAGACATTTACAATAAAGTTTGATGTTAGCATGTTTTTACATAGAGAACTCAACAACTGATTCCAATAGTTCAATATTAGTTTGAAGCTAAAATTTCATTCATTCTGATAATTTGAGATTAGCATGTGGCCAACAGTTGATTTCAATAAAGTCTGATGTTAGCATGTTCCTAAGTAAACAACTAAAGTACTGATTCAAAACGTTTAATATTAGTTTATAGCTAAAATGTATTTCAATAATTTTAAATTAGCATGTTGCTCACAGTTGATTTCCCAAGTTTGACAATAGCATGTTGCTAAGTTGACAATTGATTCCAATACTTTGATTGTTTGTAGCTAATTTTTTTCCTAATAATTTTATGTTTTTTACTGTTGATTTCAATAAAGTTTGGTGTTAGCGAGTTTCACATAAGCTTGTAACTAAAATTGTTTTGAATAGTTTGATGTTAGCATGTTCTAACATGACAGTTCAGTTACTTACAAAAGTTTAAAGGTTTGTTGCTAAAATGTCACTTAATGTCACTCACAACTGATTCAAATAATTTAACATTAATTCAGCTACATTTTAATTCATTTCAGTAATTTGACATTAGCATATGATTTGGCTTACAGCTGATTCCAAATGAATTTGATCTTCTAAAAAGCATAAAAACAACTGGCAAGCACAAATACTTTAAGAGTAAATTTTCAGCATCATTACGCCAGTCTTCAGTGTCACATGATCCTTCAAAAATCATTCTAATATGTTGATTTGCTTTTTTAAAAAAATATTATTATCATCAATATTTAAAACACTTGAGTACATGTTTCATTCTTTGATGAAGAGAGAGATCCAAAGATCAGCATTTATGTGAAACAAAAAGCTTTTGTAACATTATACACTATACCATTCAAAAGCTTGAAGACAGTATAATTTTGGGGGGAAAGAAATTATAGAAATTTATACTTTTATTAGGTAGTGTATAGGTAGTGTACATTTTACTACTTAGCTTCTCTTTGTCATCACACAAACACAACAAAATTATTTTTGTCTTTAAATGGTTGTTGCCTAATATTTAAATAAAGAAATAAAGATGAGAATTAAATCTCTATTAATGTCTGTATTTATATATAGCACAGATAAAGTATTGGAAAAGAAACAAAATGTGTATGTAAGGCCTAAAATTAATAGGTATACAAATATAATAAGAACTTTGCAGAGGTACAACATATTAAATAACCATAATTAGATGCTTTTCAAAATATGATACAATGTTGCATGTAGTGCATTGTGGGATTGCATACAGGCACTTAAAACAATTCATGTAATGCTGCATTACAATTTGGCCTGAAAGACAAACTGTCAGTTTATTTTATTTTTTTTTATATAATGCAGCATGATTTTAACCTTCATGTCAGTTGCACCTATGATGCATTAAAATGTTGTCTAATTAGGCAGCTCACAGTTAATCTCTGAGTGCAGCGGCTGCTGATAAGTGTAACTGAACACCCATCTGAAGTCTCTCAGTGTGTGTAGGAGAAAAACAAGCCCAGACACATTCAGATAACACCGACATGCCCACCGAACGCCAACCAGACGCTGCTTGTGGGAGTTTTCAAGAATAGATGTGAGATATGAAGCCGTGCAGCACACCTCAGAGAGCTGAAACTTCATCAACACCATCTTAATGACATCAGACCAGAGAGGAGCGTTTCATTCATAAAAGGTTTATTGTAATAAAAATCGACTGTACAGCTCTATATCTGCACAAAAATGTACATTATAAGCAACTCTGCTTCAAAATAGCTTACAAACTAAGTCTAAAAACAGTAAACGGGCTGCTCAGCAGCCCTCGAGAGACAGATGCTACAGACGAGAGTCTTCGCTGGCACTTCGGCCACCAAACCAACCAACACACGCAAAGCATCCTGGGAAAATTCAACCACTTCCCCAGAGAAGCCAGCGGTGGAGCCTCCAGTTCGCACGACTCATTTCATGACATCACCAGAGGAAGTTAAAGAGCGTATTGCCTGAATATTGCACAGAAAGATTTAAAGAGCCAGGCAGTGACGTTTATTAAGAGAGTGGTGGCGCTGTGGTTAAGGCAAGAGGGGATTATGGGAGTTTGTTCATGTGGCGTCCCTCTCGTTAGCAGCTCCCGCAAAAATTATGAAGCGCCACCACAGTTTTGGGCCTGAAACGTGCTAAACGCAAATGCGTTGCATTCTCGCAGTCACCACAGGTGGCACTATTGCAAAAGCTTTGGTGTTTCTGTAAACGTTTGCGCAAAGTACGTTTCAGGCCTTTAATTGCTATACATTCTCGTGACAGTCGTGAGGTATCATAGTTGCACTGAAACCGTGTGTGAGCACCAGTGAAAACACCCAAAACCTGTTTTGGGATTGTAAAAATAAACAAAAGTCACACAGAACAGTGCCAGAATATCTCTAGAGTCATTCGTCCAGTTGCGTAACAACCAGTGCTTTAAAGTTCGTCTTAAATAAAGGTTTAGGATCAGGCCTGAAATGTGAAGTCGCAGGAACTCTCGGCGGTTGGTCGGTCGCGGCATCAGCGGACACCGGTCGCGTGCGTTCAGCTCGATACCATCATCAGGTAGTTTTTGGGTGGACTTGTGCGGCCGCTCATCATGAAGCGGTTTTTGCAGTTCGCCATCTGGTCGTACGGCAAGGGGGCGGGGCTTGAGACCGGCGGCTCGGCTTCGTAGAGTACGCAAATGGAGCCGTCCTCACCGATGCGGTACGACACTTCGTATGGGTCCACCCAAAGCGTCAGCTCCCGCGGCAAGAGCGAGAAAAGCTGCCCGCTGGTCAGTCCGATACGTCCGGCCGCCCGGCCAATCAGAGGGTCCATTTCGTGATTGATCCGTATGCAGCGGTATCCGGATCCCTTCTGCGGCCTGTCGGGGAACCAGTGGTGCTGGTAGTGTTCTGGAGAAAAACAAACAGTTTTGTTAAAACCCAAGTCTTTTTTTTCCTAAGACAGGACAATAACTATTATTATGAAACAATCATGAAAAGTCCGCGAGTCGGGATTCGAACTCGGGTCAACGGCGCTATAATCCTTATCTTTTAGCATTAGATGTACTTTAGTATATGAGCACTGAGTGCGTTAATATAGTAGTAATACTTTTACGTATGAAATAGTTTACTATGTTACTTCATGAAGTATGAAAGCACTTATTTCAGTACCTGATAGTGCCTGCGCAAGGCAGTCTCTGAAAACTTGGAGCTGTGCGTCACTCAAGCGTCCGCGGCTGCGCAACAGTCTGCAAACGAAACTCGCGGCGGCCGAAACCTCCGGGATCATCTCTGCTCCGATGCCGTGCGTCATTGTATTCCGTTCAATGGAGTTTAGAATAAAACTGCTGAAAGTTAAAAACCACAAGAGCTTCCGTTCGTTGATGCTGGTGATTTAGTGCTGCAAGTTTAATGAGGATGAAACAATAAACATTCCCCGTGTTTGATCCAATCGGCTCTGTTTCTCTCCGCTCTGATCTGTTGTGACGAGGAGTGATTCCGCCGATATATACGCGCAGAGCCGTCGACGTCAGTCGCGCTGGCGTGAGTAACACGCCCAGCGTCCAATGAAACAAAGGGGCGGGTCTTCCTCGCGCAGCCGATTGGTTGTCAGGATGGAAAACACTGCGTGTTGTGGTGACGCTCGCCTTCCGTCCGCTTCCAAATATGGACATTGACGTCAAGCGTCGCTCAGGTATGCGTGACGACATTCGGGGGGAAAAACAAAGACCGCGTGCACGCGCGCGCTTGCTTACCGTAAAGTTTCTGCATTTAATTATAGAATCGAGCTGGTTTTCCTCTCTTTTATCATCTCTCAAGCGTAGGAGACAACTTAGCAGAAGCCTACACACGACCTAAAAGCAGTCAAACTCAACGACCAACCCCAATTCAACAAAACATAACAGAGAGAAACTTTCAAAACCATGTTTTCTTAGTAATATCCAAAAACCATAATTAATTATAGAAATGCATATACATTGAACTATGAATGATAATACACAATGTTTTCAGTGTATTAAGGTTTTCGGAAAAACAAAATGTGACCACGGAAAACCAGTCATAACGATCAATTTTTTAAAAATTGAGATTTATACATCAGCTGAAAGCTGAATAAATGAGCATTGATTATTGTTTGTTAGAACAGGAAAATATTTGGCTGAAATACAACTATTTGAAAATCTGGAATCTGAGGGTGCAAAAAAATCATAATGTTGAGAAAATGTTTTTAAAATTGTTCAAATGAAGTTCTTAGCAATGCATATTACTAATCAAAAATTAAGTTTTGATATATTTACGGTACAAAATTTACAAAATATCTTCATGGAACATGATCTTTACTCAATATCCTAATGATTTTTGGCATAAAAGGAAAATTGATCATTTTGACCCATACAATGTATTTTTGGCTATTGCTACAAATATACCCGTGCTGCTTATGACTCTGTTTAACTGTATACATTACATTAAACAATGTTTTCAGTGTATTCAGATATATATTAATATTTTCAGAAAAAAACTAAATGATGAATTCAGTTGTGGACCTGTATTTTGAGGTATTGCAGCGACGCCTGGTGGCCAAGCGCGTTACGACAAACACAGATGTTACAACGCACGTTAATTAATCAGATATAAATACACATTTGTTTTTATTTCCGTTCACATCTGCGCCACATACAGCGAGAATCTTTAAGTCCGTAAATGTCTCGGTCTGACTCTCCGAGCATCTCTGTCACTGTGCCATCCCTGTATCTGTTACCATGGCGACCGCTCACATCCTTCGCCTCTTCCAGCAGCTTTTATTTCTGTGATATAACACAAATCAGTCACAATAATCCTCTGCTGCGCATTAATATTTAAGTATTTTATCTGTTATATTTTTGCTGTTAAATTTCGTACTATATATATCTGTCTATGTATGTTTTATGCATTTATCTAAATGTACTACACTGTAGTACGAGTTTGGTTGGTGTGCACACAGATGGCAGGTTCTGCTGTTGTGTGTGCTCGTCATGTGGACCGACAGCAGGTTTGTCTATATTTGGCTGTAGCGTGTGTGTGTGTGCGTGTGTTGCAGAAGTTGACGCGGTTCATGTGAAGGGCTTTCTCACCATGGCAACACATGTGTCTTCCTAAGCGCCGGCTGAGACACGATTCTTTGTTTATATGAGTGTGTCATAATGAAAGATGCACGTAACACACACTCGTGTCTCTGGTTTCGTGGGCCGGTGACCCGTCGGACCTGCGGTGCTCCTGCGTGCCGCGTGTCCTCCGAGACAGGAGTGAGACGTCGCCATCTGGAGGTGAGCTGGGGCATTATGGGTAATCCTACAGGAGGTGTGTGTCCTCCTGCAAACACACACACACACACACACCGCCTGCAGTGCAACTGCTGTCTCCTCTGATCTGAGCTGACACGTCCCTCCAGCAGTGTGTGTGTGCGTGTGTGTGTGTGTGTGTGTGTGTGTGTGTGTGTCTCGCTCCATCTCAGCACTAACTAGTGGTTTGATCTACAGCGTCTTGCACCACCTTCCCGAAGCTCTTTAAGCACAATCTACACAATGATCAGCACAATATTTCAGCTGTTTCTTTTAGATAAGACTGATGGGGTCTCCTGCTTTTCAGATGCTTCTCTGGAGAAAAAGACACTAATAATCAGAATTTCAGAAAGGATTATTATGTGCTCAGATTCCAAACTCTGCAACCAAAACCCGAAGATCTCAATATGAACTCAAACATTTCTCATCTAATGCTCCTGAGAGCAAACAAGCTGAGCTGCTGTCCACATTAGTTTGTGTTTGTTTGTCTTTTTCTTTTCTTTTAGGAGAAATATGAGAGAATGTGGATCCTGAGAACTCAGTGAGGACTCTTGAGCTATTAAAAAGGACTCTAAAACTCTTTTAACACAATCTATGCAACAACCATCAGCTCCAACGACACAATCCTGTAAGTAATAAACATCACAAATGAGATCTCTTTAACATCTCAATAATGTCTCAAACGGTGCTCAGATTTGTCAAGTTAAAGATCTCAGTATGAGCTCAAACATTTCTCATCAAATGATCTGAGCTGCTCTCCACATTCATGTGTCTATTTTCTTTTTCTTTTTTTAGGAGAAACATCCCATCCAGAGAACTCAATGAAGTCTCTTGAGCTATGAAAGAGCAATAACCTTTTAATCTCTTTCCAAATGAGATCTCTTTAACATCTCAGTTATTTCTCCAAGACAGCACTGATGTTAAATTAAGGCTTCTGCTTAAGTTTCTTCTGAAAACACTCTTAAATTTCACCAATGTCCCAAACTGTCAAATCAATCAAATATGAGCTCAAAGACTTCTCATCAAATGATCTGAGCTGCTCTCCACATTCATGTATCTATTTTCTTTTTCTTTTTAGGAGAAACATCTGATCCAGAGAATTCAATGAAGTCTAATGAGCTTTGAAAGAGCAATAACTGTTTCATCTGGGATTGCAACTTTGAGTAAGACACCTTACCAAATTTCTTTCCAAATGCAATCTCATCAACATTTCAGTTATTTCTCCAAGACAGTTTAGATATTAAATAGAGGCTTCTGTTGAAGTTTCTTCTAAAAAAAAGACCCCAGTAATCTCAGAAATGTCTCAAAATGTGCTCAGATTTGCAGAGATACAAAACTGCAATCAAAATTCTAAGATCTCAGTATAAGCTCAAATATTTCTCATCAAATGGTCTGCTCTTCTTCATGTGTCTATTTTTTTCTTTTGGAGAAACATCTGAGACAAATTTGATCCAGAGAACTCAATGAAGTGAGTTATGAAAAAACAATAACCTTTTCGTTAAAAGGTTAAAAATTAGTTAAAAATTTAAAAAAAAATTCTCAGAAATGTCTTAAACTGTGCTCAGATTTGTAAAGATACCAGATTCTGGACTCAAAATTCAGAAATCTCAGTATGAGCTCAAATATTTCTCATCAGATGATTTGCTCTTCTCATTCATGTGTCTATTTGAATAGCCTTTTTGTCTGGGATTGCGGCCTTGAGTAATTCACAAAATCTCTTTAACATCTCAGTTATTTCTCCAATATGATTTAGATAAGAAATGTAAGCTTTTGTTGAAGTTTTTGCTAAAAAAAAAAAAAAAAAGACCCCGGTAATCTCAGAAACATCTAAGACGAGGTTGATCTTGAGAACTCTATTGCTATGAAAGAGCAACTTCTGAGCAATATGTGTTTTGTCTGAGTAAATATCTTTCCAAATGAGATCTCTTTACATCCCAGTTATTTCTCCAAGACAGCACTGATGTTAAATGGAGGCTTCTGCTTAAGTTACTTCTGAAAAAGACCCCTTAAATCTCAGCAATGTTTTAAACTGTGTTCAGATTTGGAGATACCAAAGCCTCAATCATATATGAGCTCATTATGAGCTCAGAAACTTCTCATCAAACAATTTGAGCTGCTCTCCACATTCATTTGTCCATTTGATCTCTTTAATATCTCAATTATTTCTCCGAGACAGCATTGATATGAAATAGAGGCTTTTGCTGGGGAAAAGACCCCAGTAATCTTTTGTGTCTCAGCAATGTCTCAAACTGTGCTGAAAAGTCAGAGATCTCGATATGAGCTCAAACGTTTCTCATCAAATGATCTGAGCTGCTCTTCACATTCATGTGTTTATTTTTTCTTTTTTAGGAGAAACATCTGAGACAAAGTTGATCTATAGAACTCAATCAAGTCTCCTGAGCTATCATGAGCAATTTCTGAGCAATGACCCTATTGTCTGGGATCACAACCTTGAGTAAACTGCTTTTGAGACCTCTTTAATATCTCAGAGACAGCCCTGACTGGCTTTTGCTTGAGTTTCTTCTGAGAAAAGATCCTAGTAATCTTTTGTGTTTCAGCAGTGTCTCAAACTGTGCTCACATTTGCAGAGATATCAAAATATGCTATTAGAAGTCTCAATATGAACTCAAACATTTCTCATTAAATGATCAGAGCTGTTCCTTTTGTAGCTTTATACTCTTACCGACTCACTTGATTTCTATTTATCCACAGAAATTTTAGGAGAAACATATGAAAATCATGTCTCCTGAGCCCTAAAAGAGCAACCTCTGAGCAATAACATGTTCCTGTATGTTTATAACAACTAACCCGACCTCAAATGCTTTATTTGCAGCGCTTGTGCTCTGACATGATTCTGTCACGTCCTTTTGTCAGCGAGTGTCTCCATTTCTCCCATAGTTCTCCTCAGAGCCGCTCGCGGACCCCTGACTTTAAGGACACCGAGTTTATTTATTCATGCCTCTCTTCTGGTTTACTGGAACTTCTGATGGCTTGACACAGATTTGCACTTTCCTCTGGCGTGCGTTCTCCTCGCTGCATGTGCTGCCCGCAGGAGAGACGCGCGCATGTTCCGCTGCTGCAGCGTGTTTCCCTGACGGCTGTCAGCTCTGCTCACGTCCCAAATCTCCCACCAGTGAGTTTAGCAGGGCAACTCGATCCCAGAGTCCTTAAAAACCCAACGAAAATGCACCAGCAAGGGCAGAAAGGTCTCTTTAGTTTCTCATTTGTTTCTCCCAAGCTTTCTCCTGCTCCTCAAATGTTTCTCCTTAAAAAAAACAACCCTGTAATCTCTCATGTGTGACAACTAGAGTTATAAAAAAAAAAAAAGATCTCAATAATGGTATCTTGAAGTATCAGTCTGAAAAACTGAACTCTAATGTTTCTCATCTAAATTTTCCAAAGTCAGATTATCTGAGCTGCTATTTGCAGTAATTTGTGTCTTTTTTAGAAGAAACATCTCAGACAAAGTAGATACGTACCTGAACTTAAGTTTTTATCTTCATCAAGTCCCTGAGCTATAAAAGAGCGCCAATTGAGAGTCCTTAGTTCTCAACTGTTTCTCCTGAGCAGAAGATTGAGACGTTTGCCGAAGTCTCCTGCTTCTTAGATGTTTCTCCTGAGAAAAACACCACCATAATCTCACAAGTGTCTCCTATAGAGTTACAGAAGAGATGCGAGCACAACTTGAGAAAGTCTGAGATCTCAATATGAACTCATACTTTTCTCATCCAAATCTTCCAAGTGCAAATTATCTGACCTGCTATTTACATTTGTCTCCATTAAGCATTTTAAGAGAAAAATCTGAGATGATGTAGATACTTCAGTGAAACATAACTGAGATCTGTAGATCCTTAAAATGCCACAAACACACCAGTACAGGTCTCTCTAGTTCTCAATTGTTTCTCCAGAGCAGCACATTGAGACATTTGCTAAAGTCACCTGCTTCTCAGATGTTTCTCCTGAGAAAAAGACTACCGTAATCTCACAAGTGTCTCCTCTAGAGTTATAGAAGAGATCTCAATAATGGTATTGATAGAGATTGAGATGTCAATATGAACTCCAAAAATATGATTTCCAAGAGAAAATGCTCTAAGCCGCTATCTACATTCATTTGTGTCTCTATATTGAATTTTAGGAGAAACATCTGAGATGAAGCAGATACTTCAACACAACTGAGATCTTCATTAAGTCTCTTGAGCTCTAAGAGAGCAATATTTGAGAGTCCTAAATGCCATGAACACATCAGTACAGGTCTTGTTAGTTCTCATTTGCTTCTCTCAAGCAGCAAATAGAGATATTTTACTCGCCATCTGCTTTTCAGATGATTCTCCTGAGAAAAAGACCCCTGTAATCTCGAACGTGTCTCCTCTAGAGTTACAGAAAGATTTGAGCGCAATTTGAGAAAGTCTGAGATCTCAGAATGAACTCATACATTTCTCATCTAAATTTTCCAAGTGCAAATTATCTGACTTGCTATTTACATTAATCTGTGTCTTTATTTTGCATTTCAGTAGAAACATCTGAAGTGATGTAGATACTTCAGTGAAACATAACTGAGATCTGAAGATCCTTAAAATGCCACAAACACACCAGTACAGGTCTCTTTAGTTGTCAATTATTTCTCCAAAGCAGCCACCATAATTTCACAAGTGTCTTCTCTAGAGTTATAGAAGACATCTCAATAATGGTATACTGGCAAATCTGAGCACAACTTGAGAAAGTCTGAGATCTCAATCTGAACTCCAAGAATATGAATTCCAAGAGTAAATGCATTTCAGGAGAAACATCTAAAATGAAGTAGATACTTCAACATAACTGAGTGCTTCATCAAGTCTTCTCAGCTCTAAAAGTGCAACATCTGAGAGTCCTAAATGTCATAAACATGTCAGTACAGGTCTTGTTAGTTCTCATTTGTTTCTCCAAAGCAGCAAATTGAGTCTAAGATCTCTGTTTGAACTCCAAAAATACAAATTCCAAGAGTGAATGGTTTGAGCTGCTATCTACATTCATTTGGGTCTCTTTTTTGCATTTCAGGAGAAACATCTGAGGTGGGGTAGATACTTCAACATAACTGAGAGATCCATCAAGTCTCCTGAGCTCCAAAAGAGCAACATCTGAGAGTTCTCATTAGCTCTCATTTGTTTCTCCTAAGCAGCAAATTGAGATGTTTTGCTGAAGGCACCTGCTTCTCAGATGTTTCTCATGAGAAAATTGACCTTGTAATCTCACATGTGAGTTCTAGAAGAGACCTGAGCACAGTTTGAGAAAATCTGAGATCTCAGTATGAATTCCACGAGAAAATGATCTAAACCACTATTTACATTTGTATTTCTATCAAGGTATTTCAGGTGAAACATCTGATATTTAGTTAATAGATAAATGAAACCAAAGTGAGATCTCAATTAAGTATCCTGAGTAATAAAAGAGCCACATCTGAGCCAGAACTACACCAGCATAAATGATTTGTGAAAGATGTTTTTTCTTGTTTTGTTGCTCTTTAATATATCAGGAGACTTAATGACATTCTCAATTATGCCTCATTTAAGTATCAATTAAAATGTTCCTGCTAAAAGTCTATTTTCAATGACTTTTTTGGCATTGGTGAAAATGGTGCACCTGCATAGCTCAGGATTTAGGGACGACACACACACTCAACTTTAATACTTTAATACTAGGACTTGTGATGAGTGTGTTAATTAATTCCTCCCATTAGTTAAATGCATATTTATGTCTTCACAGCCCTTATTAAACGCCGAAGACCCAGTCCACGAGCGTCTAATAAGGGCTGAACCCCGCCAGCCAATCAGCTCTCGCTTTACCCAGACAGACGCAGGTGCCTGACCAATCGCAGCAGGAATGTGACAGAGGTGGGCGGGGCCTGAGCACTGGAGTGTCTGTGTTCTGTAGCGAGCGCTCAGAGAGAGAGAGGAGAGACAGCGCTCCGTCTGTCTGTCTGATTGTGCTGTGCGTCTCTCTCACTGCAGCTCTGCATGCGAGTGTGTGTGTGTGTGCGTGTGTATATGCGTGTGTTCATGTGTGCCGGCAGCGGCTGCATCGCTCCTTCATCATCTTCATCTTCATCTGTGAATTCACAGCATCGCCGCACGATCCTGCTCATCTGTTGCCGTGGTGATGGGCTGTCGACTGTCAGGGCCGTGGATGGGCGACGGGATGGGGGTGAGTCCGGTGTGTGTGTAATTGTGGGTAAATGCTCATGATTGTGCGTACTGATGGTGATCAGGAGTGACATTGATGCTGATACACCACGTCTTGTTTCACACACACACACACACACACACACACATGTGCTGTCTCTCTCTCATGACTCATGCAGTGATGTGTGTTGGTATGAAGATGCAGCATTATTTTCATCATGAGAATAACGTGTGTGTGTGTGTGTGTGTGTGAGACTGAGGTTCAGTCCTGGACGGATCGGGTCGGCAGGCAGATGTGGTGCTGAGGGGGGGAATATGTTTACACAGCTGCGCTTCACTATAGTAGTGTGTGCGTGAGATAAACCGAATCAGGTGAAATAGAGCGTGCGCCAAGCGGCTGAACGCAGGAGATCCGTGTAAGCGAGGACTCAAATTAATCACGAGCTTTCCGGTCACCGCGTTTGTCTGTTGATTGTCTCGCCGTTCAGGTTCACGGTCGGGATCTGACCCACCTGCAGAAGCGAGAGGCCTTCCGTATCCTGGCCAGCTACGAGCAGCCAATCACACTTCAGATTGAGGGCCGGGGGCGGAGCCTGCAGTACAACAGGACGACGGACTGCAGCACACAGACGGAACGACCCTGGGACCCTCTCCGGCCGCACTCGTGCACCCTGCCGCGACTGCCTCCTTCGGACAGGTGCGACACACCTGTAGCTCACTGCTGCCACCTGCAGGACAAACACAGATGTACACTTAAAGGGCGTTCACATGTAATGCAATCTTGCGTTTTAATTGCATTTATAAGATTCTATCAAGTAAAAATTAGCATTGGTTTAAATTCTGTAGAATGTGTCCTTTGTGAACGACTTTTTAGAGTGCTTGCGTATTTATTTTTAACGTAAGAGCAAACAGCCATTTTTCACTTGAATGTGCAGGGTTTCTGGTGTTCATTCCAAAAAGGATAACTATATTAACGTCCACACCAACGTTCTGTTTATTATAAGCTCGCTGAAGTTTTGTCATCTGGTGCTTGATTCTGATTGGCTGTAGGTGTTTTTACCGTTCATCAGCTGAGAAAAAAAAATCATGATTCCAACAACCGACCTTAAGGGGTCGTTCACACACAACGCAGTCTTGAGTTTTAATTGTTACTAAAAATGCTATTCATCTATTCGCACTGCGTTTTAGTAAATATTACTAACTTACTGCATTCTGTTGCTTATTTAGATGAAGAATGTGTCCCGTGTAAGCAACTTTTTAGAGTGCTTGCATTCTTATTTTTAGTTTCCCAGCCATTTTTCACTTGAATGTGCATGGTTTCTGGTGTATCCAAAAACGATAACTATATTAGCATCCACACCAACAAACAATAACGTCGCAGTTTTGTCATCTGGTGCTTGATTTTGATTGGCTGTCAGTGTATTTACTGTTCATCAGCGGGGAAAAAAAATAATGATTTCAACAATATCGTTCCTCTGTGTTGTTATTGTTGTAGTTGTGTTTTGACCCCTCTGTTTTCAATGAATTTGAACGATTATTAAAACATATCGTTACAGTTATCGCCTTTGGTGCAAACTGGCTTTTATTTGATTCTAGTTATTTTTTCTGAACAAAAACAATCCATTTTCTGCTTCAACTAGTATTTTTTTATCATTATTTTCATTCATTATTGTAATCATAATCAAATTGGTTTGTAATGCACTCATACACGCTGCCACGACTGCCTTCCTCGGACAGGTGCGACACAACCGTAGTTCTCCACTGCCACCTGCAGGACAAACATAGACATGTGCTTAAGGGGCCATTCATACACAGCGCAATCTTGCGTTTTAATTGTTTCTAAAAATGCTATTTGTTGTCAGCGCATATAGCACAGCTGTGCTTGTGGTGACCCGAGTTCGAATCCCGTCTCGAGGTATTCGTTTAAATTCTGTTGCTTATTGAAATTAAGAATCTATCCCACGTGAACAACTTTTTGGAGTGTTCGTGTACTTATTTTTTTACGTAAGAGCATTTTTCACTTGAATGTGCATGGTTTCTGGTGTTCATTTAAAAACGATAACTGTAATGATAATAACTAAAATGATAATTATATTAGCGTCTACACCAACCCACAATAACGTTCTGTTTAACATAAGCACGCTGCAGTTTTGTTGTTTGGTGCTTGATTCTGATTGGCTGTCAGTGTTTTTACCACTCATCATGATTCCAACGATATCGTTCCTCTGTGTTGTTATTGTTGTAGTTGTGGTGGTGACTTTGAATTTGAATTATTAAAACATAGTTATCGTTATAGTTATCATCCTTGGTGCTTTTATTCGATTCTAGTTATTTTTTCTGAACAAAAACAATCCATTTTCCTGCTTCAACCAGTATTTTTTATCATATTATTTTCATTCATTGTCATAATCATAATCAAATTAATTTGGGATTACCTTCTTCGGACAGGTGCGACACACCTGCACCTCTCTGCTGCCACCTGCAGGATAAACACAGATGTGCACTTAAGGGGCTGTTCACCCACACAACGCAGTCTTGTGTTTTAATTGTTTCTAAAAATGCTATTCGTCTATTAATTCATTCATTTCAATTCTGTTGCTTATTGAATTTAAGAATATGTCCTGTGTGAATGACTTTTTAAAATGCTGGCGTATTTATTTTTAGTGTAAGAGCAAACACAGCCATTTTCACTTTAATGTGCATGGTTTCTGGTGTTACTTTCAAAAACAATAACTGTATTATTGCTATTGTTATATTTGTGGTGGGGACTTCCCTGTTCTCACTGAATATGAACGATTAGGTGCAAACTGGCTTTTATTCGATTCTAGTTATTTTTCCTGAACAAAAACAATCAATTCTTCAACTAGTATTCTTTTTATCATATTTTTAAAATTCATTATCATAATCATAATCAAATTGCCTTGTAACGCAAATAGTTGTACAATTTGTTGCATATTATTTACCTGAAGAATCTGAACTCTGTAAACGATTTACTCACTGAATGAGTCCGATTCAAAACAAGCTTGAGGTTGTTTTGTGAATCTTTTTGACTGACTCATCCAATTGAACTCGTCCTCAAGAACCATTTGAATGTGAATTGGACATATCCTTTTGTACTGTTGTTCTTCTAGCTATTTGCCCAATGGACCAAAGGTCTTGCAAATTGACAGAAAATGTGTTGCAAAATAAGGTGTACTCACTATATATCTGAATGTAGTGATTTTGCTTGGTCATGTGACCAAAACTTGACCAGTGGGAATGTCAGAGGGGCGGGTCCGGTTATGTCTTCCCACTGGATTTCAAACTCGAAACACATCTGACATGTTCCCATCTGTGGCGCTCCGTCAAGAGCCGTCTCTGGCATGTGAGCGGCCTTAAGGCACAGTCACGCTAGGTTTTGCATTCATGCGCATGTGAATGTGCATGCAAGCATATTATATCGTTCACTGCATTTTACAGCTTCACATGTGGTGGTGAATGCTCACCATAGAATTCATATCTGAAAGATGTTTGGATGATTGAGAGCCCTTCCAATCTAGATGGGGTGGCTCCCGACTAAAACCATGATTAGGGAGCCATTAGCTGCTAAAATGAATCATTTGGTTGCCAATGACCTTTTTGCTGCCAAATTCAACAATCGAGAAGAAGATCTGAGTGCAGAGATTCTTACATTAGCTTAAGTCAATACTGCGTATTGTGATGAAGGGACATTTTAGACTAATAAGGGAAGTGTTCCAATTTGATGCTTTTTTTTTTTTTTTTTGCTCCAATTTGGATGTGTGTCATAAATATAATGTTGTTTCATAAGAACATTTGTGATTTTTAAAAAGTTATAAATGTGCTGTTGGTTATGCTACCCCTTACAAAAATGAACTATGTTTTTACTACAAATAAAACAAAAAAAAAACATGGTTATTAACTTAAACCATGGTAACTACAAATTAACCATGGTTTTGTTATTCTAACCATAGTTTAACCATGGTATCTGTAGTAAAATTGTGGTTTTACAAATGGTAATCAATATGCCAAAAAACATGGTTACTACACTTTTACTATAATAAAACCATGATTAATTTTCGTAAGGGACATTTGGACCTAGGTATATGCTAAACCATATCTAATATATATATATATATATATATATATATATATATATATATATAGTAAACAAAAAAAAAAACCCGATCAAAATATTAAATATGTATCTTTAATTACAAGTTGTCATATAAACAAGCAGTTAGTGAATAGATTAATAAGACTCACTGACCTGCAGTTAGTCGCAGTAACCGTTCCCGGTTCTTTTCAAATTTTAAAAATGGCGCGCTGTTTAGTGAGGGAGCCGGTTGGGAACTCTGTAACGGTGCTGAACCATTCGCTCCTTGCGTGAGTCTGATTCAGAACTAGTTGCTAGTTTGTTTCATGAATCTTTTGACGGATTCATTCAAAAGAACTGGTTCACAAGAGTCATTTGCACGCGAATCGGACATCACCTCGCGCTGTGTTCGTTGAAGAAACAACCGTGCGCGGGCTTATCAGGTCATGTGACGTGCACGCAGTTTTGCCGATTTTAATTTCATTACTCGTTTTGAAAATTATTGTTGTAAATATTTATAATTTTTAGTCGCAGATAACTAAAAGGAAAATGACTTAAATGAAAACAGAGCACACTGGATAACAAACCTCTTTCTGATTTAGCAGAAAAGATGTGCCTTTGGCAATATGGCAGTCGTATATGTTATATTTAGTGGTGTTTATTAAGACAAATATCATTATTATCATTATAAGCTACCAATTATTGATAATATTATTATTGAATAAAAGTTGTAATATTCATATTTCATATAATCACAATCTTTCTAGTCATCTTTATGCAGCTGTTGGTCTTTCTATCAGAATGAGGTCAGCTGCTTATGGAAGCTCCTTACAAACATACAATAACAACATCTTAGATGAAGGGGGCGGAGCCAGAGATGTGTGCTGGAGGGCGTGACTTGTGTTATCAGCATATAATATTCACACAGATATGTATAAGTGTAAAATATCAGTGTTTGTTGTTCTCTCAGGACGTACTACAATCACATGACCCTGCCCGGGACCCGTAGAGAAGGAAGCAGGTACGAGTACTTACCAAACACGCCCAGAGACCTGGAGCACAGAGAGCGCCTGGCATACAACGTAAGATATTAACATAATCAGATTGTGATGAGTGTCAGCTGTTAATACTCATGATGAGATGCACAGTAATTAATTTTACCCTTTATTTGAAGAAAATTATAATACATCATAATGAAAATACATTAATAATGAAATGCATTTATGACTTGTATTATAATTTATTTACAAAATTATTACTAATTTAATAAATAAAATATAATAATTCAACGCTAAACAGGCACTTTGGTTTGTGGTGTGACTGTAGACTTTGGCATGAATTAAGTCTGAATAGTAAAATGTCTTTCCAAATCCTGATTGTTCTGTAATGCCAAGCTTAAGTGAGTGTTTAAAGCAGTTGTTTCATCCTTCTTGTATGTGTCGTGTTAGGAAATGTTAAATTTTGTGTGTGTTTTAGTTGTGTGTGTGTGAGCTGTTCTCCAAACAAACACGTTTTTCAAAATGGAGCTGCTCTCTTATGCTCTGGAATTATTCATGCATTTAGCTACGCTTGGGAATACACACACACACAAACACACACTCACACACACATAAACGCATTTCACATGTGCGTTACGCAGGAGGAAACAGCCTTTAATAAAGCAACTGAAGGAGAGACAGACAGGAAACACAGAGAGACAGACAGACGTTTGCTGTTCAGTCATTTAAAATAATCACTCTTCCACATCACAGCCTCATTATGCTAATAATTTATCAGGAGTATGCTGGAATCGCTCGGATGTTCTTCTCACAAGAGCAGAAAGGGTCTGAAATCATAATTCATAATTTACTTGTTTCTGGAATGAAGTGCAGTCTGGTTCTCCGTTTAACGGTGTGACATGCTCGTTTCAGGACCCGGAGTTCTCCAGCGGCGTGTCTCAGGGACAGAACTGTCTGATCGGCTGCTGCAACACCAACCTAGAGGAACCCAGAAGTTTCCAGAGTCAGGTGAGAATTACAACATACGGTGTGAAAATAAGATCAGGACTTAAGGAGTAACTGATGAAGATCTGCTGAATTATTAGGGTGTACATAGTGTCCATTTAAGTCAAGACATCACATGGTGAACAGGTTACAAAATAACTAATAAACATCACCATCTGTCCCTAGCTGATTGATTACGTTAAGTATTGTTAACATTTTTTTGTATTACAAGTTTTATGAAATGTTATGTTTAAATATGCATTATCTAATTAAATGCGCACTAATTTGAAAAAATCTCCAGAACAGCAATCTGAACTGAAGTGCAAAATTCTCATTTGATTTTGTTGATATATTATAGTGAAAGTTTTTTTTCCAGAGGAGATTTGGGATTTCTCTTCTTATGACTCCATAAATCAGAAAATACAGTCAACAGAGTGACAAAATAATAATAAAAAAAAAATCCATTTTGACCATGTGCAATAAAATGTTGTACAAATCAGTGTGAATGATATTTTAACAAAAGCTTCTATAAAAACTAATACAATATGGATATGAACAAAAAGTATGGTGTATGTAAGTGCTGCTGAAGTGGAGAAACAAATTCATTTAAAGATATGTGTTTAAATTAGATGCAAATAGATAACTTGCAATAAAAAAACAGTGAAATGATCAAATCCTTCAGTAGAGATCTTCAGAATATAGATATGAATAAAACTAAGTGCTGCTGAAGTGGAGAAACTAACTCGGTTTGAGAAAATAAGCTTTAAAGATATGTATTTAAATGAGATACAAATAGATAACTTGCAATAAAAAACTGTCAAATAACATGAATAAACCCTTCAGTAGAAATCTTCAGAGTACAGATAGGAATAAAACTGTAAGTTTTGGTGTATGTAAGTGCTGCTGAAGTGGAGAAACAAACTAATTTTGAGAAACTGCCTTTATATGTATTGTAATTGAAATCTACTGACGCAAAAAGATAAAGTACAAAAATAAAAACAGTCAAATAACATATGAACAAACCCTTCAGTAGAAATCTTCAGAATATAGATATGAATAAAACTGTTTTGGTGTATGAAAGTGCTGCTGAAGTAGAGAAATTCATTTGGGAAAATGGCTCTTAAAGATTTTGAAGTCTACTGACGAAAACAGATAAAGTGCAATAAAAAAAAAACACTTAATTGTTTTACGAACACTTCCACTGAAACAACACATTATGAAAAGACAAAAAGCCCAAAATCTCAAAATTAACCAGCGCATGAAAAAATAGTGATGAATGTTTTCACGTGTAGTGTCTTGCCTTGAAAAGGATGTGTTGTAGTGAAATGCAACGGCAACCAATTAACACATGACTGAATGAATCTAGAAGCGGCGTTCTAGAATGTAGAGCAGCGGCGCGAGTTCAGATCTGAGGGATTGTTGTTTTTCTGGTTCTCGTGTGATTCTCTTCATCCGTCACAGACCGAGAGGCGAGGAGTCACATATTATGTAAGTTATGTGTTACCAGGCAACTAGCGATCATAAATACGGCTGAAGACTGTGAGCCACCAGAGTGACTCTCGCGCTCTGATAGAGGACCGTTCAATCAATAGAAGTCATGTTGAATTTAAATGTTAAGTACGTTTTACTGCATTTTTCCTTTATTAATTGAGATGCGTTCACACTGACAGTGATTTAATCTGCATTGTGGGTTAATAGTAGTGTATGCGATGCTATTGACTGTCGCTGCTTATTTGCATTTAGTTAAGCTCTGAATAATTTTATTACATCGTCAGCAATTGCTCATGTTACCACAAATTATAAACTATCTTTATAAATAAATTTGTTTTTGTTGCACATTTCTGTCATATAAAGATACATAATTCTTCTAAAATGATCTCACAGACTTTTAAGTCATAAATGCATGTATTATTAAACTGATAAAAACCTGATCAGATGAACCACATATGAGTTTGCTGTTAAATAACGCATTATGCACAAACCTGACAGCTCATCAGTTAAAATCAATATTATTGAACCATTTAAAAACCACCTAACAACCACCTACTCTAGCAACTTCCTAGTATCTGCTTAGGAACACATAAGAAACCACTTAGAACACGCCTAGATTTAGAGAGATCATATATTGTTCAGAAAATTGACAAAAAAATCTTTACATTTTAATTTTATTTATTATTTTTTATTGTTATTAAGAATAATAATAGAACACTTTGGAGTAGACGTCACAGTTAGTTGTAGGAAAACACTGGTAACAAGTGGAGGTAAATGGGTGAAATCCATGGAATAAGAGAAAAAAAACTATTTTTGTGCCTTTTACGCATACGTTTAAACATATAGATGAAAACTGCTATGATTACTTTTACAGCATAAATTTGATTTAAAAAATAGGTCTACATAATATTCACACATGCTGTTCATAGGGGATGTACTGTATTAGTCCTACAGCATGACATATTATTTAAACCTATAACTATTAACATTTTTACATAACATTTATTTATTTTATCTCACAATTCTGAATTTTTTTCTTGCAAATGCAAGTTTATATCTCCTAATTCAACTTTATAACTCGATTTAACTCAAAAATAGTGAGTTTGTCAATTCTGTGAAGAAAAAAAAAAGCCAGAAGTGTGGGATATAAACTCCTATTCTGAGCCGAGGGGAAAAGAGAGAATGACAAGAAGTTTTTCCTTATTAGAATTGTGAGATATAATCTCGGAATTGCAAGAATAAAGTCAGAATTTTCTCCGTCCACAATAAAAACGTCAACCCTGTTTCAGATCTGTAAGACTATCCCACTATCTAATGTAAATTTCATTGAAAAACAGTGCTTATTGCTGGGCAGTGTTGGGGGTAATGCATTACAAGTAATGCAAGTTACGTAATAATATTACTTTTTTTAAGTAACTAGTAAAGTAAGTTTACTAGTAAACTGAGTTACTTTTTTCCCCATTTATTGATTGACAAGTCTCCTGTAGGGAAATTGGGATAAACATGATGTTTCTGTATTCTAGACTAAATGTGAACATGCATTAATTCATCTCACTCACAAAAAACTGATTCAGTATTCCTCAAAATGAATAAAAACAGTGAAATGCAAACTCAGAATATGACACAACCCTGCAATAATTAAATATGTTAAAACAAATATCCTTTATGCATTTAATCCCATTTTATTAACCAGTGTCTTTACTGCTGACCTTCGATGATGCAAATCAGCCATACTAATAAGCAAAAATTACTTTAGATAAACTAACATTTATGCTTCATTATAGCTGAAGAGTGATCTCCTGCAT
Organism: Cirrhinus mrigala; assembly: GCA_036247105.1. NCBI lineage: Eukaryota > Metazoa > Chordata > Actinopteri > Cypriniformes > Cyprinidae > Cirrhinus > Cirrhinus mrigala. The sequence goes on from JAMKFB010000322.1 coordinate 69,740, forward strand.
AAATGTACTGTTCTTTCAGCCTGATGTGAATTCATGTCACTTTTGGTGTAAAAGGGCTTTTACATTAGAATTGTTTTATATTAAAAACGAAGAAGCAAGCCCTGCCCGGATTTAAAAAGTAACGCAAAAGTAACGTAACACATTATTTTCCATAAAAAGTAACTAAGTAATGTAATCAGTTACTTTTACAGGGAGTAACGCAAAATTGTAATGCATTACTTTTAAAAGTAACTTTTCCCCAACACTGTTGCTGGGTGACAAGCTCTTGTAATATGTGGGGAACATTTTGAAAATGACATCTAATGAATATAATCTATAATCTTTTTAAATGTAACTATTTTGTACCGTATCCGTGTTATTCTCTAGCCATAAAGGCTATCTCTCCGGGGTTTTCTGCAACCATGATGCGTGCGCATCCCAAATGTTTACAAACCAATAATTGGTCTATTGTCAAACATCTGTGTCTTCATCATATTGCTGATCTTTTGCTGCTGCTGCAGTGAATTGTTCACCATTAGGGCGTACTTTTAGATACAACATAAAGCATTGAAAAAGAGTAGTTTTATCATGGTAAACTCACCACTTCTAGTGGCTTTTTTTTCTAATGTCACAATGTGTGTGTACTTTCAATAGACTGATGATGAGGACTACATGATGGAGAAACCCTTGGGTTACCTGCCTCTTCATCATGAGCTGGATAGCGGACTTGGCTGGACGGATGGTAGCTTCCACCAGGGGGAGCTATCGGGGGTGGAGACGGAGGAGGGGCTTGAGGAGTGCCACGGCCATGGAGGGGGCGGATCACCATCGTCGGAGTCCTTCATCTCGTCGGAATTGAGCGACTCTGGTTTTTACAGTGTCAGCACGGGCGAGTTCCTGCGCTTTCAGCGCCTGCTAGAGAAACGCATGCGCCATTACAACGCCCGCATGCACCACCAGGGGGAGCCGTGCTCCCGCGAGCGGCGAGATAGCCAGATTAAACACCCCCTAGAGGCCATCCCCGAAACGCTGACGGTCCAGCCTCAAAACATCTGCGTGCCCATCCCGGGATCACGCGGTTTGTCCCGCGTGTCGTCCGTGCAGTACCGTAAGGCGGAGCGGCCGTGTTTGAACAGACACAGCTCCAGCAGTGGCTCGCTGTTCAATCCCGCACTGCACTCCACCTGCAGCACCCCTTCTGGCCAGCGGCGGCTGCCGCCTCATCCGAGTTCTGCGGGAATGCTGAGAAGAAGCAGGACGCTGCATCACCGTCCCACGCCCATGGAATACCGCAGACGGGCGAGTCACCCGGCCTCGCCCAACTACTCCAGCGCCACGCTGCATCCTTGCGGCCACAGAGTCGACATGCCTATGAATCTACCTGAGGAGCCGAACTTGCCACTGATGCACGCCGTCTGTCACCCTGCACACCCTGTTGTACACCCCATTGCACTCCCTACACAGACTCTACACGCTACACATGCAGTGAGTCAACCATCCCTGATCTCTCCAGTTGACGAGCACTGCTGTATACCTCCAGATCTCCATGACAACAGCAGGATCCGAGCATCCACCGAACCGCAGCTACAGAAGACCTTTGTGACCGAACAGCCGCCCATTCGCCAAAGGAATGGGCGGTTCCACACCCTAAGTCACACGCCCAGTCAGGACACTGACACTTGGCCGAAACCCGCCAACCGTGCAGGTTCAGGTGGTGGAGGCGGACTCTATAGCACCTTGGAGGGCCACACGCCCACTGCGGCCACCAGGAAACCACCCAGCGGGAACTTGCGAGCCTTGCGAAACCAGATGCTAAGGGATAGAGCGTCCCGACTGGCAGACGAGCGTAGCGGCATGAGCACGGATGAGGAGAGTCACAGCGAGGTCCGCATGGGTCGCTACTGGAGCCGCACTGAGCGCCGCGAACACATGCTGCAGAAACAGCGACAGCAGCAGGCCAGAAGTGGCGGAGGCAGCATAGCTGCGCCAGGATTGATGCACGCCGGCGGAGTCATGGGAGGAACTAACGGAGACAGTTGTAATACCGTTCTTGAGCTGAGCCAGAGGAAACTAAGTCGCCTGAGGAACCGGAAGCTGCTGGACGATTGGACCACTGTAGAGGAACTCCTGACGCATGGAACACGCCTCGGCGCCAGCGAAGACGCCTTGCAGCTGCCTACATCGTTGCTCACCGTCACAACTGTATAGCAATGGCGTTCAGATTGATGCGTGCGTGTTTGTGTGTGTTGGACCGGCCGCACTACACAAAGCTACCTCCTGAAATTGAGGTTTACTGTAGATACAGACGTTTCCGAACACCGTAGTACATTGATTTTTAAATGTTATATTTGCAGTATCTTGTTTTGCATTGTGTTGTAAAGAGATGTTTTATTAGGGAGCGAAATCACTGCAGTTTGATTTGGACCGCATGAAGCAATACAACAGATACCGACGCCAGACAAAGCGAATTTCATTTGGTGCCAAGAAAAGTTTACGTTACGGATCATTTTTGGGTGGTGCTAACCGTGAGATTTCATTTGTTCGACATTTGCAACTAGACATCCGAATTACGTCACTTTTGCACAAATTTAAAAAAAATTCCCTTTCCGACTGTCTTCCTCTAGCTAATTTGTGGCGTTAGCACAGCCCCTCCTTTCAATCATAAATCTGATTCTCTGGGAATAATATCAGATAATCTAACGACGGATCGGGATACGCAGCCAGGGCCGGCGATTGGGTGTGCAGGGTTATGCTGGAGATCGGGCGGCGGAAGCGTGAGCGTGTGTTGTGAAGTGTGCGGGTTCTTGCACTATAACTGTAGTTCTGTAGAGTATTTTTAAAGCTATTTTTCTTGTGCTCTTCACAATTGATGTCACAAAAAGAAACAAAGAACTTTTATAAAGACTCAAACAAGAATTATAAGTGGTGTTAACGGGGAGTACAATTATTTGGAGGGGAAGACGATGCACTGAACTGTGTGTTTTGTTCTAATGTGCAAATATCAGATATTTTCAGCGCAAACAAGTGGGTTTTGACTTTAAAATGAGCCTCACGAAACGCCAGCAGAATGAATTTTGCACAACTCGATAAACTGATGGCAGTTACACAAATGAAACAGTGTTTTGAATGATTTACACAAATTCATTCTGCTCGCGTTTCGACACCTAATTATTTTCCAAAGTAGAAGATGCATAAGTATTTTTGGAGTCACCTATGTCAGCGTGGGATGTTTGCGGATCTTTTTTTTTTCGTCTCTGAGCAGAAAATCAGGATTTTTCCCACCTGCACTATTTTTGGTGCACGAGCACTGGAGTGTTTACAATTTTTCCTCACAACTGTGACTCTCTGCGACACATCTCGCTCTCTCACCCTCGTTTCTGAGGTGAAATCACGTCATTTTCACCGTGAGTCAAACGCTGTGAATAATGGATGTGAACGGATGGAACATCTTCCCGTGCGCCGCACGGACTAACAGAAAAAAAACTGCCTCTCTCATTGGATTTTGCTCGTTTCCACTTTTAGAAATCATTTTCTTGGAATATGATGTACATGTGGTTGTAATAAAGATGAGATTTTAATTAGCTACTTAAAGTGTGTTGAGTTTTTTTTTTTTGTAACATTATTGAAGTGGGCGTTCATAAGTTAAATCTGTCATGACAAACCTTTAATTCAAAAACTAACGGTTTCTGAATGGCGCGAGTGAAATCCCGCGCTCAGTTTTGACCAACGAATTTCCTATCGTTCGTGAATATTACATCGTTTTAAATGCACCTTTTAGCTTCTAGCTTGACTATGAAAATGTATGTTGACCACAAAGATTAAAACTTCCTTGACATGTCCAGGTTACTTGACCACTGGACTACTATATTTTCCAATGTTTCCCTACTCTACTAAAACTATTGACAATTAATACTTAATTCGTATGAATCCAAATTTCATTATTTCCGCCACGTACAGAACGATTAAAATGCTTTTTAAAGTCGTAATTATGACAAAACTGAACATGGAAATTATTGATGTATTAAATGAGAATTATGACAGTCGAAATTTTAACAATCATGAGTAAAGGTCGAAATTAACATACTAAATCGAAATGGTGACATTAGTCATAATTATGAGGTAAAAAGTCGAATGTACTAAATCAAAGTTGAGGTAAACAGTCGAAATCATTACTTAAAAAGTGAGTTATGATTCTAAAAGTTTAAATTATGACGCACTAAATCATAATTATGAGGTAAAACGTAAAAAAAAATGACTTTTAAAGTCTAAATTATTTAATACCAAGTCATTATGGGGTAAGAAAAAACAAAAGTGACTGTATCACTTTGAAAATCTCATAAATAAGACTTAACATTCCATTTTCAATTTTTAAAATAATCATTTCGATTTTTTTAAATCATATGCATTTTAACATCGAAATTATAACATTAACTTAAAATCATGACAGTCGAAATTTTGATAGTCATAAATAAAGGTCGAAATTGACTTAACTAAATCGAACTGATGCCAATTCATAATTATGAGGTACAAACTCGAAAATGGCTTTATTAGTCTACATAACTAAATCATAGTTGAGATAAAAAGTCAAAATCACGACTAAAAAAGTCAGTTATGTTTCTAAAAGTTGAAACTGACACACTAAGTCATAATCATGAGGTAAAAAAGCCAAAACTGACCATATCACTCTGAAAATCTCGTAGTTATGAATTAGCATGCCATTTTCTACTTGTAAAGTAAAAATTTCTACTTTTTTATATTATGATTATAACTTACTAAGGCATTTTTTTTTCTGGCTTTCATTCAATTTCGAGACAATTAGCAAGCATCATGTCAGTAACAGTGCTGTTCTGCCTCAATAGTGATTAGCAGCAGGTGACTTCACTCAGAAAGTTGAGTGTCTCAGATGTTCACTTACTTCTGTCTGATTTTCAATCTTCAGATGTTTGTGAATAAAACACAGAAAACACAAAATGGAATCCAACAGTAGAAAAGCACAAAATGGAACCGAATAACAGAAAAATGTCTTTCTCTTGCCCTCTTTCATTCGCGCGCCGCTGACGCCTCCTGCTGGACGGACAGTGGCGGTGCAGGAAACAAAATGGCGGCCGTTCGCTCTGTAATCTCTAGAAACACTCCTGACAGAGTTGATTTATCCCACAGATGTTCTTGATAACTCTAAAATTACTGTACCAAAACACATTTTACACAGAAACCACTCTCAAAAAACAAAACTGGTTTAATATGTATAAAAAACACGACCAGTCTCAGAAAAAAACAAAACACAAAACAAATATAAGACATCTGACCCAACTAGTGCTTATACACAGAGACAGATCCATCTACTCTAAATAAAAAATACATGATCCCCTCTTCCTATCACTCTCTCTATTCGAGGAAACTGATCAGACGGGCTTCAAACTGCGGCGGCGTTGAGCCGTAACATCCTTCTGTAATAATACAACACAAATACAGTCCATAGAGTCCATAAAAAGAGCGTCATTCATCCACACAGACAGGGGGCCCTGGTGGCCCTCAGCTTCAGTCCAAACCCTGAACTTCGTGCTGCTTGTACGCCGCCGCGACCAGATTTCCTGAAAGAACAGCATTCGTACAGTTAAATTAAACATACCAATATGTAAAACGAACATTTTTACGAATAAAAATTCATAACACCACGAAAACACATTGTTAAATCCTTCAGGTCAACATAAAGGCCAAAAGATCAAAGCGACAAAGCAATGCAAATCTGCACCAAAGCTAATTTATTTAATTTAGCAAAGAGATAAATTTGCATATATGATCGCAAGCTAATCATTTGCATGCTTCAATGCAAGATACGAACAATATGAAAAAAAAAAAAAAAAAATCACAGCTGGAAATCGTAAGACTGAACAAAAATTATTACAAAAAATTTTCGTTAAAATAAAAGCTGAAATAAAAACTAAATATTAGACGAAAAACAAACGAAAATTAGAAATGGTGAGATAAAATAAGTTACTATTTAAGTAAAGAATATTAATCAAATTGCTGAAAACCACAAAAAGGCCAAACGTAAAATTAAATAAATATAGTTTAAATGAAAACACAATATAATATTTTTAAAAAATTATATATTGAACACAAAATAAAAAAATATAAAAATAAACCATTAATAAATACCACAAAAGTATAGCAATAATATTTAAATGGAATATACATATATATGAAATATTAAACAATAAAAAATATTAAAATACGAAAAAATAATATAAAAAGTATATAAATAAAACAAACTTCAATAAATAAAAAATTGAAAACAATATAAAACGCTTTATGAATATATAAAAATATTAATCTGAACAAAAGACATTTAACATTAAATATTACATGAAAAACAAATGAAAATTGAGACGTGAAATTAAATAATTTAATAAAAGGATTAAAATTACTAAAAGTAAAACGTTTTTATAATGAAAATGATAAAAGCACAAATTAAAACGGCTTAACCTAGAATTAAATAAATATAATTTAAAAGAAAATATAATATAAAAATATATATAACAAAATAAAATATTTAAATGTAATTTAACAAAAAATAAATATGTCAATACAAAATATTAAAATATGGATGAATACAATAAAAAGTATATAACTAAAGCTAAAACTTAAATGTGACAAACTGAAAACTTTGACTTAAATAAATAAATTTAAATAAATAATATTTAACATTAAACTATAAAAAAAAACATAACAATAATACTATAAAACTACATACATAATACTGTTGCATTGTCCAATTCACAAACAAATGACTCTTTTGAACTGATTCTAACGACTCAGTCAAAAAGACTCATGAATCACTTTTTGTTTTTAAACCATGATTATGTACGAACATACGATTCGCTCATCTCGATTCATATTTGAATCTTTTAAAGATTTGCATTCAAAACTAATTTTATTAGTAAAATAAGCAAGATTATGATTGAAACGTCACCCGTAACATTCTTTGTTTTCGTTTAGTATCTTGAATGAATTATTAGGCCGGTTTTAGTACGTGAGTTTTGCCGCAGGGCATCATGGGAATGCTCGGGGAGGACAGTAGACCTGAAGCATTCGCTCGCACATGGAGTAGGTCAGAGCAGGAAGGACAGGAAGGCAAGCAGGAAGCAGCCAATCACAGCTGAGCTCAAGCCGCGCCGGACCCAGGCGGGACACAGGGGTCAAAGGTCGTCTTACCTGGCGTCCCCACCAGCCCCTCTGCTCTGTCCCGGCAGACTTTGGGTCTGAACGGAGAGTCTTTGTCTTTACCTTTCGATCCCTTGGGCCGCCCCGCCGCCTTCTTCTTGGACTTACTGTCGCCCTTCACGCCCAGCAGCGGATGGACCTCTGCGAAACACACAAACGCAGGCGTCAGAGGAAGTGACATCACGCTGAATGCGGTGATAAGAGGGAGCGACTCTCTTACCGTCGTTCGGGACGCCCTGCAGCTCGATGGTTGTGGTGCGGATCTTCTTCTTGGGCGGCCCTCCGTCGGACGAGGGCTGCCGCTGTTTTTTGTCGCCGGGGCCGCTGTGGGCGGAGCCGTCGTCGGGCGTGGCGTTCTGACCCGCGGCGTCGGGCGGAGGACCGAACGGGTTCTCCTCAGGGTCCTCCACCTCTGGTGCGATGGGCAGATACAGCAGCGCTTTATAGTCCTCCAGCTCCTCATCGCTGCAAACACGGTGAAAATACAGTAAAGATTTTAAAATGACACTTAAGTTTAAATTTACAGAGCAAAAATAATGATGCAGTAAATACTTGAAAAATTGACTACGCAAAATTTAGCGAATAAACATTAAAACATTTTTGGAATGTAAAAATAAACTGAATTACGAACAAACACACACATTTGTAACTTTAGAATAACAAGCATGAAATTTTGCAATTTACATTTCAAATTTATTTTGCTGACGTCAAAATGAAATTTTAAGCTTATTTTGCAAAAAGTAAAAATAAACTTGATTAAACAAAAAACGCCAAAACTACAAAGTGAACAAAATAAAATGTATAATATTAAAAATAAGACAAAATTTTGCACTTAGCATTTAAAATGTATTTTGTCAATGCAAAATATTGAATTAAACAATATGAACAAACAAAAATGTCTTAACTAAAAAAAACAAACACAAATGGATTTACGCTGTAAGATAAACTTTAGTGACAAAAATAAACAGGTTTAAACTATGAACAAACAAAATGTTGACAAAAAAGTAATAAATACTTATTTAAAAATGTATATTATAAATTATGTAAAATGTAGTGAATTAAAAAAATTAGCAAAACTTAAACAATACAAACAAAAAAAAACCATCAGAAGTAAAAGACTAATAACTAAAGTATGAATCTGTATGGTATTTAAAATGGTTTGAAATATAGCAAATTAAATTTAAAATTAATTTTGTGTATGTCAAAAGCTTGATTAAATGATACAAACGAACAAAAAAACAAATAAACATTTGCGCTGCAAGATCATTGAAAATTTAGCGACTTTCATTTACATTTTATTTTCCAAAAAATGAACTGCTTTAAACAATGTGAACAAACAAAAATGTTGAAACTTAAAATTGTGAATTTTATGATAATATTAAAAATAGTGTATAATAAAGCAAATGAAATGAAAACTATTTTGCGAATGTCAAAAACACGCTCAAACGATATGAACAAAGAAAAACTTAAAGTGCTCCTATTATGCCTTTTCAAATATGACCTTTCATGCAGTGTGTCATGTAGCTGTATGTGAACATAAACTATCTGCAAAGTTGTGAAGCCGACAGAGTTATTGTCTATCAAAAAAAAGAGTCGGTTCACAATCGCCTGAACGAGTCGTCAGGAATTCAAATCTTTTTCTGTTACGGCCACACATCATGAAGTAACACATTTGCATAATGTCCGCCCACGTTCTACATTGCGAACAACTGTATCCTAAGTACAATGCGGGATTCACCAAAGGCTTGCTCTTAAAAGATGGATCAGTGCCCAGTTTATTTGGACCGCCTTGCTCCTCTGGACCTCTAACTGTAAGTGTGATTAATAATTGATGGTTGTAATTTCTAGCGATCGTTCAAAATCGTCCTACATCGCTCATGGGGGTGAGTAAATTATCAGGACATTTTTATTCTGAAAGTGGAGTAATCCTTTAAAACTCGTTGCTCTCATGTAACGTTACTCTGTATCATGCAAAATACGTACTTAGTTGTGTGTGTTGTGTGGGCGCCGCGCAGCTCGTAGGTCTCTGGCTAACCGGCTGACAGCTTTATCTGTTCACTCGCATTGTCTAGAAATGTGTCGATGAATAGTGAATGTTTGTCGTTGTCTGGGTGTTGTTGTTTACCACCGAGTTGTGGGCTAGAGTAACGGTGATGGGCGTTCCATGTCTGAAATTCGCTGCACGCAGGAACGTTAAACCAATCACAAAAATCACTGCAGATTAGTGTCACGCAAAGGAGTGGTTTGGACAAATGATTCGTTTTGATGAACCGTTTGGGAGTCGCTGAGCAAATAAGGTAAAAATAAATGCATATTATAAGACAATTAAAGTGTTTTTTGACCTTGCATGCATGTCAACTTGTTGGGGACTCCCAAAACCAAAATATGAACCTTTTATAATCCATAATAGGGGCACTTTAAAAAGAAAAAAAAAAACTAACAAAAACATGCTTAAAACTGTATTAAAACAATTTTAAAAAATGAACTAATACATAAGAAACTATATGATAATAATAAAAATTATGTAAAAATTATTAATTAAATTTACAATAATTTTTTTTTTTTTTCGAACGACAAAAAAACAAGCAAAAACTTTTTTTTTTACTGTAAAATAAACAAAAACAACTAAATTTCACTACTTATTTTAACGATTAAAAAATAACGATTTTATTTTGATGAACAAATATGTTGAAACTTAAAAACTAACAACAGATGAAACTTTATGGTAATATTAAAATATATTGTAAAATATAATGAATTAAATGAAAACTTTATTTTCATGCTCAAACAATACAAAGAAAAACGTCAAAACTAAAATAACTAATAAAAACATGCTTAAAATAGTATATTAAAAATGTCAAAAATATTTAATTAAATGTAAAATTTGTTTTGTGAATGTTAAAAAATAGATTAAACAATACAAAAACAAAAAATATCAAAACTAAAAAAAAACGAACTAATACATAGGAAACTATGAAAATATTAAAAATAATGTAAATATAGTGAATTACATTTAAAATTCATTTTTATGAATGACAAAAACTTGAGTAAACACAATGAACAAACAAACTAAAAGGAAAAAAAACAAACACATTTACACTGGATAATTAAGAAAAAAAAAATACTTAATTAACATTAAACGTATGTTTTTTTGTTTTTTTTTTGGATGAACTTAAAAACAAACAACCAACACATGAAACTGTATGATATTAAAAATAATGTAAAATAAAGCAAATTAAAAACTATTTTGTAAATGTCAAAAACCTGATTAAATAATAAAAACAAATAAAAACATGCTTAAAACTACATGACCTAAAAATTATATAAAATACAGCTAATGAAATGTCAATTTTTTTTGTGAATATCAAAAAATTGATTAAACTATATAAACAATGAAACGTATCAAAACTAAAAAACGAATACATATAAAACAATATAAATGAATAATGTAAATATAGCAATTTAAATTTAAAATTCATTTTTATGATTGACAAAAACTTGATGTAACACAATAAAAAAAGCATTTAAATTTTATTTTGGTGAACAAATATGAACAAACAAAAATGTCAAAACACATTAAACTTCATGTTAATATTAGCAATAAGGTAAAATATAGTGAATTAAATGAAAACTTTTTGCAAATGTCAAAAACCTGATTAAATGATACGAAACAAACAAAAATGGCAACTGTATATTAAAAAAATATATAAAACATACATTAAATGTAAAATTTATTTTGCGAATGTCAAAACAAACTAGATTAAACAATATAAAACAATGAAAAACGTCAAAACTAAAAAATTAATGACTAATATGTATGAAATGGTATGATCATTTTAAAAACAAAGTAAAATATAGCAAATTACCTCTAAAATTTATTTTGCAAACTTCAAAACTTTAAGCGATATGAACAAACACAGATGTCAAAACTAAAAACTAACAAATACACATTTAAAACTGTATTATGAAGTTACAAATTATGTAAAATATAGCTAATTAAATTTAAAATTAATTTTGTGAATGTCAAAAACTCACTTAAACAATACAAAGAAAAACTAAAAAAAAAAACAACAGCTAAACACATTTGCACTACAAGATAATTAAGAATAACCAAATTTAGCGACTTTCATTTAAATCTTATTATGCAAAAAAGAAACTTGTTTTAAACAGTGAGAACAAACAAAAATATTAAAATAAAAATAAAAAACTAACCAGTCTTATGTTGCACGGGTATATTTGTAGCATTAGCCAAAAATACATTGGATGGGTCAAATTTATCAATTTTTCTTTTATGCCAAAAATCATTAGGATATTAAGTAAAGATCATGTTCCATGAAGATATTTTGTAAATATCCCACCATAAATATATCAAAACTTAATTTTTGATTAGTAATATGCATTGCTAAGAACTTTATTTGAACAATTTAAAGATGATTTTCTCAGTATTTTGATTTTTTTTGCACCATCAGATTCCAGATTTTCAAATAGTTGTATTTCGGCCAAATATTGTCCTTTCCTAGCAAACCATACATCAACGGAAAGCTTATTCATTCAGCTTTTAGATGCTGTTTGAATCTCAATTACAAGAAATTTACACTTATGACTGGTTTTGTGGTCCAGGGTCACAAATTATGAAAAATATAGCGAATTAAAAATTTTAAATGAATTTTATGAATGTCAAAAACTTAATTAAACAATACAAACAAACAAAAACAAAAACCCTAAATAAACATCAAAACATGAAAACAAACACACATAACAGTTTGAAAAATGTGAAATTTAGCCAATTAAACAATTAAACAATTAAACAAGCAAAAGTAAAAACTAAAAAAACGAACAACAGAAATACAGTGAAAAGCGTTTAGGATTATCTGTTCAACATAAAAGTTAGATTTAGATTTAGGTATTGGACTATTTTTTTTTTTTTTTTAGGTTACCAGTAGAACTACACTGTAAAAAATAAAAAACACAATTTGTTGAGTCAGCTTAAAATAATTTGTTACCCTGCTGCCTTAACATTTTAAGTTCAGTCAACTAAAATAAGTTTAGTCAACTTGAAATGTTAAGTTGTACTAAGTAACAACTTAGATATTTGTGTTTGCTAAACTTAACAGATGGGTAAGTAACCCAGCTGCCTTAATATTTTTAATTTGATTCAACTCAAATATCTAAGTTGTCACTTAGTATAATTTAACATTTCAAGTTGAATAAAACTTTTTTTGACTTGAGTGAACTTAAAATTTTAAGGCAGCCAGGTTACAAATTATTTTAAGTTGACTCAACAAATTGTTTTCTTACAGTGTTTTATGGTTTAGTGTGACTGACCTGCTGCAGAATGCTGGGATGGGATCGACTGACGTGACGTCCACCTCCTCGTCCTCCGCAGCGTCCGCACCTGAAACACACACACACACACTCTCAGTGTCACATACAATGTGTGTGTGTGTGTGTATTAAAGAGAGAGTGTGTGTTCATTCGTGTGTGTGTGCGTGTTTACCGGTCTGCTCTGGTTCGCTCTTGTCCTCGTCCTCAATGTCAAACTCTGATTCTCTCTCCTCGTACTCCACGTTCTCATCCAACTCTTTAAAGTCCGGCGCAAACGCGCTCCAGTTTTCCTGCGGAGACACAAGCAAAACCTCATCAATGACTGCAATCTGTATAAACACATGAGAGACTGGTTTTGAGTTGATCTGGTTTATAGACTCACCACTTGGTTCTGGGCCCAGATGGACACCACACCGCTGGAGATGGACGCGATGATCGGCCGCACCGGATGCCACTGTAACAGACGAGTCAATCAAAAACACTAAACTAAAAAAACATGTTTGTTACAATAAATGTTAAGTGAAATAAAAAGCGTACGGCGACGTCCAGCAGCAGCTCTCCTCGCGTCCCGTGGAGGATCTTCACCAGGTTCCCGATGCTCTTCTCCCAGATGTAGAGCGCGTGCTGCCGCGCCGATCCCGCCACGATGTACTCGCCGTCACCCGAAAAACAGCAGCGCTTCCATGGCGTCCTGATCGACAGAGATAAAGATTACCCTCTTTAGCTTTGTTGTTCTGCTGTTTTGTGTTCATCAGCTTCTCACTTTTGCTCTTTTTACATTGACTATCACTCTATATAGACTAATACAATCACGTACAACAATCATTTCTCAGATATTTATTACAATATGATAAATGTCAGATTGACATGAATGATATGAGATGACTGGATGCTTTCAACTGATTTACTATTGAACTGTCAGCAACTGAACTGCAGCTCAAACTATTTCAATTATAGTGAATTAAGCTACAAACTCCATCATAATGCACAATGTTTACATCTAACATGCATTTTTGAGCAGCAGCTCGTCCTTACTCGCTTGTAATGATTTAAAAAAGCATTAATAGTTATGGCTGAAAAGGAGATTTTCGAAACTCTAGATCCATTAAACTATTGTGTGGCAAAATTATTTAGTTTTGAAGCACTCCAATCGAATCGTGTATCATGTATTGAATCACGGGTTGAAAGGTAATTTGATTCAGACTGGAACTTTGGAGTGCGCATCATGAATTATTTGATTGAGATTGGAACCTCAGAGCTGGTTTCTGAATCATTTGATTTCTGAGCAGGATCGCGAATCATTTGATTCAGATCGGGATTCAGAGATGGATCGCGAATCATTTAATTCAGATCGGAAATCGCAAATCATTTAATTCAGATCGGGAATCGCGAATCATTTAATTCAGATCGGGAATCGCGAATCATGTGATTCAGATCGGCAATCGTGAATCATTTCATTCAGATCGGGAATTGCAAATCATTTAATTCAGACTGGGAACCGCCAAATTTGATTCAGATCAGGAATCGTGAATCATTTAATTCAGATCGGAACTTCGGAGCAGAATCGCGAATCTTTTGACTCAGATCAGGATTCGGAGCGGGATCATGAAACATTTAATTCAGATCGGGACTTTGGAGCGGGATCGCGAATCATTTGATTCAGATCGTGAATCGCGAATCATTTGATTCAGATCGGGAATTGTGAATCATTTCATTCAGACCGTGAACCGCGAATCATTTGATTCAGATCGGAAATCGCGAATCATTTAATTCAGATCGGGACTTTGGAGCGGGATCGCGAATCATTAGATTCAGATCGGGATTCGGAGAGGGATCGCGAATCATTTAATTCAGATTGGGAATCATTTGATTCAGATTGGAACTTCGGAGCAGAATTGTGAATAATTTGATTCAGATCGGAAATCGCGAATCATTTGCTTCAGATCGGGAATCGTGAATCATTAGATGTAGATCAGAACATCAGAGCACAGATTGAAAATCTTTTTCTGATTTCTTTTCTTTCTTTTATTTAACTGACCAGTAGAAAACAGCAAACCCTTAAGGAAGTACAGTTACAAAAACAAAACAAAAAAAAAACCTGTGTGTACTCAAATACAAATCTTTTAAGAAAAGAAACTAGCAGGAAAACACAAATTAGCAGGAAACACAAATTAATTAAGTAACTAGTATTTTCCCAAAGAAAACATATCTTTAAAACAGAAAAAGGAAAATGAGATCAGATGAACATGAATAAATCTGATAAAAATGTCTCTGCGTGGTTCATTGGCAAACAAGTGAATGAATCTTCCTCCACAACTCACTCCAGTGTCTGACTTGTATTATAATTACATCCATAAGCTTTTAGTGAAATTTGGATGAGCTCGTCAATCTCTTGTTTGGTCCCCACCAATGCCAAAATCAAATGTACACCCTTGCACAAACACACTTGCGTCTCTCACCTGTTGACCAGGTCCTGTAGTTTCTGCATGGGTTCAGGTTCTCCGTCTCTGCCGCACGTCAGGATCTCTCGGCCGTCGTACACTCGGATGATACGGTCCGCCGTGTTGATGAGAAAACAGCTGCAGGACAAGAGGACGAACACATGATGCAGGCTCCAAAATTAAAGTTAATTAATATATTAATATGATTTGTTTTCCTGTCAGTGTCTCCTCTGACCTGCCCTTGCGCGCGAACTCGATGGATTTGATGGCGGTGGTGTTGCTGGTTCCTGTCGTCACTCTGAACGATGCCACGAGGTCTTGCGTGTTTGTGTTCAGCACCAGAATCTGAGACAGACGCACATGTTAGACACACATCTGATCTCAATCACACACATACAAACACATGCTCACGATCTCTGACCTTTCCCTTGGCGTTGCCGGTGTAGATGTACTCTCCGCGCCGGTCGAACGCCGCCACCACATTCAGATCCGAGTCGTCGTCCACCGGCAGCACCACGTGTTTGGAGTCGGACAGCGTGAGCAGGACGGGCGCGGACTTCATGGGACACACCAGCACCTTGTCCCTGTAACAGAGGCACGCTCTCGGTCACACACAGGAAGTCAAGCGTGCTGCACAGGAAGTGTGAACACACTCACATGTCTCTGGGGTGGTACTGGAGTTTGAGGATGGGCGAGGGGAAGCGAAAGCGCTGGTCGCAGTCTCCCGTCAGGACGTCCCACTGAGACACGATGTTGTCCGTAGAGGCGCTGACCAGTTTGTGTCCGTCTCTGCTCCAGCTGAACCACAACGCAAGACGTCAACAACACACGTGTGTGTGAGTGTGTGTGTGTACAGTATGTGTGTGAGTGTGTACCTGAGCGAGCAGACGGGGTGTATGTGTGCGCTGATGATTTTGGCGATTCCTCGTGTCAGGAAGTCCCAAATGACGATGCGTCCGTCGTTACAGCCGACGGCAAGCAGCGTCCCCCAGCGGTTAAACGTGCAGGTCAGAGCCATACTGATGCAGTCCAGAGTGCCATCAGCCTCCTGAACACACAACATATAAAACAACTTTATAAAACAAGGTTATACTAGAAACATACAAATGTAAATAAATCTATAATAAATGTAAATATTTATTTAAAAAACAAATTACATAATGTAATAATATTTTTTATATAGATATAAATGTATATACATACACAAAAACGTGTGTATGTAATTAAATGTATAATAAACAGAATAACATGTATACATATAATTAAATATATAATAAACATAAAAATGTACATATAATTAATTATATATTAACGTAAAATCACTTATATGTAATTAAATATATAATAAACGCAAAAACATGCATATGTAATTAAATGTATGATAAATGCAAAAACACATATATACGTAATTAAATATATAATAAACGTAAAAACACGTATATACATAAATATATAATAAACGCAAAATGCGTATAGAATTAAACATAACTGTAAAAAAAAGTGTATATTTGTTATTAATAATATAATAAACACAAAAACGTGCACACGTACTTAAATATATAATAACCGCAACAAACATGCATATGTAATTAAATATATAATAAATGCAAAAACGTGTATATATGTACTTATATAATAAATGCAAAAAACGTGCGCATGTAATTAAATATATAATAAACGCAAAAACGTGTATATATCTAATTAAATATATAATAAACGTTAAATTAATTATACAATGAACGTAAAAACGTGTATGTGCAATTAAATATACAATAAACGTAAAACGTGCACATGTAATAAAATATAAAATAAACGCAAAAATGTGTATACGCAAATAACTATATAATAAACGTAAAAACGTATATGCAAATAACTACATAATAAACGTAAAGCGTGTATATTTCATTAAAAATGCTATAACCGTGAAAAACAAATGTGCATATTAATAACAAATTATAAATGCTGTTACCTCTGGGTAATTCTGCCCGAACGATTCTGCAAGATAGAAAACACAGTTTTGATAAATCACTACGTTATTTTGCAGCAACTTTACTAGAAAACTAATTCACACAATCCATAATTATGAATATTTATCAATCTGACAGTTGATATCAGAGAACCGAAAGGGATATACATATAATAAACCACATCCTTACATGAGCACTAAAACAGAAAGTTTCCTATAAATTTTCGAGTTTAATTAACAATCAATAAGTTCTTTAAAAGTTTTCATTGAATGTTTATAAACATTACAGACGGCTAGCAGCGGTTAGCGCTGAGCTAACAAACTCAGAAACAGCAGATCTCACCGAGCAACTCCAGATTCATCTTTGCTGCCGTACAAACACAAATCCGATGTTTAGTTAGTGGGGAAATTAAAATATGAAGGGAAAATCAGCAAAAACTGGAAATATCAAAACGCTTCTGATGCGCGACTGCAGCGCGACTGGCGCGGAGCTGCAAGGAAGGACCCCAAAACAAAGCGCCCCGGCGAGCGCCTGAACAAAACACACCGAAACACACTAATCTGATGAATTAACGTACGGTTCATTCAGTTTATGCTTTAAAATAGTTTTAAAAAATAAGAAATTATTGTTTTTCAGTTAAAACCTAAACGCTAACAGCAACAAACTTTCAGAAGAGCCATACTAAACTAACTGTATTAGTTAATATGTCTGATGTAAAGCAGAAAATATCTTATTATTAATTTACATGCAAAATGATTATGAATGAACTTGTTTGTCATTAAATAATAAGCTATAACTCTAAAGTAGAGCAAATATGGGATTTATAGTGTTGCAGCAGCAAAATATTACTGTAAAAACATAAAACACACAGCAAATTTCAAGATTTATACACAGTACAGAAAAAAATGCGATGAAAATTAAAAATATATCCACTATTATATTCCCAACACGTTTTAGTGCTGTCAAACATTAATCGCATCCAAAATAAAAGTTTTTGTTTACATTATGTTTGTACTGTGCATATTTATTATGTATATGTAAATACACACACATGCATGTATATATTTAAGAATGTTAAAATGTTATGTTTATATATTAAAAATATGTATATATAATATCAATTATTATGAAAATAATGTTTTCACAATATATGCTGTATGTGCGTGTATTTATATATACATAATAAATATACACACATATGTAAACAATATGTAAACCTGTATTTCGGATGCGAGTAATCATAAACTTTCTTAAGTTAGAAAAAGGGCGAAAATAATTATTCTATAATTTAAGATGTATGAATGTATGAAAGTACCCACGTTTACTTCATTTATAATTGTAAAATTACATCATAAACATGACTGCTATGAGAAAAACATTATTATAAATTCCGCGTCTCAATCGTTTCCCCTTCTTTATTAGCGCTGAAGGCAACATTCGTACAGTTTCTTGCTATTCTACGGTCTTTTCCCTCTGCTGTACTGAAACCGCGACCTTCGATCCAAAATGGCGTCCCTTAGAGTCGCGCCCGTGCTCATCCGGGTATCTAGGGACGCGACCAATCAGAGGGGGGATGACCTAACAAGGCGGGGTAAGGGGTGCTAGGAAAATCGGCTATTACAGCATTACCAGCGGGCACAACTGACAAACGAACGACGGCATCGCATCTTAAAATCACGCTAAACGGTTTTTAATGTTCAGAATTCACCAAAGTAACTCGGAAAGTTCTTTTCATCCACGCCGCATAAACGTGAGACAGATATTTTGACGTCACTCAGGTGGGGACCAATGAGCGGCCTCCATATGTGGGACACGAGCGGCGCAACTTACCGAAGAGGCACGCAGGCGGCATAGAGCTACAACTATAGATTTCAGCAAGCACTTTTTAAAATAATTATCGCGCAATGTTTTCACACACAATTTAGCTAGTAGATACTTAACAGAAATATTTAGAGGTTAACAGCCACGAATATATTTTTCAGAAGGCTTAAAAGCTCACAAATGAGTTTGTAGGTGAATCTAGTGAGTTAGTATCTATGCTCACGCCGGATTTTTTGGTGTCCGCGCATGCGCAGCGCGCTGAAGCGTTATGTAAACCAACGCTGTTTTGGCCCGGTTCTATGTAACTGGACTTTGGTGAACTAAGCTGGTCTGCAGTGGTTCTCCTGGCGCATCTTCGTCAACTCTGAGATGATTTTATCACTGGGACTCACATAAACTAATTTTCCAGCATTCGTATCGCCTCAGGTGAGTGGCGCTTTGCAAACTCACAGCTTATTTCGTGTATTTACGGGATTTAAAGAGACAAACAGGTTACATAAAGTGCTACTCCAAGAGCCTTTTCATTAAAAACACACATTTACGGTAAAAACTGAAATATTATAACACATTTTGTGTGGTTGTTCCGTTTCTATGGCATTTTGTGACGTAAGCGACAGTTACAGCGATGACCCAATTTTAGGGCTGAGGGTCAAGTTATTAACCATGCAAAATTACTTGTAAAACTTCAATTTTTATGATGAAAATGTCTGAAATGGTTTTCATCTGTAATTAAAAATACTATTTTGTGTGCGAAAGTCACAAACTCTTAAAACTTATGAGCTGGTGTTTATTTTTTGTGTCATTTTGCTACATAAAAAAGTAAATAAAACTGAAATACTGTTGTTATTTTAGAATGTATTAATATAGTTGAAACCTCTAAAGTGTAATAATATATAAAATATTATTATAGATACAAATCAGCAAAAAATGTATCTGCTAATCAGCACACTGCTTTATATAAAGTTAAATATTGATGTTATTCTTAGTAATAACGTTGTTATTATTAATAATAATAATGATTAAAACAGCATTTATGTATTTATTATAATTACTACTACATTAAAATAGCTAATAAGTATTGTCAGTATTATTAAGTTGGTAATGATTAAAGACTAACACTTGATTTGAATTAACATAATTTTTATTAATGGTAATTACATTAAAACAGCATTTGTTATTATCAATACTTATTCTTAAGACATTAAATGAATAATACATGTGGACTTTGTTAATGTGTTTATTTATAATTGATTAAAGGTTAATGAAATAAACATGCAAAATTTAATGTAAAACTTCACTTTTATGGTGAAAAAGTCTGAAATGGGTTTCATCTTTAAGTAAAAATACAATTTTGTGTGTGAAAGTCACAAACTCTTGAAACTATGAGCTGGTTTACATTTCTTGTGCCATTTTGTTACATAAAAATGTAAAAATCCTATTGTTTTTTTTATATTATATTGATATAATTTAAACATCTAAAGTGTAATAATATATCAAATATTGTTATAAACACAAATCAGCAAAAATGTATGGGCTAATTAGCACACTGCTTTATATAAACAGTTAAATATTGATGTTATTGTTATTAATAACAATGATTAAAACATCATTAAGTATTTATTATAGATAATAAGTATTATGATCAGTATTATCATCAACACATTTAATTTAATAATGATCAAAGACTTATTTAATATGTTATTAATAATAACACTTGATTTAAATTAAAAATATATTTTTATTAATAATATTTAAATTAAAACGGCATTTGTTATTATCAATAATTGTTCTTAAGACATCAAATGTATAATATATGAATATCTGTTAATGTGTTAATAATAATAATTGATTATAATGACCTGAATTGATTAAATGTTAATAAACCTGTGTGTTGTCAGGTGGCGGCAGCATCATGTCGATCAACTCCATCCACTGGTTCCGGAAGGGTCTGCGTCTGCACGATAACCCCGCGCTGCTGGAGGCCATCAAGGGGTCGGATACGCTGCGCTGCGTTTACTTCCTGGACCCCTGGTTCGCCGGCGCTTCCAACCGTGGCGTCAATCGCTGGAGGTGAGAAAAAACATGTCACACGTTCAACACATGTGATGATTCACTATTACACGTTCAACACGTCAGCACTTCAGAATTAAACACTAGAATACAGCTCAACCACTGCCATTAATAGTGTAAATGATTTTATTTGCTATTTTTTAATTAATTTTTTTTTTTGTTTTGTTTTTTTTTTAACAAAGTTCATAACAAATATTATTATATTTATTTTTTTCAAAGCACTATAATAATGAATTAATTATTCATAATAAAAAAAATAATTCTTTCACAAAAATCATATAGATTTATTTAAAGTTAACTATTTTATTATTATTATTTATTAAATTAAAACAGTTTTTAAGTAGTTGTCTTGTTTTTAATACATTAAACTGTTATTAATTATAAATATTATTATTGATACATTAAATTAATAATACTTCAAACTATTTAATGTTAATCTTAAATATTCTTGATTTAATTAATATTATAGAATTAATAAATTAATTAATACACCTATTTAGTATAATATATACATCTATAGTGTAATAATCTGTAAAAATATAATAAACATGAATCATTTCACAAATGTTGCACATTACTTCATTAAAACAGGTAACGGGTATTATTATTGTTTTTTTTTTTACTATCATTATATTTTTGTTATTGATAAGATAAAAATAATAAAATCAATAAACAAAGGCTGTTTTGATTTAGGGTGTTGATAACAATACTTGAAGGCTATTTTAATATTTATTTGATTTGAATTTTTAGAATAAATTATTATATTTAATTGTCAATACATCCATACAGTAAGTATAAAAATCTAAATATGACAATATTCACCAGTGTATGTTGATTATTTATAATTTACTTGTTTTTAATCTTCTAAGGAATGTTTTACTTCATTAAAAAAAAAGTTTGAAAAAAATAATAAAACAATTTTTTTTTTACTATTCTTCTTATTATATTTAATTAAAACAGATAACATGTATTATTATTATTATTAATAATAATAATAAGTTAAATCAATGTTAAATCAATAAATGAAGTTTTGAGTTGGTGTGTTGATAATAATACTTAATATGTACTTGATTTTAAATATATTAAATGATTATTTAATTCTTAATATGTCTATACAGTGTATATAAAATCTAAATATGTAAATATTCCTCATTACTTTGATATGGAGTTTATGTTGATTATTTTACTGATTATTTTGATGATCAAACTACACTTTCATGTTATTAGAGGTTGATGATGATGTTTTTGAATTTTACATAGAGTTAATTGGCTCCATCTGGTGGCTCTTTAAAGATTGACAGCCAGAACTCATGTTTATGAAATATTGTACATGATGTTTTTATTGTGCTGTTTTCTGTATGATCACAGTGTTTGATGCAGATTTCTGTACTGTGATGGTTAATGATGATGCAGTGCAGTGTTTTCAGGTTGAAGTCAGTTGTTGTTGTTGTGTTTGTCATTAAGTCTGAATTCAGATTGAATCCTGTGCTTAATGGTCTGAGTCTGGTGTCAGTCCGGTCTCTGTGCAACTCGGTTTGACGTCGTCAAGAGTTTCCACAGCGATGACCCACTTTCTGCCGCTCCGTCACGAGCCTGACGCCCGTTCTGGGCACGAGTTTGACTGCATTTCTCAGACTGAAACACACGAGGGATCCTGTTATAAAAGAGTCGGGAACAGAATGTTCCTTACAGAGAGAGAAAGACAGACGGGCGGGGGATTACAGAGAGAGAGAGAGAGGCAGAGCCAGTCATGTGCGGTCGTGCTGAAATTATGTCAGTGGGTCAGACAGACAGAGAGAGAGACAGACAGACAGCTCTGATCCCAGCACACTCGTCTGTCTCACTGTCTGCAGCAACACTAATATATCAGCACCGCCATCTGTCTAAAACTTCATTAAATTAGTTGGATATTATTGATCAGATTAATAACACTTAAAGTTTAATAAAAAATATTTTTATTATGTTATTACAATGCATGAAAACATATTAACACATTAAAACAATAATAAAAACTAGATGAAAAAGTTTGTCAAGACACACTTTAAGTTGGCTTGAGAAAGCCGGACCAAAACGTTTGAAAAAGTTTTAAAAGGTTAAGAAGTTTTTAAAGTGTTTTTTAATTTAAGTGATTTTCAGTCTAAAATAGTTTGAAGTTTAAAGTAGTTTTAAAAGCTTAAAGTTTGAATGTTTTGAAAGCAATACAGTCTGTCAGAGAGAGATAGATAGATAGACAGCATGTTATTAACATGATTAACATGTAACTAGCATGTTGTTATAATGTTTAACAAGTTATTAGCACAATTTTATTATGATTAGCATGTTACTAGCATGTTGTTAACATGATTCTAACATGATTAGCATGATTCTAGCATGATTAGCAAGTTACTAGCATGTTGTTAGCATGATTCTAGCATGATTAGCAAGTTACTAGCATGTTGTTAATATGATTCTAACATGATTAGCATGTTACTAGCATGTTTCTAGCATAATTAGCATGTTGTTAGCATGGCTAGCAAGTTACCAGCATGTTTCTAGCATGATTAGCATGTTACTAGCATGTTGTTGGCATGATTAGCAAGTTACTAGCATGTTGTTAGCATGATTCTAGCATGATTAGCAAGTTACTAGCATGTTGTTAGCATGATTCTAGCATGATTAACAAATTACTAACATGTTGTTAGCATAATTAACATGTTGTTAGCATGATAAACAAGTTGCTAGCATGATTTTAGCATGATTAACGTGTTACTAGCATGTTGTTGGCATGATTAGCAAGTTACTAGCATGCATCTAGCATGATTAGCATGTTGTTAGTATGATTAACAAGTTACTAGCATGATTTTAGCATGATTAGCATGTTGCTAGCATGTTGTTGGCAGGATCAGCAAGTTACTAGCATGTGTCTAGCATGATTAGCATGATTAGCAAGTTACTAGCATGTTTCTAGCATAATTAACATGTTGTTACCATGATTAACAAGTTACTAGCATGATTTTAGCATGATTAGCATGTTACTAGCATGTTGTTGGCATGATTAACAAGTTACTAGCATGTTTCTAGCATGATTAGCATGTTGTTAGCATGATTAGTAGGTTACTAGCATGTTTCTAGCATGATTAGCATGTTGTTAACATGATTAGCAAGTTACTAGCATGATTAGCATGTTACTAGCATGTTGTTGGCATGATTAGCAAGTTACTAGCATGTTGTTAGCATGATTCTAGCATGATTAACAAATTACTAGCATGTTTCTAGCATAATTAACATGTTGTTAGCATGATTAACAAGTTACTAGCATGATTTTAGCATGATTAGCCTGTTACTGGCATGTTGTTGGCATGATTAGCATGTTGTTAGCATGATTGGCAAGTTACTAGCATGTTTTTAGCATAATTCTAGCATGGTTAGCATGTTTCTAGCATGATTAACAAGTTAGTTTGAATGAGTTTGACCGAGTCTCAAGGGATTCTAGGATTTTTGACAGTTGGAGTTTGAATAGTGTTGGCTCATTTGAACATTCCGTCAATGTAAGTCTATGGGATTTTTCCCAGTTTTAATCCTAATTTTTAGGAAAATCGTAAGTCCGATCAGTTAGAAAAGATACAGCACACTCGGTCAGATCAGTCTGAAGATCTGGGCTGAGTTTGGAGTTTGTAGAGTTAAAGCTCAGTACCAGTCAGAAATTTTAAACTCAGAAGAAGAGGAAAAATAATAAGTTTATGTAGCATTTCAGTAATTGTAAAAAAAACAAAACAAAAAAAACACAATTTGTTAAGTCAACTGCTTTAAAATTTTAAGTTCAGTCAACTCAAATAAGTTTAGTCAACTTGAAATTGAAACTTAGATATTTGAGTTGACTTAACAAAAAATTTGGTTTGTTACACTTAAATGCTTTTCGTACACCAGACTGTCAAAACTGCCAAAAAGTCCCATAGACTTACATTGACGGAATGTTCAAATGAGCCAACAATCTTCAAACTCCAACTGTCAAAATTCAAATCTAAACTCCAAGAATCCTTTGAGACTCAATCAATGTTAAACATGCTAGCAACAGTTAGTAACTTGCTAATCATGGTAACAACATGCTAGTAACACTATAGCAATCATCCTGAGTACCCTAGCAACTGCCTAGCAACACCTTAGCAACTACCCTGGGTACCCTAACAACCACCTAGCAACACCTTAGCAACCACTCCAGGTAGCATAGCAACTGCATACCCTAGCAACCACCCTGAGTACCCTAAAAACCGCCTAGAAACACCTTAGCAACCACCCTGAGTACTCTAGCAACCGCCCTAGCAACCACCCTGAGTAACCTAGCAACCACATAGAAACACCCTATCTATCTGTTTTTCTAATAGACTGTATCGCCTTCAAAACATTCAGACTTTTTTTTTTTTATCCTTTTAAACTGAAAACATTCAAACTTAAAAAAAAAAAAACAACTTTCTGGCTAAGCTTTTTCAAGCCAACTTAAAGTTTGTCTACAAACTTTACTATCTAGTTTTAAGTTGAATCAACTCAATTATCTAAAGTTCACTTCATACAACTTAACATTTTAAGTTGACTAAACTTTTTTGAGTTGACTGAACTTAAAATATTAAGGCAGTCGAGTAACAAATTATTTTAAGTTGACTCAACAAATTGTTTTTTACAGTGTAAGCAGTGCGGCTCACAGACTGTGAGATCTTCACGTGATCCGTCAAACCCTTTCAAACTTGACGTGTGTGTGTGTGTGTGTTTTAGGTTTCTGCTGCAGTGTCTGGAGGATCTGGACTCCAGTCTTCGTAAACTCAACTCCTGTCTGTTTGTCATCCGCGGTCAGCCGGCAAACATCTTCCCACGGCTCTTCAAGGTAACGCTGGCTAAGTCGTGTTTTACAGCTATGTAGCTCATGTTTTGATCACGTGACCATAATAACACTCGGTTCATTGGTCCGCAGGAGTGGAAAGTCTCTCGGCTGACGTTCGAATGCGACTCGGAGCCGTTCGGGAAGGAGCGAGATGCGGCCATCAAGAAACTGGCGTCTGAAGCGGGAGTGGAGGTGATCGTGAAGACCTCACACACGCTTTATGATCTGGACAGGTGAGAACACACACCATACCAACTGTGTTTAACATTATATTATAAACCGAGTTGATTCTGAATGACTGTGTATATCTCAGGATCATCGAGCTGAATGGCGGTCAGCCGCCGCTCACGTACAAACGCTTCCAGACGCTGGTGAGCAGCATGGAGCCGCCAGATCCTCCGCTGGAGCCGCTGACCAGAGAACTGATGGGAAAGTGTGTGACGCCCATCAGTGAAAACCACAGAGAGAGATATGGAGTCCCCCTGCTGGATGAGCTGGGTAACACACACTTGCTATCTATAATATGAAGAGATCAAACAGCAGATTCATGAGTTCATCCACATTTCACAAAAACCTTATGGATGTAATTATAATACAAATCAGACATTGAAGTGAGATGCTGTTTTTGAACCACACAGAGACATTTTGATCAGATTTATTCATGTTCATCTGATCTCATTTTGACTTTGATTTCTGTTTTAAAGATGTTTTATTTGGATTGTTTGGCTAAATAAAAGAGAATGTAGCAAAATATAACAATTAACTTGTTTCCAACAAGATAAATTTCACATACATACATAAAAATCTGGCTCCAAACCTCTCTTTTCTTAATTTAAAGTTCATCTAGACAAGTATGTGGAGTCCTCATAAGGTGAAAATCTATTACTTTTTTGTTAACCTGGCAACACATCTCTACCATGCTTAAAAAAACAGTTTAAAACCTTACCATGCTTTAAAAAGGAACAAAATTACTATAGTTAAATCATGGCAATCACAATTTAACCATGGTTTTGCTAAACTAACTATAGTTTAACCATAGTGAAACTGTGGTTATACAAAAAACATGGTGGCTACACTTTTACTATAGTAAAACCATAGTAAATTTTCTTATGTGATTTGTATTTGTGTATACTTTCTATTTTTTCATAACTGTAACAGTTACTGCCTTAATAGATTAATATTTTATACTTTTTAATTTGGAAAAAATAAAGAAAAGAAATCAGAAAAAAGGCCGCACCGAGTCCCGATCTAAATCAAATGATTCGCGATCCGCGCTCCGAATTTTCGAACAGAATAATGATCCACGGACCAGAATTTCAGATCAGTGGATCGTGAATCATTCAATTCGCGGAATGATTCGCAGAACCGCACCGAAGTTCCGAAGCGAATCAAATGATTTGCAAACCCGCACGGCGTCCCGATCTGATTAAGCGATTCGCGATCCGTGCTCTGAAGTTTTGAACTTATTCAAAAGATTCGCGAACCCGCACTGAAGTCCCGATCTAAATCAAATGATTCGCGATCCGCGTTCCGACGTTTCGATCGGAATAATGATTTCCGAACCATAATTTCAGATCAGCGGATCGCAAATCATTCAATTCGCGAAATGATTCGCGGAACCGCGCCGAAGTTCCGAAACGAATCAAATGATTCGCGAACCCGCACCGAACCCCCGGCCTGCGTCCCATTGTGCATACTATCCACCCTAAGTTCTATGTGATACTAGTCAATTTCAATACTATTTTGGGCAGATAGGGCCAATAGTATGCACATTGGGACGCAGGGCCAATCTGATCAAATGATTCGCGGTCCGCGCTCCGAAGTTTCGTTCACAATAATGATCCGCGAACCATCATTTCAGATCAGCGGATCACGAATCAACCACGCAATGGTTTAATTGATTCTGAAAAGCTCCGTTTCACCCATCACTGTACGTGCTTTTTATAATCATTACAAGCGATGTCAAAATTCGAAAAGGAATGGCTCTTTTGATCTGTTTTTTGCTAGTGAATCGTTTGAACTGAATGATCGAAGGCACGAGTTTGAATAAAACGGAGCGGTTCCAGCGTAAATGACTCGCTTAAATGATTCGGTTTGTCAGTTCATCTACTTTTCGCGTCTTCAGTCATGTTCACATGACACTGTCAGTACTACTACTGACCTATCTCGCTAGTTTGATGACATTAACTGAAATAAGCGATGATGTTTACAAATAAAATATTCATATTTCCATTCCAGAGATAACATCCAACACAAATCTACTCCATATTAAGGTGAGGTAACCGGTTTACTGCTAACTAGCAAAACACTCCATTAAAATGACGAGCTGCAGCTCAAAATACATGTTAGATAGAAACATTGTGCATTATGATGAGTTTGTAGCTTAATTCACTATATTTGAAATAGTTTGAGCACTGCAGTTCAGTTGCTGAAAGTTCAATAGGAAATCAGTTGAAAGCATCCAGTCATCTCATATCATTAAAGTCAATTTGACATTTATCAGTATATGTTGTAATAAATATTTGAGAAATTATTGCTGTGTCTTATTGTATTAGACTATATAGACTGAGACAATGTAAAAAAAGCAAATGGGAGACGCAGATGAATGATAAAGTAAACTTTAACTGTGCTCATATGTATCTTCTTATATGTGTGTTTGTGTTCAGGGTTCGACACTGAGTCTTTGGCTCCTGCTGTTTGGCCCGGAGGAGAATCAGAGGCACTGATGCGGCTGGAGCGACACCTCGGACCCGACTCTACCGCGGTACGACACACACAAACACAAGCTCCAACAGTGGTCATGTTATCAGGCGTGTCTGAGGCGTGTGCTGCTGTTTTCCAGGCGTGGCAGGAGAACTTTGAGCGTCCGAAGATGAACTCCAGTCCGCTGCTGGCCAGTCCTCTGGGCTTGAGTCCGTACCTGCGCTTCGGCTGCCTGTCCTGCCGCCTGTTCTACAACAAACTCACCGAACTCTACAAGAAGGTAATATCTATTCAGTTATGTATTTTATCAATTGTGATCATTATATTGAAATAAAATTTGTAATACACCTATAAAAACTTATTGGAAATATGATAAATTAATTTAAAATATAATTAAATGCAATCTAAAATATATGCAATATATCTGGTATAAAAGAGTATTATGAAAATGCTTTTAAAAACTATATTGTTTTATATCGTGAAGTATCTTAATTGAAGCACTTTTAAAATGTTATTTTCTCATACCGTGAAAAATCGTAATTGAAACGCTATTAAGTTGATATTTACTCAGATTGTAAACTAACTGTTTTTAAAATGCTATTTTCTCGTAGCATGACTTATAGATCGTAAGCGAAATGCCTTTAAAACTCTTTTCTTGTACTGTGACATGTAGATCGTAATTGGATTGCTCTTAAAATGTTATTTTTGATGTATCATGATCGCAATCGAAGCGCTTTAGATCGTAATCGAAATGTTTTTGTAACTATTTTTTTCATATCGTGACGTATAGATCGTAATCGGAACACTTAAAATGCTATTTTCTCTTATTGTGACACATAGATCGTAATTGAAACGCTTCTATAACAATTTTTTTCATATCGTTCCGTTTAGATCATAAGCGAAATGCCTTTAAAAGTCTTTTCTCGTATCGTGATGCATGGATCGTAATCGAAACGCTTTTATAACGCTATTTTTCATAATCGAAGCGTTTTTAAAACGCTATTTTCTCGTAGCGTGACTTAAAGATCGTAAGCGAAATGCCTTTAAAACTCTTTTCTCGATTGTGACACAAAGATCATAATCGAAACGCTTCTGTAACAATTTTTTCATATTGTGACATTTAGATCATAAGCAGCGCTTATAAAATGCAATTTTTTTCAAATCGTGATCTATATATTTTAATTAAAATGCTTTTTAAACTATTTTCTTGTATAGATCGTAATCAAAGTGCTTTTAAAAGGCAGTTTTTTCATATCGTGAAGTATATATCGTAATCAAAACACTTAAAATAATATTTTCTCGTATCATGACAGATCGTAATTGAAATGCTTCTATAACAATTTTTTCATATCGTGACGTTTAGATCATAAGCGAAGCGCTTTTAAAACATTTCTTTCAAATCATGATGTATATATTGTAATTGAAATGCTCTTAAAACTATTTTCTCCTATCGTGATGTATAGATTATAATCGAAATGCTTTTAAAATTCTCATATCGTGACAGATCGTAATCCAAGTGTTTTTAAAACACTATTTTCTCGTATTTTTTTCCAAGTCTTTTTAAAACACTATTTTCTCGTGTTGTGACTTATAGATCATAAGCAAAATGCCTTTAAAACTCTTTTCTCATAACGTAACACATAGATCGTGATTTTACATAATCAAAGCGTTTTTAAAACGCTATTTTCTCGTAGCGTGACTTAAAGATCGTAAGTGAAATGCCTTTAAAACTCTTATCTCTTATCTCAAAGATCATAATCGAAACGCTTCTGTAACTATTTTTTCATATTGTGACGTTAAGATCATAGGCGAAGCGCTTTTAAAATGCTATTTTTTTCAAATCGTGATCTATATATTGTAATCGAAATGCTTTTAAAATATTTTCTCCTATCGTGACACAGATCGTAATTGAAACACTTCTATAAATATTTTTTCATATCATGTTTAGATCATAAGCAGCGCTTTTAAAATTATTTTTTCAAATCGTGATGTACATATTGTAATTGAAATGCTTTTAAAACTATTTTCTCCTATCATGATGTATAGATCGTAATCAAAGCGCTTTTTAAAAGCTATTTTCTCCTGTCGTAACATATAGATCATAATCGAAACACTTTTAAAACGCCATTTTCTCGCTTCATGGCAAATGGATCGGAATCAAAATGCTTTTAAAATGCTATTTTCTCCTATTGTGAAGTATAGATTGCAATTGAAACACTTTTACAATGCAATTTTCTTCTATTATGATATACATAATCTCATGATGTCGTCCCATCGCAGGTAAAAAAGAATGGAAGCCCGTCAATCTCTCTGTACGACAAGCTCTTGTGGCGGGAGTTCTTCTACACGGCGGCCAGCAACAACCCGCGCTTCGACCGCATGGAGGGAAACCCCATCTGCATCCGCATCCCGTGGGACAGGAACCCCGAGGCGTTGGCCAAGTGGGCCGAGGCCAAGACGGGCTTCCCGTGGATCGACGCAATCATGACGCAGCTGCGGCGCGAGGGCTGGATCCACCACCTGGCGCGGCACGCCGTGGCCTGTTTCCTGACGCGCGGCGACCTGTGGATCAGCTGGGAGGAGGGCATGAAGGTACGGACCCAGGGCACGACGGGTACGGGCGGTGTGTTGACGCGTGCTAACTCTGGCGTGTCCGCAGGTCTTCGAGGAGCTGCTGCTGGACGCCGACTGGAGCGTGAACGCCGGCAGCTGGCTCTGCCACTCCTGCAGCTCCTTCTTCCAGCAGTTCTTCCATTGCTACTGTCCTGTGGGATTCGGACGAAGGATCGACCCCAACGGAGACTTCATCAGGTGGGTGTCCACAACACTTCGCTTCACTTCCTCAATCTGGATCCAGTGTGAACGAAGAGATGAGGGATTTTGATTACACATAACAATACAAACAATCATAATATATCAATTGAGAAATAATATAAAAGAATTTCAGTATAAATTCAAAAACCTATTAAAATGATAATGGAATGTCTATTACCTTAATTAATATATAATTAAAGTAATGTCTCATTTGAATTTATGTTTATTATTTATATCAAAATTATATTTCAAATTCTATTTGTAAATTATATTGATATTATATTATTAATATTAAATACATAGTATAGATTTTAAAAAAACATTTTATGTTTCACATTAATTTTTTTGATAATTTAATTTAATAATTAAATTTTTTGGGTTAATTTGTTTTACTATAAACTGATAATTATATATCAGTACCTTATTTATAGACCTTGATGGAGGAACACTTCATTTCAACATGTTAACAACTTGCCAATCATGCTAGCAACATGCTAGTAACATGCTGATCATGCTAGCAACATGTTAGTGGCTTGCAAGTCGTGCTAAAAACATATTAACAACATGCTAATCATGCCAGAAACAGACTAGCAACATGCTAGTGACTTGCAAGTCATGTTAGAAACATACTAACAACATGCTAATCATGCTAGAAACATACTAGCAACATGTTAATCATGTTATAAACATACTAGCAACATGCTAATCATGCCAGAAACAGACTAGCAACATGCTAGTGACTTGCAAGTCATGTTAGAAACATACTAACAACATGCTAATCATGCTAGAAACATACTAGCAACATGTTAATCATGTTATAAACATACTAGCAACATGCTAATCATGTTATAAACAGACTAGCAACATGCTAATAACATACTAATCATGTTAGAAATATGCTAGCAACATGCTAGTAACATACTAATCATGCTAGAAACAGACTAGCAACATGTTAGTAACATGCTAATCTTGTTAGAAACAGATTAGCAACATGTTAGTAATTGCTAATCATGTTAGAAACAGACTAGCAACATGCTAATAACATGTTAACCATGCTAGAAGCATGCTAGTAACTTGCTAGTCATGCCAGAAACAGGCTAACATGTTGATCATGCTAGAAACAAGCTAGCAACATGTTAGTAACTTATTAATCATGTTAGAAACATGTTAGCAACATGCTAATAACATGCTAATCATGCTGTTAACATGCTAATCATGCTAGAAGCATACTAGTAGCTTGCTAGTCATGCCAGAAACATGCTAACATGTTAATCATGCTAGAAACATGCTAGCAACATGTTAGTAACATGTTAATCGTGCTAAAACATGTTAAACATGCTGGAAAAAATGTTAGAAACATGTTAACTGCATTCTAATCCTGCTAGCAACATGCTAATCATCTAATCTATCTATATAAAGTTTAAAACTTCAAGCTT
This sequence comes from Cirrhinus mrigala, assembly GCA_036247105.1. NCBI lineage: Eukaryota > Metazoa > Chordata > Actinopteri > Cypriniformes > Cyprinidae > Cirrhinus > Cirrhinus mrigala. The sequence continues at coordinate 102,372 of JAMKFB010000322.1, forward strand.
TTATAAGTACTTTACACTTTCAGGCTAGGCTTTCTCAAGCCAACCTAAAGTTTGTCTTGACAAACTTTATCTAGTTTGTTTTACTATTTAAATTATTTATCAGGACCTTATTTATAGACCTTGATGGAGGAACACTTAATTTCCCAGGATGCTCTAATTGTCTTTTTTGTCATTATTTGTTTATATGACATCATATTGAAACAGTACAGAATTTTTTTTTTTATTTTATTTATCAGTTAGCCAAATATATTCTGTATATAAGGGAATATGTTTGTGTGTGTGCGCCTCTGACCGCGGCTGGGTTACCAGCTGCGGTGTGGAGGCAGTGCTCTGGTTTTGTGGAGGTTGTGATGAGGCGCTGCGGGTTAATCTCTCCCTCTGATTGCAGACGTTACTTACCTGTACTCCGAGATTTTCCAGCCAAGTTTATTTACGACCCCTGGAACGCGCCGGACGACGTGCAGCGCGCCGCCAAATGCGTGATCGGCGTGGACTATCCCAAACCCATGGTGAACCACGCTGAGGCCAGCCGCCTAAACATCGAGAGGATGCGGCAGATCTACCAGCAGCTCTCCAGATACCGTGGACTCAGTAAGAATTCACGATTCTTGCATTCTTAATTAAACATACTGTTTTAAAAAAACCTTGTTAATTTTAAAAATTTCAAGAGTTCAAACCACAACTATAATGATAATGATATTGTTTAATTGCTTTCAGAATTATATTTTTTCCAGATGATGAATGATGAAAATATTGACAGCCAGTCAGAATCCAATAATATAGTTATCGTTATAGGTAATTTATAGTATCACAATAGATTATTTTTTTCTAGCCAATTACCGATAAAAACACTGGCAGCCAATCAGAATCCAACTTTACCGAATGTGAGAATTTAAAGTGCCAGACGACAAAACTGCAGCCCACTTACAACAAACAGAATGTTATCATCCACTAATATAGCCATAGCTATAGTTATCGTCATATTAATCATTCTTGGTTTGAACAGGTCTTAACTATAAGTGAATAGCGAAATCCACAGCACACCACTAACAATAACGACAAAGACAACAACAACAACAAAACTGCAATGCGCAATTAGAATAAACAATAATAGAGTATTCGAATATAATTATTGTTATATGTGCGCTATATGTATCGTTCTTGGTGTGAACGGGCCTTAACTATAAGAGAATATAAGTTTACATTGTAACTATAATGATAACGACACAAAGGAACAAAATTGCATTCAGAATGTTTCTTTTTTTTTTTCTAGTTGGTGAATGACAAAAACTTCATCAGCCAGTCAGAATCAACCAACTTTGAAGCGCTGGAGCATTTAAAGCATCAAACGACAAAATTGCAGTGCGCGATTAGGATAAACAGAATGTTATTGTACACTAACATAGTTATTGTTAATTATAAGAGAATAGCGAGGTTCACAGCACAGTGCTAACGACACAGAGGAACAATATCACTGAAATCACTTATCAAGCTGATTAACATTTTAAAAACTGACAGCCAATCAGAATAAATCATTTAAAGTCGCAGACAGCAAAACTGTAGCGTGCTTATAATTAATAGAACATTATTGTCTGTTAATGTAGTTATTGTTATAGTTAACACTATAGTTATCGTTCTTGGTTTCAACAGGTCTTAACTATAAAAATAGCAAAGTCCACACCACAGTTATAACGACGCAGAGGACTTTCATAACAATATTTTCCAGCTGACGTACAATAAAAACACTGATAGCCAATCAGAATCCGTCTGACTTTAAAAAGCGTGCTTATAATAAATGGAACGTTATCGTCTGCTAATATAGTTTAGCATTACAGTTACTGCCATAGGTAACGTTCTTGGTGTAAACTAGAATTTTTTTTTTCGTTAATTTATCAGGTCTTCTCGCAACTGTTCCGTCCAACCACATGGAGGTTGTAGGAGTAAATGAAGCCCAAGGAGCAGCGGCGCCCCCTACACGGCGGAAGGCACGGAGCAGCACGTCGTCTCACCGTGAGTGTTTGAAATTGTACGCTGCGATCTAATAAGTGTGTTTTAAGGAAATCAAGTAAGCTGCAATGCTTTGTATGTCCAGCAGGGATCAGGAGAGAGCAGCCCGGACCGAGCGGAGCGAAACATCGTGGTGCAAGACACCGACACGCACTCAGTGAGACCTTTGGTTGCCTTTTGGTTGATTTTATAATGTTCTAAAAACGTTTGCGCAAAATGTTTTAACGTTTCTCTCTTGCAGCCCACCGTACGTCGCCTTACACCACCCAGAGCGAGCTAACGGACCACGCTCACGAGTTTGCCGTTCCACAACAACCAGGTATGTTTTTTCACACAGGAAATACGTTACAATGGTTTGCGAACGAAGTTTGATGTCGAGTTTCTTCAGGGCGTCTGATTTGGCCAGTTGGGGGCGGGACTGGAAAGAGAGAAAGGGAGGCGGAGCACAACGGTTGCCACGGTGATGACAGCCCCTCCTCCTCCTCTTTAGCGCTAAAACCACAAGATGACGAGGTTTGTAAAACGTTGAAGCTATGAACGTTTTCAGTGATTGATAATAGGAACGTTCAGGTGTATTTATCTGTTTGTTTCAGAAGAAGCATGAAGACGCGGAGGGCGTGGCCTTCTCTTCCTAAGCTCCACCCACTGATGGATTCGGAAAATGTATTATAAACTTTCCTCGCGTGTCAAACACAAACATTCAAACATTTCAAAACAACTAAATGGTTTGTCCAAATCAAATTGTGGCGGAAATGTGATTTTTAACGTTTTTGGAAATTTTATAATATAAAATTCTAAAATATATAATTAAATTAAATTTAATTAGTATCCCAAATATTGATTTTAAAAATCAGCTGTAAATACTGTCGTCGTGGAGTTAACGTTTTAAACTAATAAAGGTCCTTTCACACCAAACACTAAACAAATGAGTGTAACGAATATTTGTCAGGTTGAATGAAAAGTTGAATGTTTGAATAACTTTAGATTTATATTTGTACAAAGTTTACAAAAACGCAAACCAAAGCTCAAGTCTTATTGGTTGTCACCAGCTGTGAAAAATTTGTCAGTTTGCATTGTTTATATTAAAATTTGCAAAGCTTCGTTTGGCGTAAATGGACCTTAATATGGAAAAAATACGAGTAATTGCAAACAGCCGAAGAAGAACACGCATTATGCCACATTTAAACGGATCCAGATTCGCTCAGTATTACAGAAGAAAGGAAGAGTTTCCGCAACGCTCCTCTGAACCAGCCTCACCTGTACATACCTGCGTCTGTTTCCGTGGTGACAAGAGTCGCATAATCGTTGGAATGTGTTCGGGTCCAAACTGTTGTAACTGTACCGCAGATGAGTGATTGTCTCGTCTGTATAAACGACTGTATTTTGTTTCATGTTTTAGTGTTTTTGCACAGATAGCGTAAAATCCGCTCCAGTGTTTGACGTCATCCGTCTTCCATCACTGTACATTATTTCCACCTGTCATGGTCATCGTCTCCATCTCTGTGTACTACGGTGTTTTGTACATGACAGCTGTATCTTACAGAGCTGTACATTTTTACCGCTTGTGTCTTCAGTTTTTCTACAGAATATTGTTAGCTGTTTTGAATTTTAAAGATGTGTATATATATGTATATGTATACAGTAGTTAACATTTGAATTGGAGCAAAACCTTTCATCAAAGTGGTCCTAAAACCAAAATGATACCCGTTCTTGTCTGAGGACAATTTTGATGAACTTTTTTTATCCACTTCAAATGTTGACTACTGTAGTACCAGCATTTGTTTCTTAGTCTGTGTGGTACTTCATCAGCCAGCTAATAAAAATATATATATATATATATATTTAAACACAAAGTGAGTGTTTTGTGTCTGTTAGTCACTTATTTGACTAGACATAAACCATCTTTTGTTTCTGCTAGTGTGTCAGATAAAATTCTCATTTAACGTGACTTTAAAGTTGTATAGACCAATTATCTGTTTGTAAACATTCGGGATGCGCGCAGCATGGTTGCAGAAAACCCGGGAGAGATCGCCTTTACGGCTAGAGAATTACAAGGATACGGTGCAAAATACTTAGATTTAAAAAGAGTATAGATTATATTGATCAGATGTTATTTTCAAAATGTTATTCGCATATTACAAGAGCTTGTCACGCGGCGATAAGCAATGTTATTAAAAGAAATTGAGGTTAGATAGTGGGGTAGTCTTACAGATCCTATACGCGGATGACGTTTTTTATGGGCGGTTCAAGTGGCAGTCTATGGAGCCACTGAATAAAAGAATAAAAAAAAGGTAAATTTGATTTTATATTTCAAAATTCTGACTTTATTTTTGCAATTCCGAGATTATATCCCACAACTCCAAAAGAAAAACAACTCGTCATTCTCTCTTTTTTGTTAAATCGAGTTAATAAAGTCCAAATTAGGAGATATAAACTTGCATTTGTGAGATAAAATAGTAATTAAAAAAAAAAAGTTATGTACAAATGTTAATAGTAATAGGTTTAAATAATATTTCATGTTGTAACTGTAGGGCTAATACATCCCCTATGAACAGCATATGTGAATATTATGTAGACCTATTTAAATCAAATCTATGCTTTAAAAGTAGAGTAATCAGCAGTTTTCATCCATAGTATGTCCGTTTAAATGTCTGCGTTTAGCTTCAAATGGCGTCTTTGACTACAGTATTCTATAAAAAATTATTTGCATTCCGATTTTACATCAAAAGGCACAAAAATATTTTTTTTTCCTCTTATTTCATGGATTTTACCTGTTTACCTCCGCTTGCTACCAGTGTTTTTCTGCAACCACTATGCGCGCGCAGCTGCAAGTGACGTCACTGTGACGTCTACTCGAAATTGGTCTATATTTAGGGCCCGAGCCCTAAAAGGGCGAAGGCCCTATTGTTTTTCTAAGGATTATTATTATTTTTTTTTTTTTTTTTTTTTTTTTTTTTCGACTATTCAGGGGTTTTTGGGGGCCTTAACGTGCTCAAAAACTCTTGAAAATCGGCACACACGTTGGAATCTGCGGCCATTAGGACGCCACAGAGACTGGGACCCGGGCGTGGCACAGGGGCTCTACAGCGCCCCCTGGAACACCTTTCCAAAACTTGATGTATATCCCGCACATACTTGTACGTATACATATGAAACTCGGTACACATGTAGATCTCACTGAGCCGAACAACTCACGCACTCTATGTCATTAGCTAATCCCAACAGGAAGTGAGCTATTCAAGGCTGTATAAAAAGCACATGCTCTGGAATTTGATATACTCCTCGGAGGCCTTTAGACCGACGGCCACCAAACTCGGTCAGTATGATCTCAAGACATTGGGGATGCAAAATTGCCAGGGCATTTTTGATATCTCGAACGGTTTGGCCGTGGCGAGGCAGCGAAATTATGGCGAGAAATGAGAAACAGGAAATGGCTAATAACTACTGCACACATTTTCTGATTCTGATGAAACTTCAGGAGTTTGTTCATTCTGTGATGCCGATCACATAGATGTGACTATTAGGAGACAAAGTTATAGCGCCACCAACTGGCAGCAGGAAGTGTGTCGTTTTCAAAATGCTTTTAAATTAGCCTCTTAATTTTACTCGATTTACTTCAAACTTCATCAGAATAATGTCAAAACACGGCCGATGAGAATCTATAAAGGGGTCATTGATACATTAAATGCTGTTGCCATGGCAACGTGTCAAACTTTAACATTTGTTTCCTGTGTTTTTGGGGCACTTAATAAGGTTGGATTTTCATGAAACTCAACACACACATCACTATTAATGATAGTTAGACACTGGCAAAGGCTCATCAATGGGTGTGGAGGAGGCGCTCTATAGCGCCATCTTTTGTCAAAAGTGGGGGGGTTAATTTTAGCTACAGACACCAAACTCGGTATGTATATTGGTCTCATCAAGCCGGACAACTTTCTAATTTACATTCATTAGCTGCGACCAACAGGAAGTCTGCTATTTTTATTTAAATGTGGATTTTTGGAAAAAAATAGCTGTGAATGAATGAATACTACTCCTACAAAAAACAATGAATTTACACCAAACTTTGTCAACATGATGCCAACATACTGAAGATGTTAAATTGTGAGCAGATTTGGAATATCTAGAATGGTTGATTTATGGTGATTTATTAAATTAGCAGTAAAAAACATGACCGTAATTTTAAAATGCAGCATGCAAACACTTCAAATTTTTTTACATACATAGAACTAGTCATTCTGAGAATGGAATGCTTAGTTCCATTGATACAAAATAGTCTACAAAAAATAGAAAATTAAAAAACTATTCAACATCTGATCTCACTCTAACTCTCTCACTCTAACTCTGTGTAGGGGGGAAGGGATTAAGTGTGTCTATGTGTGTGTGTAAGTGTGACTGGGGGTAGTTGAGTGGCTGTGTGTGTGTGACAGAGAGAGAGAGAGAGAAGACAGAGTGCATTTAAAATGCATTATCCTAACTCTTCACAACTTTTTACATATGAAAAACAAGTCATTCTTAGGAAATATGTTTATCATGTTTTCAGAGACTGCAGAAACATTTAAAATATCACACTTGTAAACTAGCAGATGAAGACTGTAATACCAAGGATGAACACAAGATGACCTCATATGATAAGGAATCTTTTTCAGCTCATTCTCAGTGTACCAAAATGACTTACAAGCACTTTGCTTTTAACCCTTTCATTACTGTGATCCTTCAATCCAAACTGGTATAGGGTAACTGTCAATGCATGTGCCCGCTGGGCACCATTTTTCTGATGGCACCAGGGTTGCGGATGCGCTGGTGGCGAGGGCCCGCCCATCGCTGCTTGCAGCTATATTTTAATTTGTTTTTTTTTTTGTTTGTTTGTTTTTTTGTCCTCAAACCGTGTGTTGTGAATGCACTCATATGAAGGCCTACAACCAAAGCTAGCATAGCCTTCTCAAATTACTACAAAACTACAACAACAATTTTTAAATTGTTAAAGTAAACTTTGAAAAGTAAAAACTTGCAGGTCACATGACCTGATTAGAGCGCGCACCGCTGTTTCCTGTCCGATTCGCGTGCAAATGACTCTCGTGAACCAGTTTTTTTTTTTTTTTTTTTTTTTTTTTAATTAGTCCGTCAAAAAGATTTATCAAACAAACTAGTACTTGTTTTGAATCTGACTCAAGGAGTGAATCTTTCAGACCCGTTACGGTGTTCCCGACCCTCCCACTGCACTGCGCGCCATTTTTCGAATTTAAAAAAAAAAAAACGGGAACCGTTACTGCGACTAACTGCAGGCTAGTGAGTCTTATTAATCTATTTACTGACTGTTTATGTGACAACTTGTAATTATATATATATATATATATATATATATATATATATATATATATATATATATATATATATATATATATATATATATTCAAAGCATCTTAACAGATAAAACTTGTTTAAGTTACAGACATTTGTGTTTACTGACTAGTTGTACAATTTTCAGTTAGTTTAGCAGACCAATCAGATAGCTTACTATTGTGCAGGTGGCTACGTTAATTGTATTATTACTAAGCAAACCGATTAGCCTAAGATATTTATAACATACAGTGCTTTTATCAGTTTTATGAATCAGTAACCAGTTAAAATCTTGTAAAATTTTACACATAATCATATCAAACCTTAGCAGAATAATGTGCTTTGTTAAATGATATTAAATTAATGAAATGTTGGAATCATAAAAGGACCGTTTATCTAAGGGAAGCGTGAACAGAAACATACTGCTGTTAAGATTAAATTTAATTATGATGAATTTTTACAAAAAGTTAAAAATCAGTTTAATTTTGACCTTATCTGCATTACTGGCCACATGATTAAGATGTTTTTCTAACTTGCCAATGAAGATTCTCTTCAGACTTTTCCAACATATGATAACAAAAAGTTTTGAAATGTGTTTTAGCATTAACTTTCAAGCTATTTGTGTTTGCATTTATGTATTTTCATAGAGTATGTTATGAAAATTTTGAATCATTGATCATGAAGGTTTCAATCATTGAAAACTTTCCACAACATCTTTTACATGACTTTATTATATTCAAATAATAAAAAAAAAAAAGAATTTATAAACAATTCGACCGATAACATCTCAGCAGAAATCAGATGACATCGGTTAACAGCTACAAAAACATCACTGATAAATGTGTCTTTGGTCGCAGATTGGAGATGATTTGAGAAAAACCTATTTTCCATTGAGATCAAGCCAGTTTACATCAAAACCTCACAGTATGATGTACAAAACTCCCTTTTGGACGTTGATTGGTCAAAAAGATCTGTCAATGTCTCTGGTGACCAATCAAAACAACAACACAGAAAATCAGCATTACTGCACATCAGCACAGCAAACAAGTGTTCGGTTTAAATGGGAGGTTCTTACAATCATCCTCTTTTTTTCATTCTGATTTGTCTTTCCTCTTTCCCGTGAACGGAACTTTATTGGCTACTGTCGATCCCACCGTGGACACGCCCCCCGCCACTGCAGAAACTCCACCCTTCACCAGGCCGACGCCCACCGAGGGCACCGCGGTCACTGCCGATTTGGTGATCTCCAAACTTTTCCCGCCCAGCCAAGCGACTCCGCCCACCGTGGCTCCGACCACGCCCTTCGTGGCACTGAAGAGGCCGCCGGTCACGCGCCAGATCATCGCGGGTGGAGCCACAGGGTGCTCCTTACCGCCATCTGCTGTGAAAACATTTTAAAAATGCTATTAAAAACTCACAAAATAACGACTAGAAATAAAACAGATTTTTTTTTGCACTGAAACATTATTAATTTCATTATTTTTACTGCATTACTGTAATTAAAATTGGAAAAATAATTACTTTGTGCATCAAAACATTAGTTGTATTATTCTTAATGCACTATAGGTATTTCAATTAGAGTTGTTCAATTTTCAATTTTTTTAAAATGAGAATATGGAAAATTTGAAAAATTAAACCATTTTTAACCAAAATACTCATTATTGTAATGCAATGCAATAAAATAAACCAAATAAATAACAATGCACTAAAATCTTGATGAAAAACAACTATAGTAATAAATAAAGAATTAATTCATCTAAAAAAAAAAAAAGTGACTTTGTTTTCCTAATGCAAATGTATATGTACACTTTGTATTAATTTTAACAAAAAAAAAAAATGTTGGTTGAAGTACAGAACTGGACATATTTTCATATATTTTATTGTAAGTTGTGGTGATGTTCATCTTGCATCATCAAACAGCATTTTGTCTGAAAACAAGTGTGAATTCCCAGCTCTCGCTGCATTATTCCCGCGATCATTCCCACAAACACTCAAATAGCCGACACAAACCACATGGCGCAGCGTCTCACGAGAGACCGAGACACACACGAGTGTTTACTACATCAACTTTAGTTACAAAACCATTCCCACAGGAGGCTAAATCTGTACAAATCATTCATGAATAAAGCCAATAATGTTATGTTGAAATCTTGCAGTAAAATGACATGTAAAAATGCACATAAATGATGCATACGTGGTTTAAATGAGAGGTCAGCTGATCCATATGGATCCATATTAAGTATTATTGTACCTGCAGATGGGTTGGTTTCTGTCTGTTCTTCTCCTCCTTCATATGTTTCACTCTTGGACTGAATCTCTGAATTCACACTCTACGAACACATACAATAAACAGAATGAAAGTCAGGATGACAGCTTTTTATTAATGAAAAATACAGGTAAAATCCAGAGCTAACATGTAATATAGAATATATAAATAAAAAGTATAAAATATTTAATTTTTAATATAAAAAGCAGAAGCCCAGAGGAAAAAAAATAATTTAAAACCTAGAAAAAGGAAAGATTTTTTATGATTTATTTCAAAAAGACTACAAAAAAGTAAAATGACATTAAAAATGTGCTAAAACTAAATAAGTACAAAAATATAAAGTAGCCATATTGTATAAGACACTGTAAAAATATTCCACTAATAATTGATTAAACAAGCAATATATATGGCAGAAATCATAAATAAGAGGAAGAGACTATATACACACAAATTAAGCGATATACTTCATCTAAACATAAGAAACATGAAGACATACTAAAAATATGCTAAAAACTAAATGAAAACATTTAAAGTGACCGCATTGTAAAGACGTTCTAATAAATACTCAACTAGTAACTATAAAACTATACTTTCAGGCACTTTTCTAGTGATATTTTCCTCTTTTGAACTAACGTGCATCTCTTAAACGGAACTTTAAATATTTCTGAAAGATGCGCATCTCGGCAAAGAGGAAAAACAGGAACAAAAGCAGGAAAAGTGACTTTGATGCAGTGCATTTATCGCGTGTCTCACCTTCACCATGATTGCTGTTTCTGTCCTGCAGATTATTTCACTGCATTCCTCTCCGGATCAACGCTGATCATCGGCTGTGTTTCATGCGTGAGTTCTGGAAGACTCCGCTGTGCGACGTGGCGCTCGCTCCAGGATGCGAATCAAGCGCGCTACTACGCCGAAGGCCGAGCTCATGAATATTAATGACGTAACGGGACGTTCGCGCGTTAGAGTCGCTTGATTGGTCAAAGCGTAGGCGTTTTGAAAGTGGGCGCGTCCAGAGCGCAATTAATGAATAATAATCATGTTACGTGATTGGACGCTTCGAGAAAGTAATCATTAATATTCATAAGTTCGGCCTTCGCCGTAGTAGGATTCGCTAATTCGACGCCCGGATCTTACATCACAAGAGCTGGTCAGTCAAAACCACAAACACAACTTTAAATAGCTTCATCTAAACTAAAGAAACGTTTAACCTCATGTATCTGATAAGTGTGATATGATTTTGAAGTTTTGTTTGAATGATTGCTTACAGTTTTTCAAATTTTATCCACAAACAAATACAAAAGACAATTTTTACCAGAAAACAGAAAAGCATCTCTTGAGAGTCTCTGAAATCAATAATAACAAACGAAAGTTTAATAGAATATATCATTGTTTTTTTTTTTTTTGTTTTTTTTTTGTTTTTTTTTTAATTCTACCTAATTTTACATGAATAATTTACTTAAATTTTAGTTTTTCCAACTAGGAAAAGATCTATTATTCATAATTATACATTTATTTACATTTACAAGCTTATTTTCATATGATTTATTTGATATATTTATTTTGCATAATATACACATGTATTCAATGACTGATGGACAGATTTGCATTAGAAAGGCTGTTGCATACGATTAGAAACTTGCATAATTCACCTCTTTTAGTTCACCAACTCAAAAACACAGAAAAATGCACCAGTGAAATGAGCATCACAGTGTTCAAACCGCCCAAAAAAACAATCAATAGAGTTCAAATGCTCTGACAGACTTGTGGGAAGCACGATGAAGTGATACAGTGATCCAATTGGCCGGTTCTGAAGTCACATGACCTCTCCGCTCAACTGCAGAGTCTCTGGCGTCCAGCTGCAGGACTTATGATCCGTGATGCCATTGAAACGTTTGGATGTGCTGTGTTGCTCCGCCCCCACTAGGAGCTCCTCCTCCTGCAGCTCACGCTTAAGCCCCGCCTCCATTGGGTCGTCCGCTACATCTGAGTGGAGATCAAGCCATTTGAAAGAGTTCCGTATTTGCATTCCACGTGAGAACGTCGTACAGTTTGCGTTTTACCTCGTGTGAGCTCTGCCGTGTTCTGCTGCTCCATGCGCACCTGACGCATCAAACCCAGGTTCCTCTGACTGGCCTCTATGTGGCACACCATGGGACGAGGATAGTCCTTACCTGCACACACACGGGTCAGAACATATTAAACGGGTTTAGACAGTCGCAGCAGTAGGTTACTGAGCATTTAGCATCTCTCCGTACCAATGATGCAGCCGGCACTTAGCTGGACATCTTCTGGTGCCTTCCACGGCTCGTAAATATACTGCGAAGGGAAGTTCTTCAGAACAGGCAGGTACTTCCTGCAGATCAAACATCATGAATATTGAACAGCAGTGGGTGTGGCAGATCAGAGACAGAATGCAATGAATATTAAAAGGAAAAACGGTGGTGGGTGTGGCAGATCAAACACAGAACGTCTTGAGCAGTTGGCATGGCAGATTGAACGCAGAACATCTTGAGCGTCAAACAGTGGTGAGCGTGATAGATCAAACACAAAATGTCATAAATATTAAACAGCAGTGGGCGTGGCAGATCAAACACAGAACGTCATAAATATTAGACAGAAAAACATCATGAATTTAAAACAGTGGTGGGCGTAATAGAGCAAATGCAAAATTTCATGAATATTAATCAGCAGTGGGCGTGGCAGATTGAACCCAGAACATCTTGAGCGCCAAACAGTGGTGGCCTTGACAGATCATAAGTCATAAATATTAAACAGAATAACGTCATGAATATCAAACAGCCGTGGGCGTGACAGATCAATAATGAACAAATGTCTTTAGGCGTGGCAAAATAGATGCTGAACAACATCATTATTTTTTTTGGTGTGGGTATGTCAATTTGAGCAATATTAAATAGTGGTGGGCGTGGCAGATCGATTGCAGAAAGTCATTCATATTAAGTAGCAAAACATGAATTTACATGGAACACACTATAGCAGTGGGTATGGGAGATCAAACACAGAACATCATGAATATTAAGCGGCAGTGGGCGTGGCAGATCAAACAGAACAAATAATAAACAGTGGGTGTGGCAGATCGAATCTGATGTAATTAATAATAATAAACAGCAATGGGCAGGAAAAAAAAAAATCAATCATCATGAATAATAAATTGTGGTAGGCGTGACATATCAAACAGAATATAATGAATAACAAACATCTGTGGGCGAGGCAAAATAGATGACAAACAACATTATTATTTTTTGGTGTGGGCATGTCAATTTGAACGCAGAATGTCATGAATATTAAATGGTGGTGAGCGTTGTAGATCACAGAATATCATGAATTTATAACAGCGGTGGGTGTGCAGATCAAAGCAGAATTTCAAAAATGTTAAATGGAAGTGGATGGGGCAACTCTACCTGGTAAAGTGGTTTTGCCATAGGTCATAGGTGTGGTCATACCTCAGATACTGTCCTTGAGGGTCGGTCCGCCGGCCAAAACGCACCGGGCAGAAGATCCTGCTGTATTTGTGGAAGAACGCACTAGCGGACAACCACATCCAGTTACCAGCGTTTATGCTGTAGTCCGCGTCCAAAAGGACCTCCTCGAACACCTGAGAACAGACACACCTACCTGAAATACCTGCATGCATGACTCAAACACACAAAAAGACCCAAAGTACCTTCATGCCCTCCTCCCAGCTGATCCAGAGATCTCCACGCGTCAGGAAGCAGGCCACGGCGTGACGCGCCAGATGATGGATCCAGCCCTCCTGACGCAGCTGGGTCATGATGGCGTCGATCCAGGGGAAGCCCGTCTGAGCCTGACGAGGAGGACGGAGACCAGAGAATGTTACGGATGTCACACAAACCCAGCAGTAAGACCTTTAACATGCGCTTCTCTTACGGTTCTCCATTTCTCCAGAGCTTCTGGATCATGGTACCAGTCGATTTGCAGACAGATGGGGTTTCCCTCCATCTTGGTGAAGTTTGGCGTGGCTGACGCAACGGTGTAGAAGAACTCACGCCACAGAACCTGACCCTGGAGAGACACGGGCGGCAGCGAGTGGTTCTTCGACTGTGGATGCAAAACAAAAAGGTCAGACAAGTTTGCATAAAATTGGATAAAAACACAAAATAATATCCAAGAGGTGAATTAAAACACAACACAAAGACTTCATGTGACAATATAGCATACTACTATATGAAATGAAATAAAACAGCATGATAAACAGTATTTAAACAAACAAATGCAAATAGTATGCTAGTATTTCATTTTTTAATAGTCAAAGGTTTTAAGTTTTACTTCATTTGTAGTCAACCTTAATTCATTTTTAAATCATTTTACATATTAGCAGTGTATTCAGCAATGGAAACTATAATAAAATTAAAAATTTAAATGGACTATTTCACTCAATATTTTTGTGTGCTTAATAGTTATGGGTATGTTATGTAGTTATGTGGGTATCTAATGATTAGCTTAGCAACATGCTAACATTAGCCTCTACCGGAATAAACTGTGAGGGTTAATTATAAATGTACTTCAAAGTATCAATAAAATACAGCACTAATAAAAAAAAAAAATAAATAAATAAATTTACTTTCACACAAAATTTGCATATTTTTGTGCTTATTAATATTGTTAGCTTAGCAAAATACTAACATCAGTTGGTTAGAATCAACTCTGAGGGATACTTATAAATATAACGCAAAGTTTTAATTAAACATTGTATTAAATCATTTAAAAATGCACTTTAATGCATCTTATACTAGTGTTGTTAGCTTAGCAACATGCTAACACGTCAGTTGGCTAAAATCACCTGTGAGGGCTAGTTTCACATATACACAGCAAAGAATCAATAAAATATAGTATTAGATTATTTAAAAATACACTAATTCTCCCAATATTTGGGTATTTTTGTGTTAATTAGTGTTCGTAGCTTAGCGACATGCTAACCTGTTAGTTGTAATCAACCATGAGGGCTAATTCTAAATACACAGCTAAAACAATCAATAAAATACAATATTTACTAAATACACTAATTCATTCGAAATCTGTATATTTTTGTTTATTACATTGTTTATTACATTAGTTTAACAGCATGTTAACATCAGCTAGTTAGGGCTAATTATAAATAAACTGTGAAGTTTTAATGAAATATTGTATTAACTCATTTAAAAATATACTACCTAACACAAAACCTGTTTATTTTGTGTTTATTAGTGTTGTTAGCTTAACAACATGCTAACACGTCAGTTGACTGGAATCAGTTGTGAGGGCTAATTTTACACATACAGCAAAGAATTAACAGAATATTGTATTAACTTATTAAAAATACTCCGCTTATCCCGACATCTGGGTATTTTTGTGTTTATTAGTGTTGTTAGCTTAGCAACATGCTAACATGCCAGTTGGAATCAACCATGAGAGCTAATTATAAATACACAACCAAAGAAACTAAAAAAAATATAGTATTAACTAATTTAAAAATCCACTACTTCAAAATCTGTGTATTTTTGTTTATTAGTGTTGTTAGCTTAGCAACATGCTAACATGTCGGTTGGAATCAACCACATTTAATTATAAATACACAATTATAAATACACACACAAAAAATATAGTATTAACTATACATTTTTTATAACATTTTTAAATTTTATTGATTTTTTTATATACTACTGTAAATATACTAATTCACCTAAATAGGTATATTTTTGTTTATTAACGCTGTTAGCTTAGCAACATGCTAACATCAGTTGGCTGGAATAAACAGGGAATGTTGATTATAACTATATTTTATTGAAACTTCAAAGTTTTTATATTTTGTCGTTAGCTTAGCAACATGCTAACATCAGTCTCTACTGGAATCAACTGTAAATAATAGATGAATCTAACAGATGATTCTCTTGTGTGTTTGTTCACGTACTTCACGTCAGTCACTCTTGTTGAGTTAGCATGCTGTGTGTGTAGCGTGTGGTGTGATGAGGTTTAGCGTGCATGATAACCTGTGCGTAGATGCTGCTGAGTCTGTGGTAGAAGGTGCGAACCGACAGACAGCCCAGACTGAGGTACGGACTGAGGCCCGTGGTGCTGGGAAGCAAAGAGTTCGGCACCGTCTGCACTTTAGAGAAGTTCGCCACCCATCCCTACAGACACACGAGAACGAATCAGTGAACGAATCTGTGATTCGAAAAGATTCGAATCACTAGGATGAATCAGACCTGACTCTGGAAGTGTCTGTCGAGTCTCTGAAGTGCAGCCGTCTCTCCGCCAGGCCACAAAACCTCAAACTCAACCTCTAGACCCAGATCAGCCAGAGACGGGACTGCGTACGTCTGCTCGTGATCCGGCTCCGCAGGAGTCACGCATCTCCTGCATACATAAAACACAAGATTGCTCACAGAGTTTCCCATGATTCCTCCATCTGGGCTTTAGTCACACACACATTCACGTCGCATACTTGGCAGATGAAGCAGCATCTGCTCAGCGTCAGACACAACCAACAAACACACAGACGCTCATGCTGTCCTTACAGGAAGTCCTCAGCGCTGACGTCCCGCACCGGTTTCTCTGGTTCACCCAAAACAGACAAAACATGCAGGAACTTTTTATATGTGAGCGGAGGAGAGCCGCCGTTCGCCTTTACGATCCTGAGAGAAACACACACGTGTACATCAACAGGCGACGTTACGACTTTATGTTGTTTCAGTTACCAAAAATTATTTTTAATAGTCATAAAATTTCTATTTAGTAATTTTGCCCGCACCTCTTGACGTCGTAGAGCGTGTGCGACACACGTGTGTACGTTTGGAGTCCATGCTCCTGTGCCAGCGCTCGTATTTCCCGCTCCATATGTGCGTAATATGGCTCCACCTCCGTGTCGTAGCTAATCTGCGTGACCCCCCACCGGGTCACGAGGTCCCGTAGCACTGCCGCCGTGGACCCGCGCAGGACATAGAGCCGTGAGCCCAGCGCCCGCAGACGAGCGTCCAGATCCTCCAGACTCTGCAGGATGAAGCGCCAGCGTAACGTGCCCACGCGCATCGCCCCCTCCAGGAACGCGCGGTCCAGGACATAGACGGGGAAGAGAGTGGAGGAGCACGCCAGCGCCCCCAGCAGGGTGGGGTTATCATGGAGCCGCAGGCCCTTACGGAACAGATGGATGCTGCGGTGACTCATGACGACTGACTCACGATCCGAACACTTCTGAAATAAGAATAATTAAGACAAACTTTATTTATACAGTGATTTACCCTCATGATAAGGTCCAAAACATGGTGTTATCAAAGTAAATGTCAAAAAAACCATGGCATTTCAATCACAATATGATCCAAAACATTGTATTACCATGGCCAATTAAAAAAAAAACATTGGAGTACATTAATGATAAAATCAAAAACATGGCATTTCCATGGCACTGAATAACCAAAAACATGTCAATTTCAAATATATAATATGATCTAAAACATGGAATTATCATGGTAAAACAAAATGTTTTAGAAAAAAAACACTGTAGTACCTTCATGGTAAGATCTAAAACATGGTATTATCATGGTAAATTACAAAAAATTGCTAAAAGAAAAAAAACGTGGTATTTCATTCAGTAAGTTTCAAAACACTATATTACTAACTGGTAAATGTAAAAAAAAAAAAAAAAACCTTTGTCAGGAATACATGGAATTTTAATCATGATATGGTCCAAAACATTGTATTACCATGGTAAATAAAAACACATGGCAATACAATAATGATAAGATCGAAAACATGACATTTCCATGCTACTGAATAAAAAACATGTAAATTTCAAAAAAAGTTGAAATTGTAAATGTTTAAAAAAAAAACTAAAAAACCTTCATGATAAGATCCAAAACTTGATATTATCTTGGTAAATGTAAAAAAAAAAAAACTTTCAAAACATTGTATTACCGTGATAAAAAAAAAAAAAAAAAAAACATGGCAGTAATAATAAGGTCAAAACATGGCATTTCCATGGTACGGAATAACAAAAAAACATGTCAATTTCAAATATATGATACGATCCAAAACATGGTATGATCATGGTAAATATCAAAAACCTGCTCAAAAGCATGGCATTTCAATCATATCAATACGGTCCAAAACATTATATTACCATGGTAAAATGTAAGCACACAAAAAAACATGCCATTACCTTAATGCTACGGTCCAAAACATGGTATTATCATGGTAAATGTCAAAAAATATATTAAAAAAACATGGCATTTCAATCACAATATGATCCGAAACATTGTATAACCATAGTAAAACTTGGCAATACATTAATGATAAAATCAAAAACATGGCACTTCCGTGGTTCTGAAGAACCAAAAACATGTCAGTTTCAAATATATGATAAGATCTAAAACATTGTATTATCATAGTAAATGACAAAAACTTGCAAAAGCATGGCATTTCAATCATGATGTGATCCAAAACTTTATATTATTAAGGTAAAATGCAAAAAACAACAACAACAACAACAACATGGCATTACCTTTATGTTAAGGTCCAAAACATGGTATTGTAGTGGTAAATGTAAAAAAAAAAACAAAAAAAAAAAACATGGCATTTCAATCACAATATGATCCAAAACATTGTATTACGATGGTAAAATAAAAAAAAAAAAACATGTCAATACATTAATGATAAAGTTCTAAACAATGGTATTAAATAACAAGAAATAAATAACAAAAAACTACGGTAAATAGTTAATATGTTTAATGTAAAACTAAGGTAAATGTACAAAACATGGCGGTACATTAACGAAAACATCCAAAACATGGATAGCAAAAACTTACTCAAAAAACATGGCATTTTAATCATAATATGGTCCAAAATATTGTGTTACCAGGGGGTAAATATCAATAACATAGTTTTTCCATCATGCTAGGGTTCAAAACATGTTATTGCCAGTGTAAATTTAAAAAAACATGGTATTTTCATCACTGTAAGGGTGAAAACAAGGCATTACCAAATTTCGGTATCTATCTCCTCCTAGAGTTTTCAAGCTAGAACCACCAAACTCGGCCCAGACCTTCAGACTGCTCTGACTGGGTGTGCTATACCTTTTCAGACTGATCCAGCTTACAGTTTTTGTAAACCTGACTACCAAAACCACCAAAAATCCCATAGACTTGCATTGACGGAATGTTCAACTGAGCCAACACTCTTCAAACTCCAACTGACAAAATTCAAATCTAAACTCCCAGAATCCCTTGAGGCTCAATCAAGCTTCCCTTCTATGTACTATTTCTAATCAATTTAGACTCATTTAAGCTTCCACTCTAATATTTCTAATATTTCTAATCTATCTAGCTATCTAAATCATGCTAGCAACAGTAACATGCTAATCATGCTACAAACATACTAGCAACTTGCTAATCATGTTAACAATATGCTAATCATGCTAACAACATGCTAGTAACTTGCTAGTCCTGATAGAAACATGCTAGCAACGTGCTAGTAACATGCTAATCACGCTAATAACATGCTAGAAACTTGCAAATCATGCTAGCAACATGTTAGTAACATGTTATTCATGTTAGAAACATGCTAACAACATGCTAGTAACAAGTTAATCATGATAGAAAAAAGCTGGCAACTTGCTAGTAACATGCTAATCATGCTAACAACATGCTAGTAACTTGGTAATCATGCTAGCAAAGTGTTAGTTACATGGTAATCCTACTGGAAACATGCTAACAACATGTAGTAACATGCTAATAACTTGCTAATCATGATAGAAAAATGCTAGCAACATGCTAATCATGCTAGCAAAATGCTAGGAACATGTTAATCATGTTAGCAACATGTTAACAACATGCTAATCATGCTAGAAACAGGTTAACAACAAGCTAGTAACATGTTAACCATGTTAGAAACATGCTGGTAACATGCTAACAACATTTTAGTAACTTGCAAATTATGCTAACAACATGCCAATCATACTAACAACATTGTAATCAGCATATAAAAATACAAGCAACAAGCTAATCATGCTAGCTGCTTTCATACTCTTACAACTGCTTCAAACTTCCAGGCTAGGCTTTCTCAAGCCAACTTAAAGTTTGTTCTCAAACTTTACTCATCTAGTTTTTAAATTACTACCATTATTATATGCTCCAGAAGATGTTATAATCATAAGAAATATAATAGACATTGTATTGTTATTTTACATGTAAAACCTGGCATTTCCATCACGATAATGTCCAAAACGTATTATTATTATTATTACTATAAATGGTATTAGTATTATGGTGGTGTCCAAAACACTGTGCTAATGTCTAAAAACATAATATTAACATGGTACTTATCCAAATATATGAAAAAAAAAACATAATGCAAAAGCCAGTGCATGAAATGATTAATTATTTGCAACTATATGAATCACTTTCGACTTTGAAATTCCATCACATAAACGAGATGTAAACATTTACGCAAAAAAACATGTAATACACACGTTTAGATTATGCATTGCGTTACTATAATATTCAAACATGTACATACATGTTGGATATTTACTGTTTGATCAGCTACTTTCACCCACCTCCAAATCGCCTTAGACAACATCCATTAGGACACGTCAACCAATTAAAAGTTATAAACACTACCCGTGTGTTTCCACATAATTACAGACAACTAGTTAATGATTAATAATCGAACATAACGTGTAAAGAAACACATCAACCGAACTACAACACATATGTGACCTGATCCCGCCCTCCCCACATCCTATTGGACGATCGCATCCATATGATTCTGAAATCAGGCTTCTGATTGGTCGCTTTCGTATAGGCTCGCGCTCCTCAGCATGTGATTGGACGCGGCGGCTGTAGCTCAAATGTAAAGAACCCGGCGTTCTCCATGTTTACAAACTGAAATTGAATTCATCAGTAAATACGTATGTTTTTAAACAGTGAAGTGTAAACGAGCGATATGAGGGAGTGAATCGGCATCGAGTGGAATCACGCGGAATCACGAGTTTTCAGCGGGTGCTTTAGTGCTACATGTAGGCCAGGCTACCGAATGTAGGTCAAATCTCGCCCTCTAGTGGACACAGACACACCAAAACACTCGAATATACAGCAGCTGACTGAATCAGAACCATTCTGTGACCGCTAGATGGAGCCAAACCTGCTCACATTCGTTTTTATTAATGACAAATGTGACCCTGGACCACAAAACCAGTCTTAAGTAGAACGGGTATATTTGTAGCGATAGCCATTGTATGGGTCAAAATGATAAATTTTTCTTTTATGCCAAAAATTATTAGGATATTAAGTAAAGATCATGTTCCATGTAGATGTTTTGTAAATTTACTACCGTAAATATCAAAGCTTAATTTTTGAGTAGTAATATGCATTGCTAAGAACTTCATTTGGACAACTTTAAAGTCGATTTTCCCAATATTTAGGTTTTTTTTTTTGCACCCTCACATTCCAGATTTTCAAATAGTATCTCGGTCAAATATTGTCCTATCCTAACAAACCATACATTAATGGAAAACTTATTTGTTCAGCTTTCGAAACCCTTATAACTGGTTTTGTGGTCCAGAGTCACAAATGACAAAATAATAAATAAATAAATAATAAACTTTTTTAATTTTTTAAGAATAAATATAATTCTTAAATATCTTAATGTAAGAAATAAATATTCATAATTTACTTATATTTTATTTTAAATATTTTAAAGAAGAAATATATTACCCGTATGATTTTGTGGTCCAGGGTCACAAATGACAAAAAAGAAAAGTAATAATAATAATAGTAATAGTAATAATAATAATAATAATAATAATAATAATAACAACAACAACAATAATAACTTTCTTTGTCTTTTTAGGAAGAAATATATTTCCTATATCTCAATGTAATAAATAAATATTAACAAATTACATACTTTTTAATTTTTAAATATTATATATATTAATATAATATATTATATCTATGAAATATATTATATATATTTATATTTACATATATATAGATTTCATCATTAGTAAGAAAAATATAAGTCTTCAGTATATCAAAATAATAAATATTCATGCAATTTTATAACACACACACACATATTAAAGTAAAAATAAAATTAAAAACAATAAACTTTTTTTAGAGAATAAATATATTACCCATATGACTGGTTTTGTGGTCCAGGGTCACAAATGACAAAAAAAAAAAAAAAAAAAAAAAATTGTATAATAATAATAATAATAATAATAATAATAATAATAATAATAATAATAATAAGCTGCTTTTTGTTTTTTAGGAAGAAATATATTTCCTAAATATCTCAATGTATATATTATTTTTATATATTATATAATTTTTTTTTTTTTTTTAATTAATACAAATCTTCGGTATATCATAATAATAATCGCCTTTAAAGTTGTCCAAATGAAGTTCTTTGCAATGCATATTACTAATCAAAAATTAGTTTTGATATATTCACGGTATGAAATTTACAAAATATCTTCATGGAACATGATCGTTACTTAATATCCTAATGATTTTTGGCAATATTCATAAATATTTATTCATAGAATTTTATAACACACACACATATTAAAGTAAAAAAAGAATATATATATATTGCGTGTGTATATGCGTTTCATTATTAACAAATACATATATTTATTCTATGTATTTAAATATTAATAAGTATCCTTCGTATCAAAATACTTTATAATTTATCTTAACCTTTCACAACGTCATAAAAAATGGATATGGCTCGGGTTCAGTGCAAGTCATTATTTTAATTATTTGTTGCCGTAACAACCTAGTTGTCTGGAATTTTTCCGTTGAACAAAAATCACAGGAAAAATCAATTCTCAGGCAGTTTATCCATTTTAAAATCAGAAGATTTATGCCACCATCACTTCAGTGATGTTTTGGAACTCTATAATCACTCTGATAGCCGATAGGGGTGCGTTCCGCTGTGGGCGTGGCCGCTCGTGATGACCCCGCCCCCCGCATCACACGCGTTTCTTCACAGCTGAGAATCACTGACAGCGGACCGAGTGCGAGAGTGTGTTTAAGGAGCAGAGATGAGCAGAGACAAGAGGAGGACAGGACAACAACAGCAAACACCCACCGACAGTGAGTACAAAACACCAAACACACACTAAAACACACACAAACGCGGATTAAACACGGTAAACACACACGTGTGGCTGTTTTCTGTAGATGAAGTGGTTTTATGCTAAGATCATGATATATTCTGTCCTCACAGAAAGCGTTTTTTAGTCTTCTATGTTTAATAAGACATGTTTAGTATGTGTATTTAGCTGTTTGAATGATCCTGTCCTCATAATGTTGATTAAAACCAGGCTTTGCAAGCTTGTTTCCTCTTGGGGACCTCACAAATGTCCCCACAAGGTCAAAAATTTACTGGTTTTACTATCCTTGTAGGGATATTTGGTTCCCATAACGTGATAAATACCAGGTACACACACACACACACACACACACACACACACAAACTAAATGAGCTGCTTTAGGAACTTAATAAACTGAAGTGTCTCTCAGATGAATGTCTTCTTTTGTAGAAGTGAGACTTGAAGACAGTGTGTCTTGTTTCTCTTTTACACACACAGACACTCTTGACCTGTGGTTCTGTTTGTTTGGCCTTTTGTATCCAGATAGTAAGGGTGAAAATGAAACTGATGATCAGTCCTAAATTCCCGAGAATTTCCCAACACGTGGAATAAGCTGATAATGATCTCAATCTGTGTGTGTGTGTGTTTGTGTGTTTCCAGCTGACATTCTGGTGGAAATGGATCACGGAGCCATGAAGAAGATCAGCTCCATGTTCTCAACACTTCAGGAGAAACTACACAGAACCAGTGAGTTGCACACATCTCACAGACATTTTATTATTAATTCATCTTTATTATTAAATATTTATTCCGACACTGTATTCAAATACTAAAAAATTAAATTCATATGCGTTTTTGCTATATATTTTATTTTAGTGAATTATATTATATTATGTTTTAATAAATATATAAATACATTATGCGTTACATATTTATTTATTTATTTATTTATGATTATTATTAAACATATAAATAAAATACATTTTTGTAATAAGTAGCTATATATTTATATGTAATAAATATTTATATACTCAACTATATATATATATATATATATATAATCTTTTATTTATACCTTTAAACTTAACCATATTTGAATACCTATTTTTATTAGTAATTTATTTTAATTATTAAATATTTATTCAGAAATTGTTATTTGTAAATTCATATGCATTTTTGTTGTTTTATTTTAGTGAATTTTATTATAATATGTTATGTTATATTATGTTTTAATGAATATATAAATACATAATACATTACATATTTTCAGGAGTATTATTAAAAATGTAAACAAAGTACATTTTTGTAATTTTTGTAATAAATATCTATATATTTATATGTAATAAATATTTATACACTTGAAACTATATATATATATATATATATATATATATATATATATATATAAATATTTTTTATATTTATACCCTTAAAATTAACCATATTTGCATATGTATTATTAAATATTTATAATTAATTATTTTAAATTTTTTCATGTATTAAAATATTAATAAATTAAATTCATATGCATTTTTGTTATATTTTATTTTGGTGAATTGTATTATATCATATATTATAGTATATTTTAATGAATATATAAATACATAATACGTTACATATTTTATTAGTATTATTAAAATTTTTAACAAAATACATTTTGTAATATAAATATAGAGAGAGAGAGAGAGAGCGCGAGCGATATATAGATAGATAGATAGATAGATGGATAGATAGATAGATACATAAAGAGATAGAGAGATGGGTGATAAATAATTTTTAAAATTGATACCCTTAAGCTTAACCATATTTGAATACTTATTTTTATTATTAATTTGTTTTTATTATTAAATATTTATTCAAAAATTATTTTATGTATTAAAATAATAATAAATGAAATTCATATGCATTTTTATGTTATATTTTATTTGAGTAATATTAAATTATATTATTGTTTTAATGAATAAATAAATACATAGTTCACTAAATATTTGTTTATAAGCATTAAGAAAAATGTAAACAAAATACATTTATTAAAGTTAAAAATACATTAATAAATATACATTTTATATACATATATCCATTAAGACAAATGAACAAGAATATATGAAGAGTTCAGATGCAAAACCAGCTAAAAGCCATCTCGGTCAAAAATGAGATAATGAAAGTGAGTGTATGCTCTTGACACATATTATACGTCCATCAAATACTTTTTCTTCAAACTCGCTAAAATAGCAGCCTCAGCCCAATCAGAAGTACTGGTACTTACATAGAAACCTGTACATCTGAGCCTGATAAAAATAAATTTTGTAAAGAACGACGTCAGATGGATTTATCTGGTTTTGCATCTGAACTCTTCATATGTAAATACATAATATATGTATATATTTGTATAGTTTTATATATATATGTATATGTGTGTGTGTGTATATATATATATATATAAGTTTAATGTAAAATGTATATATGTAGGTCAAAGATATTAAATATTCATATTTAATGCCATTCTGTCACCGATGGAGTTTTGGTTCCTTGCCGCTGTCGCCTCTGGCTTGCTTAGTTGGGGACACTTTATCTTCACACGATATTGTATTTTTTTTTAACTGAACTGAGCTAGATGATGACATTATTGAATCCATTGATGAACTGCCTTTACCTGGAAATTGAGTGTTTACTGTTGCCCTTTTGCATTATTGATGCACTATTTCCTATTTAATGCTGTACAGCCGCTTTGTCACAATTATGTATTGTTAAAAGCGGTATATAAA
Organism: Cirrhinus mrigala; assembly: GCA_036247105.1. Classification (NCBI taxonomy): domain Eukaryota; kingdom Metazoa; phylum Chordata; class Actinopteri; order Cypriniformes; family Cyprinidae; genus Cirrhinus; species Cirrhinus mrigala. The sequence continues at coordinate 127,864 of JAMKFB010000322.1, forward strand.
TAAAGGTGACTTGACTTGACTTGATATAGAAATAATGTGTATTTATTAAAATGCTACTTATAATGTCATAATTTATCTATAAGTTTATATATTTATGTTTTTATTAATAGGAAATATGTCTTTTTTTCGTGAATATTAAAACATTTACAATTTTCCGTTTTAAAATGCATAATATTTATTTATTTCTATTTATTATATATTTTTTTATATTGTTTATTATAAAATGTATTTATATTTCGCATATTAGGCCAGTTTTCCAGGGACTGTGAATATAGATCTGATGGTGAAGAGTTGAGAAATCAGATTAGCACCAGTTTAGATGTGTTTGTGATGACCGTCAGTGTGAAACAGATTCACAACACATCTAACCCCTACAATGCCATGCATTTATGAACAAACCAGAGTATTTTCATATTTCAGGTGGCTTTACTTTCTGCATGAGGCGTCTGTGTTGAGTTGCCTTGCTCTGATTGTGGTTACATGTGTTGAGAGCTGATTCTCTGTTCTCTATGTCTGCTGTGTGAGTGTGAGTTTGCTGTCAGATGTTCCAGTGCAGTTTCCTCTGAGGTTTGTGAGCACAAAGCATGTTTGTAAGGCGCTCACCTCCTCATTGTTCTGCCTGTGGTTTGTCACTTATGTTTCTCAGAAGTGCCCGTTGTTAAATGTCACATGTGTGTGTGTTTTGTGTGTGTTTGTGTGTGTTTGTTCAGAGCGCAGCTCCTCTGATCCCTGCGTTTATGCATCTCCGGCCGCGGCGCCTCCTGCAGGACGGGAGCGCAGTCACATGGGTCAGCTGTTCTTTGAGTATCTGCTGGTGGTCAGTCTGAGGAAGAAGAGGAACGAGGAAGGTTACGAGCCCCACATCACATACCAGTTCCCCAAGGTATAAACCATAAATAAATATATATGTATATATACACACACACACACACACACACACACACACACACACATATCTATATATATATATAATAGTGCTGTCAAACAATTAATCGTGATTATTCGCGATTAATCGCATCCAAAACAAAAGTTTTGGTTTACATAATATATGTCTGTCTACTGTGAATATTTATTATGTATATACAAATACACACACATAGAGAGAAAGGTTAGAATGATTCATAATTAATTATATATGTTTCATTTTTTTTGTATTTTAATAAATATTAAATGTAAAAAGAATCTTGAATTAACATGAATGTGTTGTAAAATGTTTTAATAAATATAATACATAATAATATAAAATATAATACATATGTATTTTAAATTCAATTGTACAAATATTTTAGGTATACTTAAGAAAAATGGATGAAAATGTATAATGAAACTAATGTGTGTGTGTATATATATTAAACAACAGTTAAAATATTCATAAATATTTTGTGCATAAACTAAAATATAAATATACAAATATTTTATGAATATACATTTATGTATGAATGTTTAATTGTGAACTATTTACAAAAATAGTATATGTTTTTTGTTAATAAATGTACAAATGCATAATATGTAAAGTATTTATTTAGATATATTAATTTTATTTTTTAATCAAATATTAATGGAACAAATAGTTATATTTGATAATATGTTTTTAGTTATAAGTATTTAACATGTTTACGAAATGTAAAAAATTAGGTAAAAATGTATGCATAAATACTTAATTATTTTGAAACTATATAAATTTATATAGTATAGTATAGAATATAAGTATGAAAGTTTATAAAAAAAATAGTTGTACTTGATTATATTTTTTGTTATTGTTTTTGTTTTAGTATTTAACATGTTGATTAAATAGGTAAAAATGTATTTAATTATAATTAATATTTAATTATTTTGAAACCGTGTATATATATATATATATATATATATATATATATATATATATATATATATATATATATATATATATATATATATATATATAATATTCATATTCATATTTTATATTACATTGTTAATAAATGGATACATAATATGTAAAGTATTTAAAATGTTAAATATTTTTAAATATATTGAAAATTTAAAAAATATTTTTAAAATTAAGTTAATAAAAAATAGTTATACTTGATTATATTTTTAGTTATATAGTTTTTTTAGTATTTAATGTTTATTAAGCAAAAAAAATGAATGAATGCATGAATATTTAATTATTTGAAGCAATATATTATATTTTGTATAAATTATATTTTTCATAAAAATACATTAATATATATATTTTTTTTAAATTAAACGTTTACAAAAAAGTTTTTATACTTGATTATATTTTTTAGTTATTGTTTATTAAATAGGTAAACATTTATGCATATATATTTAATTATTTTGAAACAATGTGTGTGTTTATGTGTGTGTATGTATATGTATGTATGTATGTGCATATATATATATATATATATATATATACAGGGGTTGGACAATGAAACTGAAACACCTGGTTTTAGATCACAATTAGTATGATATTGGGCCTCCTTTTGCAGCTAATACAACATCATTTCATAGTGGGAGTGACAAATACAAGTCCTGCAAAGCAGCCAGAGGGATTTTGAGCCATTTTCCTCTTGCAGAACAGTGGCCAGGTCACTATGTGATGCTGATGTGGGAAAACGTTTCCTGACTCGCTCCTCCAAAACACCCCAAAGTGGCTCAATAATATTCAGATCTGGTGACTATGCAGGCCATGGGAGATGTTCAACTTAATTTTCATGTTCATTAAACCAGTCTGTCACCAGTCTTGCTGTGTGTATTGGTGCATTATTATCCTGATACAGAGCACTACCTTCAAGGTACAATGTTTGAACCATTGGGTGCACATAATGAAACTTTACACTCTGCTCTAACTGGTGTAATGTACAATAAGTGAAGATTGGGCACCAGACAGCGCAAATATAGCCATGAAACCTCCAATACTATATTGGCAAGTGTTTCAGTTTCATTGTCCAACCCCTGTGTATATATATATATATATATATATATATATATATATATATATATATATATATATATAACTAAGTTTAAATTGATTCATATATATTTTTTGTGTGTATTATGTGTATTATATTTCTTAATAAAATGTAATTTTAAATAATAATATTTAATTTAAATGTATTTTTAAAAAAAAGTAATGAAAGTATTGTGTGTGTAGCGTGAGGTGATGGGGCGTCTGCAGCGTGAGGAAGAGGAGAAGTGTATGAAGGCTGCTCATCTCTTCTGTTTCCCAGAGGGAATCAACTGGGCTCCTCTGACCGAATACAGGAGGTACAAACACACACTGAACACACACTGAACAAACACACACACTCATCCGGTTTGACACTTTCACCTCTGCTCTAACCACACATGCATCATTTTCACACTTTTGCACACTGGCACGGATGGAAACAGCAAACGCCTGCAGGAACTGCGAGTTTGAGACGTTTAAACACCACCGACTCTGATTTCCATTAAAGATTTCAGAAAAACCAAACTGAAGGAGTTCAGTCGTTAGCACAGCGCATGCGAAGAATCACGAATCGACTTCACTAGAAAACCACAGAAACGGTTCATGAATCATTCTCTGACTCTGAATCTCTGTCCAAACACCCACACTTTTCTTTATAACAGTTTTCTTTCGGAGGAAAGCGCTTAAATTCAAGAGGGTTCATCTAATAATCTGAGTACTAGATGTGTTTTTTATATCACTGTCTCCGTCTACCCCAAGAAAACGCTTAACATGTAACTCGGTGTATTGCGTTCATATTCTGGGGTATATTCTGCATAAGGTGTGTACTGAACTTGGTCCTCCAAAAACTGTTTTGAGCCAAATTAATCTGTTTTCAAATGTCACATTTACCATTAGACCACTGTCCTGTGACCAATGTTTTAAACTCATTAAGTCAGTTTCGACTTGTAAAGTCATCATTTCAACTTTTTAAAAATCATAATTTTGACTTTTCATCTCATAATTTACATTTTTTATCTTATAATTATGACTTGAGTCATAATTTTAACTTTTTTAGTCATAATTTTGACCTTTTTACCTCATTATTTTGACTTTTTATCTTGTAATTTGATTTGTCATAATTTCGACTTATCTCATAATTTAAACTTTTTATCCTGTAATTATGACTTAAGTCATAATTTCAGCATTTTAGAATAATAATTTAGACTTTTTATCTCATAATTGTATTTTTTATCTTATGATTTGTCAAAATTTAAACTTTTTTTAAAGTCATAATTTTGACTTTTTATCTCATAATTTAAACTTTTTATCTTGTAATCTTATGACTTAAGTCATAATTTCAGCTTTTTAGAATTTTTATCTCATAATTGTATTTTTTTATCTTATGATTTAAGTCAAAATGTAAACTTTTTTAGTCATAATTTAAACTTTTTATCTTGTAATTATGACTTAAGTGATCATTTCAACTTTTTAGAATCATAATTTTGACTTTATCTCATAATGTTTTATCTTATAATTATGACTTAAGTCATAATTGTGACTTTTTATCTCCTAAAGTCATAATTTCGACTTTTTATCTGATAATTTAAACTTTTTATCTTGTAATTATGGCTTCAGTCATAATTTCAACTTTTTAGAATCATAATTTCTACTTTTTATCTCATAATTTAGACTTTTTATCTTATAATTAGGACTTAAGTCATAATTTAAACTCTTTTTAAGTCATAATTTTGACTTTTTATCTAATAATTTCGACTTTTATCTCATAATTATGACTTGAGCAAGTCATAATTTTGACTTTTTTTATCTTGTAATTATGACTTAAGTCATAATTTTGATGTTTTTACCTCGTAGTTTTTGACTTATCTCCTAACTTTAATTTTTTATCTTCAAATTATGACTTAGGTCATAATTTCAACTTTTTAAAAGTCATAATTTTGACCTTTTTACCTCATAATTTTGACTTTTTATCTTATAATTATGACTTAAGGCATAATTTCAGCTTTTTAGAATCACAATTTTGACTTTTTATTGTGTAACTATGACTGAACAGACATTTGAAAAGTATTGAAAATAAAATTAAAGCTCTGTAAACTGTAAGTGTGTAAACTGTAAGTGATGAAAAGTTGTACACACACTTGTGGTCTTCATGCTCACTTGAACATTTGTGCCAAATACAGGAAATGCGTCAAATAAGCAGGTCAAGTGCAAAGGCGGCAAGTGTGGGTATTTGGACAGGCCGTCTGACTGAAGACGTCAGACTGTCTCTGACTCTGTCTAGAGGACGAGTGTGTGTTGGTTTAGAGATTGATGATTCTTTGACTCTCTGCAGCGAGACGTTCTCGTTCGTTCTGACCGAAGTGGACGGCAGCAGGAGGAACGGATACTGCAGGAGGCTGCTGGTGAACCTCAATCATTATTAAATATCACACAGTATTCGTAATGAAATATTACATGATATCATATTTGATATAATTACCATACATGCTGTCATTTAAATATTTGATATTATTTAGTAGTTATAATAATTAGAAGTAAAGAAAATATGTAGAGTATTTAGTAAAGAAAAATGCTAATGTTAATCATGTATTCCTAATTATTTAGAATAGAATTACGCTGGAGCAAGATGTAGAATATTTACACTTATTATATTAATAAATTATTGGTAAATATGAAATATATTATAATATTTCAAAATATTAATTTTAAAAAATTAAAATATTAATTTTAAAAATATTGAAGATGTAATAAATTACGTTAAATATCTGTAATAGTATTTAGTAATTATAATGATTACAAATAAAAATATTTGTAATAAAAAAATTATAATTTTATATTAATAGGTTAGTCTTGTGTTTTTATTATTTTTTATTTGAATATTTATATTTTAAATCTGAAATATATTAGAATATTTAAACATTAACATTTAAATTTGTTACATATTGAATATTCTATAGTATTTCGTAATTATAATGATTAAAATAAAGACAGTTGTATAATGAAAGTTTATTTTCAGCAATTTAAAATAAATAATGTTAATGATGTTTTATAATTATTTATTAGAAATTTTATACTCAACATGAAATATTTTAGAATATTTAAAATGGTAAAATTTTAAGAATATACATTTTTTTGTTGTATTTTTAAGTATTTAGTTTATATTTTATTAAATGTCTTATGTCAATATTCTGTAGCATTTAAAATTTTTAGATCATTTGAAATTATTACATTTTTTAGAAAATATTTATAATGGAAAACGTTTAGCATTTTATTTAATGTAAACTGAAATTAAATTTAATGTAATATTAATGTTAATTATGAAATATTTAATATAGATTACATGAAATGTTTGCAATGGAAAACATTTTGTCATACAAATACATTGTTGATTTTTTTATTAATTATTCGCTATTTTATTCATACTTATATTAATAAATATGAAATATGTTATAATATTTACAAATATATTTACTTAATAAATTACATATGTTAAATAGTCTATAGTAGTTAGTAATTGATTAAAAATCAATATATTTGTAATAAAAAATTAATTTTATAATTATGTTAGTCATGTGTTTTTAGTCATTTTTATTTAGAATATTTATACTTATAAAAATAATTTATTTAAAAAAAAATAATGAAAGTTTATTTTCATCAATTGAAAATTATAATGTTGATGATATGTTTTGTAATTATTTTATTTCAACTTAATAGGAAATATTTAAGAATATTTTAAAATACAAAAATGTTAAGAGTATTGAATATGTAATATTTAATTTACATTTGATTAAATATCTTATGGTATTTATTAATTAGCATTTAGAAATATTTTATTTTTGTATAAGTATTTTGTATAAATTGTATAATTGAAAAGTAAGAAAAAAACATGTTAATCGTTTATGGGAAACATTGTTAATAATTTTATTTAATGTAAACTGAAATTAAATTTAATGTAACTATTGAATATAAAATGTTTAATATTTATTACATGAAATGTTTAAAATGGAAAACATTTTGTCATAATATAAATAAAGTGTTGACAATTTGTTTTTAATTATTCACTAGATTATTCATACATATAATATAAAAAAATTAATAACAATGAATTATTATTATATATTTAAACATTGTTTAATATTGAATATGTAATTTAATAAGTTACACGTTTTAATTAAATATTACATAGTAATTTTAATAGTTATATTACTTAATAAAATAACAATTAAATATTATCAAATATAATAATAAAATATAATATATATAATATAAAATATTTATAATGAAAAACATTAGCATTTTATAATTTTTAAATTATTCATAAACGTACCAATTATTAAATCAAAACCAAAACTAAAACTTATAATTTTAATGAAATTAAAATTTTAGAATATTTAAAAAAAAAAAAACAATTTTACAAATTATTGAAGATGTAATATTTGATGTATATGTGTTAATAGACCATTTCGCTGGATGTAAACATACTGGTCCCGATACACTTCCTTTTTTTTTTTTTTTACTTTACACAAACATCACAAAAAAATACAACCAACATAACATTTGACTGGATGAAAATGTTACATTAGCACCTTTAAGATGTATGTGTATATGTAAATTTAAAAAAAAATAAAAAACAAAAAAACAGGAAGTGCTTCTGGACCAGTGTTGTTTACACTTAGCGAAATGGTCTATAGTATTTAGTCATTTGAATAAAACGAAAATAAAGAAAAATCTGTAACGAAAAACATTTTGCATCGTTTTCTAATTATATTGTTAATCGTAAGTTTTTAATAGTTATTTGTTGTCGTATTTATAGTGATTAAAGAATGATCAATGAAAGTTGATGTCATTAGCATATGATAAGAATGCTGCTGAATTATTCATGAGCTCTCTCTTTCTATTGGTTCAGCCGGACGGGCGTGGCGCTCGTGTTCCGGAGGCGTACTGCATCATCAGTCGTGTGGCGTGTTTCGGACTCTTCTCAAAGGTGAGGACGCACACACACACACACGTGCACGCACACACACACGCGCACACACACGCGCACACACACACTCAGATCAGCGTTAACTCCCGTGTGTTTGCTCAGATCTTCGACGAGGTGGAGAAGCGGCGTCAGATCTCCAAAGCCATGATCTACCCGTTCATGCAGAGCCTGCGGGAGGCGCCGTTACCCGCACCTGGAAACACCGTCACCGTCAGCAGCTTCATCCCGGACGCCGGCACAGAGGTGCGTGTCAGTCTGACGTCTGTGTAAACGTTAATGATTCAATGACGCGCTACAGATAACGCCTCTGATCTCAGATCATCAGTCTGACGCGGCCCACGGAGTCGTGGCTCGAACACGTGGATTTCCGCTCGCTCTTCCGCTGCCTGAACCACGAGGAGGTGCTGATGGTGTTCGCCGCCACCGTCATGGAGCGACGAATCATCTTCATCTCTGAAGAGCTCAGGTGAGCAGCACAGCCAATCAGAGCGCTCATTTAGTCATATACTTAACATAATAATTCATAAATAATAAACTTTAAAAGAAGGTACTGAATATGTAATATTTAATGATAGATATTCCATATGTTTTATACAATATAGTCAACAGCATTTAGAAATCATATGGATTGAGAGTAAGAAAATATTTATAATTGAAAACATTTCATAATAAAAAATAAATGTGTAATAAAATGTAATAAATATGTTATACATATTTATTCAATAGTCTGTTATTTAGAAATTATAATGAAAATATTACAAGTAAAAAAGTTTTAAATTATTAGTTTTTTTAAACATTATTTTGAGTTATTATTTATTATAATATAACAATCAGCAACAGTTAAATATAAAATATTAATTTTACTAAACTTTAAAAATAAAAGCATTGAATGTGTAGCGTTTAATACATATTTCGTATATCTTGTTAAATATAGTAAAATGAAAAACTTTTTTAAATCATATTTCAAATTAGAATATTTGAAAATATATCAAGTTAAATATGTAACATTGACTATATATTTCATATATTTTATCTAATGTGAAATATTTAAAGTGAAAAATTGTTGAATATATAATATTTAATATATATTATACATATTTATTCAATATTCTTCAGTATTTAGAAATTATAAGGAAAATATTAAACGTAAAAAAATCTGAAAAGATGTTTTTAAATTATTAGTTATAATTATTTTTTTTGTTATAATATTTATACTTAAGCTAATAACTAATTAACTATTAAATATTCATATTGGAATATTTTATACTGACATTTTAAAAGTAAAATATTGAATATGTAATATTTAATATATATACTAAATGAATAATTATTAGTGATCATATTTAAAGGTAAAAAAGATGAAAATGTTTTTAATAAATTGTTTTTTTTTATAATTATTATTTGTTAGAACATTTATACTTAAACTAACAATTAATTAACTATTAAATATACAATATTCATATCAGAATATATCATACTGAAAGTTTGAAAGTAAAATATTGAATATGTAAGATTTAATATATATTATATGAATAATTATCAATAATATTTAAAAGTAAAAAAATCTGAAAATGTTTAATAAATTATTTGTTTTTTATAATTATTTTTTTTTAATTTGTTGTATTTATACTTAAACTAATAATTAATTAACTATTACATATATAACATTGATATTAGAATACTTAATACTGAAATGTTAAAAGGAAAATATTAAATATGTAATACTTATTATATATTATATGAATAATTATTAATGATAATATTTATAAGTACTAAATATGATAGAGTATTCATACTAAATCTTACATATTAAATATTCATATTAAAGATATTAAATTATAAAATGATATTTTTATGTAAAATGCAATATTTCATAAATGTACATCCTTTTCACATTATTTAAAACATTTTATAGGATTTAGAAATTAGAATGATTAAAATAAAAAAGATATATAATGAAAATCATTTTATATTTATAATGTTAATCACGTTTTAAATAATGAATTTAATAATATATACTTCTTAATAAATGTTAAATATAAAATGTATGTATTAGTTATATATGTATTAAAATATTTAGTTTAAAAATGCAAATATTTACTATTTATTAAATTAATTGAAAATATAAAAAATTATGATTATTATTATCATTATTTAATTATTAAAAATATAAAAAATATTTATAATGGATTTTTATATTTTATAACTATAATATTAATCATATCAGATTTAATTTTTTTTAAATAAATTGTTAAATAAATGTTAGAATTATTATATGTAAAGTAAAAAAAAAAAAGTAAAGATACATAAAAGTATCTGATTTTTATATGAATATTTAATATAAACATATTTTATAGTATTTTGTAGTTATAATGATTTAAAAAAAGAAAATATTTTGTGGAAAACATTTTATTATATTTTCAGCACTGTAAAATGAATATGTGTGTGTGTGTTCAGCACTCTATCTCAGGTTCTTCACGCTGTCACCGCTCTGCTGTATCCGTTTGTGTGGCAGCACACGTTCATATCAATCGTTCCTACGGTTCTGATCGACGTGTGCGCGGCGCCGACGCCGTACCTGCTGGGAGTCCAGAAGAACATGCTGGATCTGCTGACGGACCACAGCGACGTCAGTCTCACACACAAACACACACACACACAAACCTGCAGTCTGAATACGAGTTACTGATGATAAATCTGAATTGTGTGTTTGTGTTTCTGTCAGTTGATGATTGTTGATCTGTCACCTGGAGCAGAAACTAAATTCATCACCAGAGTGAGTCACACACTTCCTCTCATTTACTCTAATTATGTTTCACATGAGTGACGTTACTGTGTTTGCCGAGACGCTGCTTGTTTATTTCATCCAGTCACAATACTCTAATGACACACAACCAGAGCTGGTAGATCACATGATTACAGATTACTCATTCGGTTGGGTTAAGAAAGATTGGAATGTTCAAATGAGCCAAAACTCCTCAAACTCCAACCGTCAAAATTCAAATTTTAAACTCACAGAATCCTTTGCGACTCAATCAAACTTACCTTCTGTGTACTATTTCTAACCCATTTAAACTCATTCAGACTTTCACTCTATCTATCTCGTTAGCCAGGCCTAGCAACTAGAATCATGCTCGTAACTTGCTAATCATGCTAACAACATGCTAACCATGCTAGTAACTTGCTAATCATGTTAGAAACAGACTAGCAACATGCTAGTATCTTGCTAATCATGTTAGAAACAGACTAGCAACATGCTAGTATCTTGCTAATCATGTTAGAAACAGACTAGCAACATGCTAGTAACTTGCTAGTCATGCCAGAAACATTGTTAGCAACATGCTAATCATGCTAATAACATGTTAATAATGCTACAAACATGCTAATTATGATAACAATATGTTAACAACATGCTAGCAACATGCTAGTAACTGGTTAGTCATGTTAAAACATGTTAACAACATGCTAGTAACATGCCAATCATGATAGTATCTTGCTAGTCATGTCAGAAACATGCTAGCAACATGCTAATCATGCTAATAACATGTTAGTCATGCTAGAAACATACTAGCAACATGCTAGCCATTGTTAGAAGCAGACTAGCAATATGCTAGTAACTTGTTAATCATGTAAGAAACATGCTAGCAACATGCTAATCGTGCTAGTAATATGTTAATTATGCTAGCAACAAAAGCAAGTTTATAAATTGCAATTTTGAAAAAGTCTGAAGTGCGAGTTTATATTTTGAATTTTTCAAAAGTTTTCAAAGTGATTTTGAAAAAAAAGTCAAAATTTTGAGTTAAGAATAATAATATAAATTGCTATTTGAAAGTCAGAAGTATGAGTTTATATTGTGCAATTTTGAAAAAAGAATGATGTGATTTCTTTATGGAACCTAAAATAAGACTCCTCTGACTGAAAAAATGTTTTCTCAGGCTAACAGGAAACACTCTCAGAACTTTGCTCTGAGCAAACGTTCTTCCAGGAACATAAATAGAATTTTCATTCAAAATGATCTGGTCTTTAATAATGTTCTCAAAACATTCGCACAAAAACATTAAACATTTTTCATGGAATGTTTTATTTTTTAAATGTTTTATTTGACATTCGTCTAACATTTTTTTTAAACTTTTTTTTTTTTTTTTTCAGAATTGCCAGTTTATATTTAGTGATTTTGAAAAAAAAGTCAAAATTTTGAGTTAAGAATAATAATATAAATTGCTATTTGAAAGTCAGAAGTATGAGTTTATATTGTGCAATTTTGAAAAAAGAATGATGTGATTTCAGATGGGAGACGAGGAGTCTCTCTTGCCGGCTAAGCTGAAGGAGGAGCTGCTGTCGTGTCTGTCTGCCCGCACACACGACGCCTGTGAGTTCAGTCTTACCACTCTAACACCGGCCAGCTTCCAGTAAGAGCGCCACTTAACTTCCTGTTGTTGTGTGTTCTGGCAGCGACGGAGGAGCTGAACCGTCTGGTGTCGGAGGCCTTCCTGTCCGTCTTCATCAAGAGCGTGGGTCACTTCTCGCAGCACGTCAAGAAGTGCGGGAACACGCGCCTGTTTCACAAGAAGAGCTTCCTGAAGGCCGTGGAGCACAAGTCACACCTGAACTTTGTCAAGCTCTTCATCCAGACGCAGATGTTCGACCTGTTCATTCAGGAAGAGGAAACGCAACCCAACCCCAATGGTACAAACACACACTTATAACACCTTCTGATCAGTTTAAGAAGCTCAGACTAACACTTCCAGTCAGAAGCTGAGCTGTTGTACATCTGGAGAACCTTTTGAATGTTCTTCAGAAAACCAAAAAGCTTGTCTGAAGAACCTCCACCCTCAAAATAAGAGATTTTTCAAAGGTTCTTCAACCACTTCTACCTAAAAAACACTTAATCTGACACTGATGTTAATTTTGGGCCTTTTCTTTTTCTTTATGGAACCTAAAATAAGACTCCTCTGACTGAAAAAATGTTTTCTCAGGCTAACAGGAAACACTCTCAGAACTTTGCTCTGAGCAAACGTTCTTCCAGGAACATAAACAGAATTTTCATTCAAAATGATCTGGTCTTTAATAATGTTCTCAAAACATTCGCACAAAAACATTAAACATTTTTCATGGAATGTTTTATTTTTTAAATGTTTTAGTTGACATTCGTATAACATTTTTTTTTTAACATTTTTTTTTTTTTTTCAGAGAACATTCAAGAGTAACATTCATAGCAAAATTATCAAATGGAATGTTCACAACGTTTGAATAACCAAGAAAAAAATGTTTTTAAAACCAATTAAAAAAAAAACCTGAATGCTTCGAACATTCTGAAATGTTTTCTTACTGGGAAAGTTAGCAAAACGTTCTTAGAATGTATTTTTATTAGCTGGGATGTTCTTTAACTGTCACTTTATTTAAATACTCGAGACTAATAGCATTTTATTAAAGGAAGAACAGCCTTTTTAACTCCACTTTCCGTGATTTTAAAGCTGTTCAGTTCATGAACTGATACTTATGGAAGCTTGTTTATGCCATGGGATTAAAAATAAAGCTAACTGCAACCTTTTTCTTGCAGTTATGAATTTATATCTTACAATTCTTTTTTTACAAAAGTTGTAATTACCTTATTCATTTATTTATACCGTTGCAGGACCAAACAAAAAAAAATTGCATGATGGAAATTCAGAATTCTGAAAAAAAGCGAGTTTATAAATTGCAATTTTGAAAAAGTCTGAAGTGCGAGTTTATATATTGTTTACAATGAGAGAATTCATCATTCATAATTTATTTTTCTGATCATATTCTCGTTCTCCTGTAGCGTTCTTTCACAGGAAGGTGTCCGAATATCACGAGAGGAAGAAGGAGAAGACGAAGGCCGGATGGGTGCGAGGTGTGGTGGTGTAAGCCAGTTCAGGAGGTTTTCATGTTTGTTCAGTGTTACTCGTCTCAGGCTCTACTGTAAACATTTAATAACATAATTCAGACATCCTGTGAATATTTAATGCTGTTTATTTGTATAATGTTTTAACATAATAAAATATAAGTTGAACTGATTCCAAACAGGAACACGTCCAGCTCATATTTCACCTCAAAATACTGTTACACAACTTTTATGTCATTTTTATTATCATGGCTGTTTGTGTATTTGTCAGTATTGTCAGCGGTGATACAATAAACATTTTATTTAAATCATTTAAAAATATTTTAAGCATATTTTATGGCTTTTTAAAATCATTTCATTTTATTTTTTCATGATGAAATATGAGCTATAAATGTTCTGTATAACTAATACAGCTTTAATGGTAACATAATCAGAGAGGTTATGCATTCTTACAGTGGTATTAAAAAAAAAGAATATTTCTAGAACAAAAGAACAGACCATAAAACACGTCTAGTTTTTCCACCAACTTACAATAGAAAACAAACCGTAAGTGTAACATATGTTCTGTATTAGATTAAAATCACTTTAGTTAGAGCTTAATTTCTGACGGTTGTATAAATGTTGTACAAACGTTGTGTAAATGTTAGTACGCAGTATTGAGTGTTTTAGCCTGTAACCCTGAGCGTTGCTGCCCTCTGCTGGAGCCTCACAGTCTTTCTGCCTCATCTGGAGCATCTTCGCCTTTTTAGATGCTGCCGGCGAGCAGTGGAGACGTCTCAGAGGGCCCACGTGACGGAACGGGCCGATAATGGTGCGAATTGTACAAGTGGTTGCTCTGAAGCTCCGCTTCCGCTCGCAGGTTGATCTTCTGCAGAGAAACACACACAGGTGTGAGGGACACATTCAACAAGTTTCTATCATCTGGAAAAAGTTAGAATTGCGAGTTTATATTTTGCGATATCGGAAAAAGTTAGAATTACGAGTTTATAGTTTACGATTTTGGAAAAAGTCAGAATTTTTGAGTTTTATATTTTGCGATTTCTGAAAAAGTTAGAAGTGCAAGTATATATTTAGCGATTTCGGAAAAAGTTAGAATTGCGAGTTTATATTTTGCGATTTTGGAAAAAGTTAGAATTGCGAGTTTATATTTTAGGATTTCGGAAAAAGGTAGAATTGCGAGTTTATATTTTGCGATATCGGAAAAAGTTAGAATTACGAGTTTATAGTTTACGATTTTGGAAAAAGTCAGAATTTTTGAGTTTTATATTTTGCGATTTCTGAAAAAGTTAGAAGTGCAAGTATATATTTAGCGATTTCGGAAAAAGTTAGAATTGCGAGTTTATATTTTGCGATTTCGGAAAAAGTTAGAATTGCGAGTTTATATTTTAGGATTTCGGAAAAAGGTAGAATTGCGAGTTTATATTTTGCGATTTTGGAAAAAGTTAGAATTGCGAGTTTATATTTTAGGATTTCGGAAAAAGGTAGAATTGCGAGTTTATATTTTGCGATTTCTGAAAAAGTTAGAAGTGCAAGTTTATATTTTGCGATTTCGTAAAAAGTTAGAATTGTATATAGTTTATAATTTCGAAAAAAGTCAGAATTGTGAGTTTTATATTTAGCAATTTCGGAAAAAGTTAGAATTGCAAGTTTTATATTTTGCGATTTCGGAAAAAGTTAGAAGTGCGAGTTTATATTTGGCGATTTCGGAAAAAGTTAGAAGTGCGAGTTTATATTTTGCGATTTCGGAAAAAGTTAGAATTGCGAGTATATAGTTTATAATTTCGAAAAAAGTCAGAATTGTGAGCTTTATATTTTGCGATTTCGGAAAAAGTTAGAATTGCGAGTTTAATATTTTGCGATTTCGGAAAAAGTTAGAATTGCGAGTATATGGTTTATAATTTCGAAAAAAGTCAGAATTGTGAGTTTTATATTTAGCGATTTCGGAAAAAGTTAGAAGTATGAGTTTATATTTAGTGATTTCTGAAAAAGTTAGAAGTGCGAGTTTATATTTTGCGATTTCGTAAAAAGTTAGAATTGCAAGTTTATATTTTGCGATATCAAAAAAGTCAGAAAGCTCCGTTTCCGCTCTCGAATTGATCTTCTGCAGAAAAACACACATACATGTGTGAGACACATTCAGCATGTTTCTACCATCTGATGTGAGATGCTTTACCTTGAAGTCTCGTATGTAGGTGAAGAAGAAGCTGATGAAGGACATAGCGAGAGACCATTCAGATATTGTGCTGACAATGTGCGGCGTGTAACCCTGAAAAACAAACAGCGCTTTTAGAGACTCGCTCGACGCGCTTAAACTTGGCGGTGATTTAACGCACTCACAGGTTCTCCAGGCATCCAGTGCAGCTTCTTGTTGACCTCGGTTCCTGACAGAGTGCTGTACATGATCATAGACGACACGAACACTGAGCGAATCAAGGAACAAACCGCTGTGACGGCAGACAACGCTAAATGCTCAAAGCCTGTTTAAAGGATACTGCTGACGATGCTCGTGAAGGTCCAGACGCAGACACTCAGGCGCGTCCAGAACATGGTTTTGCTGTGGATGTGCGGCTGCATGAGGTACGACAGCACAGTCTGGACCAGGATGTAGAGAGCGCCCACGCCGAACGTCAGCATGGCACCCACCAGATGCATCGAGAACAGAGTGGTTTTCTGGGAAAGACCACAAAAAAAAAATTAACATTTTGATGTGAATCAACAACTGTAAATAGAGCAACACAAATATTTGCAAGGCGACAATGCAACGGTTTTTGCTCATTGGTCTGAACAGACAGTCAGATGTGAAAACTGGATGATATCTTCATAACTACTGAACTATAGTTATGAAGATAAAAATAAAGTGAAGCATATGCAAAGTATCAGGAGAGTATACTACACTTTTACTATAGTAGAACCACAGTTCATTTTCTTAAGGGATTTGTATTTGTGTATACTTTCTTTTGCCTGGTTTGTTTTTAACTGTAGTGTTTTAATGCTTTGATTCTTTGATTTCTACTGTTTATGAAAAAAACATCTGAAAAAAAGATTTGTGAAATTGCTCCGAAATCCTGATCTGAAAAAAATAATTCACCATGTGCAATCTGAAGTCCTGAACTGAATCAAATGATTTCCAAGTCTGCACCAGTAGTCCCAATCTCAATCAAATGATTCGCAAATCCACATCGAAGTCCCGTTCTAAATCAAATGATTTGTGAACCTGCAACGAAGACCCGATCTGAAGAAATTGATTTGCGCACCCACACTCCGAAGTCCCAAACTGAATCAAATGATTCGCAAACCTGCGCCGAAGTCCTGATCTGCAGAAACTGATTTGCGCCCCCACAATCTGAAGTCCCGATCTAAACCAAAATGATTTGCGAACCCACACACGAAGTCTCAAACTGGATCAAATGATTCGTGAGCCCACACCATAGTCCCGAACTGAATCAAATAATTCACGGATTCACACCGAAGTCCTAAACTGTATCAAATTATTCGCTGATTCACACCAAAGTCCCGAACTGAATCAAATGATTCGCAAACTATCATTTCAGATCAGGGCTCAGAATGCGGATTGCAAATCACTGGATTGAATGTGAAAATTGAACCAACTATTCATGCAAATCTTTGTGTGAAAATTCGTGTGAAAATTAGGAGCGTTTTATTTTTTTAATTTTAACAAACTGCTGTCGTGTCTGTTCTGTTCTGTGTCTGAACAGACAAATCGAATCTCCATGCAAAAATAAACGCACATTAAACATTTTAATTGAACGAACGGTTGTAAATCCATCTGTTTGGATGTATATTTGCGTAAAATATACATATGAAAACCTTTGCGTGAAAATTCAGTGTGATAAACATTTTAATTTGAATGAACAGCTGTTGTGTCTTTGCACACCGTCACGAACATTTGCACGTGAAATTGCAACTTTTTTTGCACATTGACAAAACAAGTGCGAAAATCGAATCTTCACACCGAACATTTGTGTCGGTGTAAACAAATATTTGGTATACTGGTGCAAATATTTGGTGCGATAAACATTTGAATTGAAATCAACGGCTATTGTCTTTGTTTAAACCAACACAAATATTGCACACTGGTCTGAACAGACAAACCAAATGTGAAAATCAGACTGAAAGTGTGAAAATTTGGTGCAATAAACATTTTAATTTGAATGAACAACTGCTGTGCCTGTTCAGACTGATATAAACATTCACATGTTCATGTTTTTATGGAGATTAATCAAGATGGTTTCATCACTTTCCATTGCGAAAAAAAAAAAAGGACAACCAATAAGATTTGCCCTTTTTGGTCATGTGCTCTTTTATATTTGGTGTTGTTTGTATGCAACAGATTGCAAATCGAATGTGAAAATCTGACCTACTTTTCATGCTGAACAGACAGTAATTACGTTAAAAAACCATCGCAGTGTACGTACCTGGAAGTTTGCGACGACGCACATGCCGAGCGAGCTTCCGCAGCCCAGAACGAACCCTATCCGATTGAGGCGGTTCAGATGGGTGTCGTCAGAATCGACGAGTGCATGAAGCTGCTTGTAGCGCACGTACATAGTAGCGACACCTGCAGGAGAACATGCAACATCACATCACTGAAACACATCAAAAAGGGAGGGGTTAAAGGTCAAACTCAGTACCTAAGAAGGCTGACACATTCAGCATGAGTCCAAACACGCATCTCTCCGGCGCCACCGTCCCCGTGTCACTGTAAGTACAAGACCAAAGTCATTCAGAGGTCAGAGGTCACAGTATCACATGATGAAATCGGTCTGTGCTCACCTGATGTAGGGCACCAGCGGGTCCACATGTCTCAGGATGACGGCCGTGATGTAAGCGAAGATGAAGGTGCTTGCGGTCCAGATGACCAGCGCCACGGGAAGGACGCACAAACCCTCCTGAAACCACCACATGCCTGACAACACGCCTGAACACACGCAAGATATTATTAGAATCAGGCGTGCTTCCTCTCCTCACCGCAGCAGAGCATCATAGGTGAGTTTCTGATTTTCACTTCTGCTGTGAGAGCAAATGGACGTCCAGTCAGGACCTTCACAAAAGGCTGAATTAAACATTTCATGTAAAAAAGCACCAGGTTGTTTGGATGTAAAGTTTGACAATACCATGATATCTGTCAAAATGAATATGGTACATTTAAATTGAATTTAAAATAAAAATGCTAAAAATTATTTCTAAAGACTTTAATAATCAACAATCAAAGACAAATTCAAAGCTTAAAGATTTCTTTGGTTTCACTTTCTATTTCAGACAAAGAAAATGACATTAAAGCACAGTTTAAGATTGATGTCTTTGTTTCTGTCAAATCTGTATTTAATAATAATACCTCATTTAAATATAATAATTATGATCATATCATGAGTAACCGTCAGCGAGGAAAAGCTTTAACGTTACCTGTCAATCAAACAGACGTGTTCAGTTTGAACATTCTGACATTTTAAATCTCCTCAGAATGACTTTATGTCCTCTGTCAGTGGTTATAATTTATTCCGTGATGTTATTATATCCTTTTATTCGTTTAATGCTCAGATTTCTGATTCAGTTCATGTTTGAGGTGTTTTTCTTCCGTGTCTCGCGCATCAACTCTCGCCGCTTATTTTGGACCACACTCACGAGACTCGCGGGAAAATACCCGGATGTGGAGCTGCTCCGCGGATTGCCAGCACGGGAAAAAATCCCCCTCGACGCGATAATACTGTGATTTATATAAAATATTATGTACGCGACTAGAGATTTCGTAAGAAGTAGGTTTAATTTTGGCATTGGTGGGGACATAACAGCAGACAACAAACATTTAATTGTTTTATCAAAATTATTATAGAGACAACTTAGTGTCTGGATATAGGTAGGAACTTGTCATTGCGTGTCTACTTAATTCTACACCCTTGAAAACCATAACAAACGATGTCCGACTTTCTGTCCTTAAATATGAAGAGACCAAACAACAGATTCATGAGTTTATCCGATTTTCACAAAACGCTTATGGAAGTAGCGTCATAATTATAAAATTATAATTATAATTATGAGGAAGATTCATTCACTTGTTTAGCATTGGACCACCGAAACATTTTGATCTGATTTATTCATGTTCATCTGATCTTTTTGTAAGTGACTTGATTGTTTGACTACTCATAGAAGAAAATAGGAAAACAGAACTTAATGTGTGTTTCCTGCTAGCTAAATTTCACATACATAAACAAAAATCTGGCTCTAAAACTCTCTTTTCTTTATTCAAAGTTGATCTGGACAAGTACATGGAAACTACACAGTTCTGTTCATCCTTAAGCAGTCAGAACTGCATCTCTACATTCATTCTGTGTGTCCTCTTAAGATGCAAGTTATTTTTTGTTAACCTGGCAACACATCCCTTATGAAACGCATGGTTTAAAAAATGGCATTTGTAGTAAAACTGGTTATACAAATAACATACTCTTTTACTATAGTAAAACCACTGTTGATGGAGTTGTATTTGTGAATGCCTCTTTCTTTTTTGTTTTGTTTTCTTTTTAGAACTGTATTGCCTTAATGTTTTGATTTACTGTTTAATAAAAAAAAAATGAAATCAGAAAAAAGTTCCGAAAAAAAATTATGTGAATCATTTCGCGAATGAATGATTCGCGATCCCGCTCCGAAGCTCCCATTTGAATTAAATGATTCGTGATCCGAAGTTCCAATCTGAATCAAATGATTGACGATGCGCGCTACGTAGTCCCATCTGAATAATGATTCGCGAACCATCATTTTAGATCGGGACCTCAGAGCGCGGATCGCTAATCATTCATTCGCGAAACGATTCACGAACCATCCGAAGTTAAATCACACGATTCGCGAACCATCATTTCAGATCGGGAAAAAAATAATAATAATAACAATTTCAGATCGGGACTTTGGAGCGCGGACCGTGAATCAATCATTCGCAAAATGATTCACGAACTATCCGAAGTTCCAATCGAATGATTCGCAAACCCGCTCCGTTTCGATCTGAATCAAATGATTCGCGAACTATCATTTCAGATCGGGACTTTAGAGCGCGGATCGCGAATCATTAATTCGCGAAATGATTCACAAACTATTCGAAGTTCCAATCAAATGATTCGCGAGCCATTCAATTCGCAATTCGTAAAGGAATGGCTCTTTTGATCTGGTTTTTATAGTGAATCGTTTTAACTGAATGATCGAAATCACGAGTTTGAATCAATTAGAGCGGTTCCATCGTAAATGACTCAATTGATTCGGTTTGTCTGTTCCCGGGCTTTTCGCGTCTTCAGCCATGTTTACACGACATTGTCAGTACCTCTACTGGCTCAGCTCGCTAGTTTTATGTATTTTAAGTATTTTGTTTGCAAATAAAATATCAATATTTCCATTCCAAAGATAACATCCAACGCAAATCTACGAACATATTGAGGTGAGGTAACCGGTTTACTACGAGCTGCAGCTCAAAATACATGACAGATGTAGACATTGTGCATTATGATGGAGTTTGTAGCTTAATTCACTATATTTAAAATAGTTTGAGCACTGCAGTTCAGTTGCTGATAGTTCAATAGGAAATCAGTTGAAAGCATCCAGTCATCTCATACCATTCAAGTCAATCTGACATTTATCAGTATATATGTAAGAAATATTTGAGAAATGATTGCTGTATGTAATTATATAGAGTGACAGTCAGTGTAAAAAGAGCAAATGGGAGAAGCAGATGAACACATAACAGCAAACCAACATATTGCAATGATTCTATTACATTTCAGCTGTAATGTAGTAAATTTGTAGTCTATTTGTACCATATATTGTTAATAAGGCTTTGGACAGGTTCACATTTGCTGAAGTACTTAAAAAAAAAAAAAAAACACCAGTTATCATAAATATAGCAATCTTTATTTTACAGGTGCTTTTATTCAAAAATCAGAGCAATGTTACAATCAAACCAACAGTTTGTAATGAGTCAGAAACAGGCGTTTTTTACATCACTGAATGCGTATGTGATGAGAGAAGAAACAAACAAACAAAGATATCATCGGACGTTTCCATCTGCAAGATTTAATGAGAGCTTAAATCCGCTGTCTCTCGTTAAAGTGGAAAAAAAAAAAAAAAACTCCCAGAAAGGATTTGGCAACAAGCGACGTCTAACAAAATGAATCAAAGCTTATGATTAAAGTGTGAACAGACGAACGTTCATACTGCAAGAGATGAATACAACACATTTAATATCTCTCATACTGATAAAGATATGGAAGAACAGCAGACGATGAAGCGCTAAAACAGAAAATCATCATGTGGAAATCAACTATTAGAGTTTAATCATCTGCAAATAAAACATCATTAACATCAATTGCACAAACTTGTCAAAAGTCATTTCAACTTGTTTTCTGGGTGGCAGCATCGAGCTGTTTCTACAAACTACCTTTTATTACTTCATTATTTATTTAATGATTTATTTATTTTACATCATATGAATCGCTTGAGAGGGACGTTTAGAAATAAAGAGTCCAAGAAAATAACCAGAACGGCATGCAAATGTTATAACTTTATATTTAAGGCAACTTTTGACGTGTGAAATACTTAATTAAAATAGACACTAATGAGCGGTGATTAACAGATCGATTCACTAGAGATGAAGGCTGATGAATATCTCGAATATTAGAAGAAAATTCAACTTAAGCTCATTGCAGGATCTCTCAGAAAATCTGGTGCAAAACTATTGTTCAGGAAATTGACGACACCACAGGAAAGACACGTAAGACATCCTTAAAATGTCTTTGAACTTTCTGAGACTGAAATACTTCCAGAAGAAACCAATTCTTGGCATTTTGGATTTTAACGTCTGAACTTTTCAGGCAGAATGAAGCAAAGTAAAACAGGGGGAATCTCAGCAAATCTGTCACATTTCAGCACTAAATCCAAAGAAACAAGAAGTTACATTTAGAAGTGCATTTTAGAACTACTATGATTTTTTTTTTATTATAATTTCTATGACAAATAAGCCTAATTTTTAGTCACAAAAAGGGTAAATATTATTTAAATTGTACACTTTTAAGCACATAATGGCAGTATTCATTTTTATACTGACTGAAATATTAAAAAAAAAATACTGTATTTAAATTAGTGCTGTCAAATGATTAATCGCAATTAATCACATCCAAAATAAAAGTCTTTGCTTACATATGTGTCTGTGTATATTAATTATGTATATATGTAAAGAAAAACATTTATTTTGGATGCGATTAATCACGATTAATCACATCTAAAATAAAAGTTTTTTTGCTTACTGCATTTATTTATTCTGTATACATGTAAAGAAAAACTTTTATTTTGAATGCGATTAATTGATTAATTGCATACAAAATCAAAGTTTTTCTTTACATATATTATGTAAACAAAAACTCTTCTTTTGGATGTGATTAATTGCGATTAATCAAACGCATCCAAAATAAACGTTTTTGCTTACATAATATATGTCTATGTATATTTATTATGTATATATGTAAACCAAAAACTTTATTTTGGATGCGATTAATTGAGTAATCATGATTAATCACATCTAAAATAAAACTTTTTGTTTACTGTCTATATTTATTATGCATATATGTAAAAAAAACGTTTATTTTGGATGTTATTAATCGCGATTAAAACGTTTTTGTTTACCGTGTATATTTATTTATGTATATATGTACACAAAACTATTATTTTTAGTGTGATTAATCGATTAATCACATCCAAAATAAACATTTTTGTTTACATAATATATGTGTGTGTGCTGTGTATATTTAATATGTATATATTTAAACAAAAACTTATTTTGGATGCGATTAATTGCGATTATTTGTTTGACGGCACTCACTTGTAATTGACATTAAAATAATACATTTAAAAATAGCTTTTATTTTCCATCTAAACATAGTTTCTTTTGTTTTCTTCTAATTTAAGTGTGAAACATGACACCGTGAGATTCACCCAGCAGGCACGGTGTGAGACACGACAATCTAAACGAATGAAAACTCAGGGACGAGCCAATAAATTAAGTGCTTTCCATTTAAAACAAAACGACAGAGACATCCTTTAGAGAAACGACAAAACGGAGTGATGAAGGGAAAAATACGGCCTGATTAAAACGCAAAACACAGACGTACGTAAACAAGTAAACGCTCTCACAAAATCATCATTAGCAGCC
This sequence comes from Cirrhinus mrigala, assembly GCA_036247105.1. Classification (NCBI taxonomy): domain Eukaryota; kingdom Metazoa; phylum Chordata; class Actinopteri; order Cypriniformes; family Cyprinidae; genus Cirrhinus; species Cirrhinus mrigala. The sequence continues at coordinate 151,850 of JAMKFB010000322.1, forward strand.
ACAAAATCATTGATCTGACTTCACTCGTTTAATCCTATTTAAACACGTGAGAATGAGTCGTTAAAACCATAATACAGACCCCGATGCATCATGGGTAACAGAGTGAGAAACATTTCCAATCTTCTTAAAACAATGACCTAAAGAAAAGTGACCTATCGGAAGTTCGTTAGTTCATTCGTTAGTTTGTTCATTTATTTATTTGCTAAAGGAACAGTTCAGCTAAAAATAAGTTTGTTTCTTCATCAGATTTGGAGAAATGCAGCATTCTATCACTTGCTCACCAATGGATGTGAATGGGTGCCATCAGAATGAGAGTCCAAACAGCTGATAATAAAAGCATCATAGTAATCCACACCACTCCAGTCCATCAGTTAACGTCTTGAGAAGACAAAAGCTGAAACAAACATTAAGACGTTTAACTAAAATAAGAGTCCAAAATCCATAATAACGCTTCCTCCAGTGAAAAAAAAGGTCTGGTCTGAATCAGGAGAGAAATCTGCACAGATCAAGCAGCTTTGTTTCAAGATCTTCTCAAGATGTTAACTGATGGATTAGAGTGGCATGGATTGCTTGTGGATTATTGTGATGTATTTATCAGCTGTTTGGACACTCATTCCGACGGCACCCATTCACATCCACTGGGGAGCAAGTGATGGGATCTGATAAAGAAACTAACAAATTGCATTTTTTCCTGAACACTTCCCTTCTTCTAAGTGCAGAATGGTTTCAATCAGGATCCATTGGCTCTGGTTTAGTATCGGGATGAAAGTGCAGTAAGATGTAACCGTACGAACGAAGACGCCATCAGTCGTCACTCGAGGACCGACGCTGTGTTCTGTGACTTGATCTTGAAGACGCAGATGTGCAGGTGGGATGCGATCTCGTTGCAGACGCTCACGCAGTAGCGCACCAGATCGAAGAGAGACAGAATCTGACAGCAAACGACAGTTATGAGACGTCATACAAGACTTTAGCGTGACTCTAAGGTGACTCGATCTTACCAGAGAAATCCACAACACCAGATACTCGTCGATGAAGCTGTTGAAATACTGATCGAGAAACAACAGGCCGGGACCCAGAAACGCCACGTCGTGAAGATGCATCTCGCTCTTTGTCATGTGAGCCACCTGAGCAGATCACCAGAGTAGGTCAGGGTCAAATTTAACCTTAGAAATTAAGATCTTCACAGTATATGTGTATTTACTCACCACTAGTTTATTGGTGATTTTGGCAGATACGAAGCCGAAGGCTAGGATATAGAGGCAGGGGTGTTTCTGGAACAGCTGGACGGCTGATTTCTTATAAATCATCATGGCGAGGACGATAACGGAGCCGATGTGCAGGACGGGCGATAACACACTCGTGCCCTGAAACACACACACAGGTAGGTATATATAGTTGAGAAAGTCACAATATATTTCAAGCTAGAACCACCAAACTCTGCCCAGACCTTACACTGATCTGACTCGGTGTGCTGTATCTTTTCTAACTGAACGGACTTAAAGTTTTCCTAAAAATGAATAAAACTGGGAAAAATCCCATAGACTTACATGGACAGAATGCTCAAATGAGCCAAAACTCTTCAAACTCCAACTGACAAAATTCAAATTTTCAAACTCCCAGAATCCCTTGAGACTCAGTCAAACTTCCCTTCTGCGTACTGTTTCTAATCCACAGACTCATTTAAGATTCCACTCTATCTAATCTATCTCATGCTAGTAATATGCTAATAACATGATAACCATGCTAACAACATGCTAATAACTTGCTAATCATGCTAACAACTTCTTAGTAACATGCTAATCTTTCTAACAACATGTTAATCATGTTAGTAACATGCTAATAATGCTAGAAACATGCTAGTCCTTGCTAACCATGCTAATCATGCTAACAACATGCTAGTAACTTGCTAATCATGCTAGTAACGTTAATCATGTTAGAAACATGTTAACAACATGCTAGTATATTACTAATGTTAACAACATGCTATCAACATGGAAATCATGCTAACAAGATGCTAGTAATGTGCTAATCATGCTAGAAACATGCTAGTAACTTGGTTATCATATTAATAACTTGCTAATCATGTTAGAAACATGGTAAAAACATGCTAGTAACTTGCTATTCATGCTAATAACATACTAGAGACATACTAGCAACATGTTAGTAGTTTGCTAATAATGCTAACTTGTTAATATTATGTTAATCATTTTAGAAACAAGCTAGCAACGTTAGTTGCAACTTGTTAATCATGATAACAATATACTAGTAACATGTTAATCAAGTCAAGTCACCTTCATTTCTATAGCGCTTATAACAATACAGATTGTGACAAGCAGCTTTATAGTATTAAATGGGAAATAATGTGTCAATAATGCAAAATCATGCTAACATGCTTGTAACTTGGTTATCAAGTTAATAACTTGCTAATCATGCTAGAATTATGCTAGTAACTTGCTAATCATGCAAGAAGCATGTTAAAAACATGTTAGTAACTTGCTAATCATGCTTAAAACATGCTAATAACATGCTAATCATGCTAACGACATACTAGCAACATGCTAGTAATTTGCTAATTATAACAACATGCTAGTACCTTGTTAATCATGTTAGTAACATGTTGAAAACATGCTAGTAACTTGTTAATCATGCTTAAAACATGCTAATCATGCTAACATGCTAGTAATTTGCTAATTATGATAGCAACATGTTAGTAACATGTTAATCATGCAAGAAACATGCTAACATGCTAGTACCTTGTTAATCATGGTTGTAACATGTTAATGTTAACAACATGCTAGTAACTTGCTAATCATGCTTAAAACATGCTGATAACATGTTAAAGACATACTAGCAACATGCTATTAACATGGTAATCATGTTAGAAACATGCTAGTAACTTGTTAATCATGTTAACAACCTGCTAGTAACATGCTAATCACCCTAGCAACCACATAGCAGCACCCTAACAACCGCCCTAAAATCCACCCCGAGTAATGTTTTTCTATATCTGTTTTTAGACTGTATTGGCTTGAAAAATGTAATCTTTAAAACTTTTAAATACCTTTTAAAACTTTTGGCCAGGCTTTTTCAAGCCAACTTAAAATTTATCTACAAACTTTTCAATCTAGTTATACATATATGACAATGTATGTTGATTGTATAGCAGAGTCGATGTACGTACCGCTATAGTGGATCCGTTTTTCCCCACGCCGCCTGTAAATATGACTCTGAAGTAATTGGTGCAGGAGAAAACCACCCCGATAAATGTGCAAAGTGCTGGAATAATTTTCATTTGGATGTTTATTACAGGAATCTGTCAAATGCGAGACAACGAGAAACAATTACATTCAAACGCTTGAATATGTAATAATATACAATATAACACATTTTTTCAAATATTTGAATTTTTTTGAATCCAAAATTAATCTAATATAATGTTAAATATTCTAAGATACTCCTAGCTAATAACTGGTGTGTGAGTGCTGATTATTTGAGGTGAACACACTCAGCTGAAGCGGTTATGATAATCACAGATGTGTGAGTGCTGGATTACCGGAGACTGCCAGAAAGCCGATCCGCCCACAGCAGCCAGCAGATACATCAGAATTATGAAGATCTGCACTTCTGTCACATCAATGCTGATCAGAGCGGAGGAGAGACGCACATTAGACACAACACACACTCATACATACGGAAGCGCGATCACGGCGCGGCAGCTTCACAATCACACAGAGCTGATCTGAGTCTCAATCTCCATTGGAATCAATCAGGTTAATTAATTAGCATTTCAGGGAGCTGATTGGTGCATTGCTCGCATCAGGCAGCCAGAGAGCCGTTCGATCGGCCATTCGGCGTCGGATTTACCGTTACGTTCCAAAAGGCAGGGCCGACGACGGCCGTGAATGTCTGCAACAACGCGAGACAGATCTGCAGCTCTGTGACGTCAAATCTGCTCACGGGACAGTCACAAAAACAACCCTCAAACACACATATTACACCTGCTCTAATACAGGTGCGGTCGCATTTGCCAAATAGGCGACATTTAGCTTGTCTATTGTGAACCTGTTGTGAAATCTGGTTGGGACTGTGTGAGAGTTCACTGAAGAGCGTTAAATGTGATAAATGTGGCCACACCTTTCTATTAAAATAAACCAGTAAATGTGTTTTTGCAGGACGTGTGGAACAGGAGTGGATGTGTTTGATACTCACATGCCGAAGCGCAGCGTGCCGGAGACGTACGTCTGCCAGTGAGCGCAGTAAAACATGAACATGCCGGCGAAACAGCAGAAGAACATCCAGTCGGGGTGAGTGCCCAGCTGGACCGCGATACTCGTGCCCAAAACCACAAACACTGACACACAGAGAATATTTACACACAATTAAAGCAGACACATTTAGATTTTTAGATCTGTTTTAGGAATCTGAGAATGAGAAACAAGCATATTTAAATAAAAATAAAAATCTAGTATGTATCATTTATTATAAATACAAATGTATATTTAAAATGTACATTCATTATTGAATTTACATTATGCAATTATTATTATATTATTTAAACAAAAAATTGCCACTTATTCAAATATAACATTTATATTATAAAGTATTAGTTAATTAAAATATAATTATACTTTATGTACATTATGTAGAATTTCTATATTAATAATAGTTTTTATAAATATAGTTTTTAAATGTATAAATTACATTATGTAATATACTATTAATTATTTGATATATTCATTAAATGTTAAATAAATGATATTATAAATTTCATATTAACCTAACCCTAATTTGTTTTATATTAAAATGTATGTACATTACATAGAATTTATATATTATGAATAAATTATACATTGTTATTATTTAACATATAAACAACCCTAATTTGCATGTTTTATGTTAATATTCAATAAATATAATATAATATAAAATATGAGATATTATTATCTATAATATATAATACATATATAATGATATTATTATACAATATATTATAAGTTATACATTACTAATAAATTATATATACATAATATATAGTTTACATATTATACATGTATATAAATATATATAAAATTTATGCACATGCATGATCATTTATATTGTGATTTATTATAAATTATTTTATATTAAATATTATCATTTAAAATTGTTAATGTTTAACATGAATTTTATAATATTAAATACTAGAGAATTTATAGGCATACGTTATAATTTATATTATGTAATTTATTATTAATATGCATGTATATTGTTTATGTACATTATAATTTGTACAATAAATAAACAATAATAAATAACAAACAATAAATTATAGATTAATACAGTTTTTATTGTATAAATTATATGATGTATTAATAATATATTTAATACTATTAAATCTATAATTTTTTTACATGCATTATAATTTACATTATTTAATATTAAAATAATATAAAATTTATGTATATAATTTGCATAAACCTTTTATACTACATTATAATCTGCAAAATTCAATTTATTATTATGCTAAATAAATGCAAATATACATTTCATATGTATATGTAGCATTTAAAATGTATACTGGACAGTATATAAATATACATTATATATTACATTATATAAATTTAAAGTATATTATTATTATTATTATATAAGATTTTGTATATGTCTAAGATTGGCAGGTAATTTGCATTTGAAACTCTGAACGTCCAGTAACACGGCAACTTAAAAATGCGCAAAAACATCTCAACGTGAAAAATAACACTTAAAACAGTTAAAACACTTTGCGAGCAGCCCTGAACAGTGTGTAATGCTCACCTGTGGAGAGCGAATCGCAGCCGTGGTCGAACAGCTCCCCCAGTGGTGAACTGCTGTTAGTGCGCCGCGCCTGTTTCCCATCGATGGCGTCCAGCGACTGATAGATGAACAGACCCACCGCGCACAGGAGATACGCCCAGAGAGGAGCCTAAACACATGTGAATAAATGAGTGCGTCGTATAAATTTACCATTTTTACAGCAGTATGATTATACAGTACCTGTTCGGTGGCGGTCGGGCAGTAATACACCAGCACCAGCGTGGTGAAGATGTTCGTCGCCAAACCAACGATGGTGATGAGGTTGGGCGCGATCCAGGGCGGCATCCTGCGCACCAGCCATTCCCAGTAGCGCTGCATGATGGGTTCGAGCAGCGAGCGTCCCGAGCTGCTGTAGCGGTGCTCCTCCAGACGCTTCAGCTGGTGGCGGGACAGGACCGGCGCCGGCAGCTCGACCAGACGCCGCAGGGCGCCGGGGGCGAACCAGCAGGATGAGTCCACGCCACGCCCCCGCTCGCGGACAACAGCCCCGCCCCCACGCCGCCCATGAGCCCCCGCCAGCCCACTCATCACTCTCAGCCAATCACAGCCCGAGTCTGAGCCTGACTCCGCCCACTGTGCGCTCGCAGAGCCACAGCAGGATTGCTGGACACCTTCGAACAGGTTGAAGTTCATTTATAACTGGAAAAACAGTCTGTTTAGAATGTCAGAAAATGCTTATTATTTTACCTGTTCACCAATCGCGAGTTAGAAGATGCCGAAAGGCCACGCCCCCAAACACACCTCACGCCGGCTGACCGAGCTGCGCTTCCTGGTTCTTCAGCGCTGCGAGAAAACATTATTAAATTAATATTAAATTCTCAGGATTTTTACTCAGTACAAATACTTAGGATTTTTGTTATTTAATACTCAGAGTTTTTAGTTATTTTTACTCAGTAAACATACTCAGGATTTTTATGAATAAATACTCGTGATTTTTACCCATTTTTACTCAATAAAAATACTTTGGACTTTACTCAGTTTTACTCAGTAAAAATACTTAGGATTTTTATTATTAAATACTCAAGATTTTTACCTATTTTTGCTCAAACATACTCAGGATTTTTATTATTAAATACTTGGGATTTTTACTCATTTTACTAAAAAAAAAACTCAGGATAGATTTTTACTCAAAAAAACATAGTCATGATTTTTCTTATTAAATACTCAGGATTTTTACTCATTTTGCTCTCAAAATACACAGGATGTTTATTACTATTATTATTATTACACAGTATTTTTACTCAATAAAAATACTCAGGATTTTATCATGAAATACTTTGGATTTTTTGACTCAATAAAAATACTCAGGATTTTTATGATTAAATACTCAGGATTTAAAGTAGTAAATTACACTTGATTAACAACTCGGGAATCCCGATATCGAATAAGTGAACTCACGAATAAAAATCGTTGTAATACTATCAGCAAATTATCGGATTTTAACATACACGTAAATACCATGGTAATACCATGGTATTTTTTGAGGCGTCTTGTAAATACCTTGGTATTTGGTTGGTTTTATCATTTAGTACTATGATATTGCTATCTGATGCATCATTGTAGTTTTTAAAGACATGTCAGGCTATTGAAACCTGAATAATAATGATGAATATTGATATTATTGTTTCGATTACGATCATTATTATGTAACAGCAAATGTTTAATCTGTCATTTTCAGTGATTCCGGGTTTAGTGTGTCAGATGACTGTTTAATCATAGGTGTCTGTCACCGGCGGTCTGTCAGGGGTCTCCGGGCCGGTGTATACGGTTGGGGGTTCGAGTCCCGATCCGGGTCGCTTGTTTGTTCGATCGTTTAACCTTCCAGCTGCGTAACTCACCGACCAACTGCAGACAAACTCCAGATTCGGAGACGATGCGCGATCTGTCCGTTCGGCCCGGTGGAATCCTGACGTCTCGACTCCGCTGTCGGTTCCGCCGGTCCCGGTCCGGTTAGCGCGAACTGCTAGCGAAACGCCGCCGGTGACTTCCGGCGCAGCTCAACACGGACGCGTCAAGTGTGTAGCAGATGCGAAGAACTGCGCAGGCATGCGCAGAGATGATTCAAGAGCGTCGCAGATGCGCTGCGCAGCACGAGCGTTCTGAAAAGGAATCGCGCACATAAACAAGTAATTTTAAAAATGTGAATAAAGTACTTTTGGGAAAAAAGTGTTTTTAATATAATTGCAATTACTTTTCAATGACATAAACCCGAAATAAATATAATAACTATGTTTATTTTTTTGTAATACATTATCCTTTAGTCTACATATTAGAGATTTTAAAATGTATACGCATTATGTTAGATGTCTAAAAGTCTGTAAATATTTTTATATTTTCTTAAATTATTAAACAAAAGCGAATAAAGAACTGTATGAAAACCTCTCTCTCTCTCTTTCTCTTTAGAGGCGGAGCATCTCATTTCACTTCGTTTCTCATGTCTCTCTGCGAGAATCGTCATCACATCAGTCTGACAAACGCAGAAGTTGCACATAAAGCCTCATTGTTGCTGAATAAAGTCGTGTTTCACCCCGTCAAACGCGTACGCGTTTCTCCTTTCCGTGTTCATTTTGCGCGTCTAAAAGAAAACTTGGGAAAATCTCCCGTTTTTTTCCCTTTCTTTCTTTTTTTTGGGACTCGCTTCATGTCTGTTTGCCAAGAGAAAACGTGTCGAGGAAAACATCGTTCTTCAAGAGGCAAAGAGAAGCTCTGAGGAACTTTACATCAGGTTGGTTGGCTTTTCGATGTTTTTATTTCGTTTTAAACGTTAAGTTTGGCGTGTTTGGTGGAACGCTTGTCGCTGACGTCACGAGGGTGGCCCCGCCCCCTCATCCCGCTTTCCATAATTATACGTTCTGAACTCCTGTAAGCATATCATTAGAAAACATACGCATGCATTTATATTTTAGCTTATTTGTTCGAAATATTGTATGTAATAGACGCTGTTTTGTTTTAAAACTGAATTCTAACTCTGTTTGGAATTGATATACTCATTTTGTAATTGCAGTGTATTTATTTGACAGTTTAAATTCAGTGTAAAAGTATATATCTATCTATCTATCTATCTATCTATCTATCTATCCATCATATTTTCTGTTTCATTGTAAGCAACACGTTGGTTAATGATTGGTTTAGTAATAGCAGCACTATTGTTCCTTAAAGTGAGTCTGAGTTTCCTCTCTTAACCATCTCTATATTTGCACTTCAGACCGCAGATTCTGAACAGAGCGTCTGAACAACTTCTGCCAAATGTTTTTATGGTCACATTTGTTCTTTTCCATAATGTGTCTCAGACACAGGCTGTTTTCTGACTGAATTGCAAATATAGCACAGTTTGGGTGTGTTAAATGCAGTATAAATTACCCTAAACACTCATCCTGTAGTATTCTGTCAGAGTACGCTCATAAGATACCACGGTAATACCTTGTTTTTTTGCATTCTTTGCGTGAATGTAATATGCTACAGGAGTGTAACGTGACTCCAGTGCACATGTAAATCGTGTTTGTGTTTGTAAACTCCTGCAGATCTGCATCCAAACCGGTTCCAGACCGGCAGTCCGGGCGGTTCCGGTGACCATGGCGACCCGAGGCCACGCCTCCAGCTCGTTAATGAGCAACCACACCAAAGAGCGAGTGACCATGGCCAAGGTCACGCTGGAGAACTTTTACAGCAACCTCATAACTCAACACGAGGAGAGGGAAATGAGGTAGAAACACCATAACGCAGCTTCATAAAGAGCTCTTTATTCTCCACGAAACATGCTCAAGTCACACTTCGAGTGTGATATTAAAGAAGCAAAACACTGAATTGGTGATCTGAAGTGTTGTGCTCTGTCAGTGGAGCGTAACATCATTCCTTTGTGGTGAAACACTCTCTTCCTGTGTTGCTCATTTACTCAGTGTTTATAACTTTGAGAGTTCTGTGCTTAAGTTGACACGAAATGAACTTTCCAACTTGTTTACATCCATAATATGACGCATTTGCATAGTTAGACAGTGTGCTGCACAGTAGTTACTGCATACTACTTACTGTTTGTTTAAAATGAGTACATTCTGACTAATTAAGTAGTCTGCATACTGCAGAAATATGATGAGAAATATTGCTGTTGACAGGCAGCAAAAACTGGAGAAGGTGATGGATGAGGAAGGACTGCCTGATGAAGAGGTAATAAACATACACAGTAACCATAACAACGATAACTATAACTGTAATCATAACTATAATAGTAACTTAAATCATAATGATATCTATAGCGATAACAGTAGCTACAACGATAATTGTAGTCATAATGATATCTGTACCGATAACTATATTGATAAAGATAGCTATAATAATAATTGTAATCATAACTATAATGATAAATGAGAACAATAACTATAATCATAGCGATATGTATAACATTAAAGATAACTGTAAACATAACTATAATGATAAATTATAACAATAACTAGAATAATAATAACTGTAACAATAACTTATAATAACAATAACTAATAACAACGTAATCATAACGATAACTATAATGATAATGGTAACTATTATGAAAACTGCAATAACAATAATGAAAACTATAATTCTAACAATATCTATAATAATAACTATAATGATAATGGTAGCTATAACGATAACAGTTATAACGATATCTACCGAAAACTATAATGATAACAGTAGATATAACAATAACAGGTATCATACCGATATCTATAACGATAACTATAATGATAACAGTAGCTATAATGATAGCTGTAATCATAACTATAACATTAACTTAAATGATAATAATAACTTTAATTGTAATGATAACTGTAATTATAACTAACGATAACAATATCTGTACCGATAACTATAATGATAACTGTAATGATAACTATAACAATAAATTATATGGTAACGATAACTATAATCGTAATGATATCTATAATAATAACTACAGTATAATCATAATATCTATAATGGTAACTATATCGATAACTGCAATCATAACTATAACTTAAATTGTAACAATAACTATAATTCTAACAAAAACTATAAGGATAACAGTAGCTGTAACAACAACAGTTATCCTAATATCTGTACCGATAACTGTAATGATAACAGCAGCTATAACAATAACTGTAATGAAAACTATAAAGCTAACATAAATGATATCTTTAATTGTAATGATAACTGTAATCATAACGATATCTGTACCGATAACTATAATGATAACTGTAACTATAACGATAACTGTAATCATAACTATAACTTATATCATAATGATAACTATAATTCTAACAAAATCTTTAACTATAATAATAACAGTAGCTATAACAATAATTGTTATCATACCTATATCTGTACTGATAACTATAATGATAATGGTAGCTGTAAGGATAACGATTAACTATAACGTTAACTTAAATAATAATGATAACTTTTAACTGTAATGATTTAACTATAATCGTAACTATAATGATAACTGTAATCATAATGATATCTGTACTGGTAACTATAATGATAACAGTAACTACAGTAACAACTGTAATCATAACTATAACAATAAATTAAATGGTCACTATAACTTTAAACATAATGATATAAATAAGAATAACTATAATTATAATATCTATAATGGTAACTATAACGATAACTGTAATCATAACTGTAACAATAAAATAAATGGTAACGATAACTATAAACAACGTTATCTGGAAGAGTAACTATAATCATAACATCAATAATGGTAACTATAACGATAACTGTAATCATAACTATAACTTGTATCATAACGATAACTATAATTCTAACAAACTCTATAGCAATAACTATAATAATAACAGTAGGTATAACAATAATGGTTACCATACCTATATCTGTAATTAGAATAATAATGCAATGATAATGATAACTTTAATTGTAACGATAACTGTAATAATAACTGTAACAACAACTTAAAACATACCGATATCTGTACCGATAACTAAAGTGATAACCGTATCTACAACGACAATTGTAGTCATAACTATAACAATAAATTAAATGGTAACAATAACTATAATCATAATGATTTCTATGATGAAAACAATAATCATAACATCCATAATGATAACTGTAATCATAACGATAACAATAAATTGAGTAGCGATAACCCATAGCTAGTTAATCATAACTATAATCATTACTATAATGATAATGTAAATGAAAACGATGACAATAAAGATAACATAAATGGTAACTGTAACAATAACTATATTAGCATCCATGTCAGCGTACTATCTTATTATACAATCAGTTATACGATCTTGACTTTCTTATTTATTCTTGGTGTGCGTTGCAGTTTTGTCGGATGGATTCTGGTTGTCAACGTTTTTGTCGTTCATCAGCTTCAAAAAAATTTGTTCTGAACGTTATGGTTGTGGTGTGGACTTTGCTGTTCTATTATCGACTTGTTTTATAGTTATCGTTACAGTTATCGTCCTTGGGTGTGAATAGGCTATTTCACACATATGTGAATGAATTTATATGTTGCTTTGCAGAAGCGCGTACGTCGCTCCCAACACGCGCGTAAGGAGACCGAATTCCTGCGGCTAAAGAGAACCAGACTGGGTCTGGACGACTTTGAGTCGCTGAAGGTGATTGGACGAGGAGCGTTTGGGGAGGTGATTATGATAATGAGCACATACTACACTCTAATGAATCTGTGTGTGTGTGTGATACAGTATATAAATGTGTTTCTGCTGTCCGCAGGTGCGTCTGGTCCAGAAGAAGGACACAGGACACGTTTACGCCATGAAGATCCTGCGCAAGGCCGACATGCTGCAGAAAGAGCAGGTAACAGATGTGTGATTTTAAAAATAGATCACAAAACATGAAAAATAATATTTCTAATGTTATGTTATTTTATTTATTGCTTTAAATCATTTTTTGTCATTTTTATTTTTCAAGTATTTTATTTTATGTTTTAATTTATTTATATTTAATTCATATTTTATTTTGTATTTTTATTATTTTATTTTTTATGAAACTTTCTGTCTCAGGTGGGTCATATCCGGGCGGAGCGGGACATCTTGGTTCAAGCAGACAGTCTTTGGGTGGTGAAAATGTTCTACAGTTTTCAGGACAAATTGAATCTTTACTTGCTAATGGAGTTCCTGCCCGGAGGTGAGAGTGTTTGTGTAATGAACTTCTTCATTTTGCACTTAAGCAGATTTCAGATGCATGTTTATCTTCACTTAATTTTGTTTTGAGGCTTTTCTTCCGAGCATTTAAAACGACTCATTGAAAACAAACTGACTCATAAGAACAATTCAAGTTGATTCTTTTCATTGAATCAGTGAATCAAGAATTCAAATCATTCCGTGTGCTTCTGATGCCCCAGCACGTTAAATATCAAATATTGGACACACGGATCAATCTCTTGTGTCTCCAGGTGACATGATGACGCTGCTGATGAAGAAGGACACGCTGACGGAGGAGGAGACGCAGTTCTATGTGGCCGAGACGGTTCTGGCCATCGACTTCATCCATCAGCTGGGCTTCATTCACAGAGACATCAAACCAGACAACCTGCTGCTTGACTCCAAGGTCAAACACCCTGACAGGAGCAGGAAGTGACTCAACAACCCACTTCCTGTGCCCTCTTCTGCTTTTGCAGCACTTCTCTGTCAACAAGGCGTCTGATTGGCTGAGAGCTGTATTTCATCATGTATGTTTGTGTGTGTTTCAGGGTCACGTCAAGCTGTCTGATTTCGGCTTGTGTACGGGACTCAAAAAGGCGCATCGGACCGAGTTTTACCGCAACCTGAACCACAGCCAATCAAATGACCTCAGTGAGTAAACAAAGCTTCGGACTAATCGGAATTCTTTTTTCACAAATTTCTGATTTACGGAATTCCCGCATCGTGTTTCGGAAGAGCTCAAACTCCCATAGACTTTCATTCAGGGGGTGAAAACCTTTACACAACAACTGGAGTGAAGCCTATCATAACATGCTAAAACATGCTAGCAATGACAACAAACTCATGTTAGCAACATGCTAATTCATGTTAGTAATGTGCTAAAATATCTTAGCAACATATTAATCATGCAAGCATTGTCTTACAACATCCAAACAACATGGTAATTCATGTTAGCCGTGTGCTAACATGCTAATGACATGCTAATTCATGCTAGCCTAGTGTTAAAACATGTTAATTCAAGCTAGCAACATATTAGAAGCATGTTAGCCATGTTCTAAATCAGATTGGAAACATGTTAGCATACTTTTAAAACATGAAAGAAAAATGCTTAACACTTCAGACATGCTAGTATTTGTTAATTCATGCTAGCATAGTGTTAAACCATGCTACCCATGTATTAAAATGCTAAAGCTAAAGACATGCTAGCACATTCATGTTTGCATAATATTAAAACACGTTAAACATGTTAACATTATGGTAAATCATGCTAGTCGCGTGTTAAAACAGCCCAGAAACATGCTAGTATAGTTTAAAACATGATAGCAATGTGTTAGCACGTTAATTCATTCTAGATTAGTGTTAAAGCATGCTAGCAACATGTTAAACATGCTAAAGACATGCTAATAAAATGTTAAACATGTTAGTGTTATGGTAATTCATTGTAGCCATGTGTTAAAACATGTTAGAAACATGCTAGCAACATGCTAAATTATGTTAGCATAGTGTTAAAACATGTTCCCACCATGTTAAACATGCTAGAGACATGCTAGCGCATTCATGTTTGCATAATGTTAAAACATGTTAGCGTTATGGCAATTCATGCTATCCATATGTTAAAACATCAGAAACATGCTAGCAATATACTAATTTATGTTAGCATAGTGTTAAAACATGCTGGCACCATGTTAAACATGGTAGAGATGTTTTAACAACATGCTAATTCATGCTAGGATAGTGTTAAAACCTGTTAATGTAAAGCCAATTTTATGTTAGCAACATGTTAAACATGCTAATTTATGTTAGCAACATGCTAGCATAGTGTTAAAACCTGTTAACGTAAAGCTAATTCATGCTAGAAACATGTCAATTCACATCAGTATAGTGCTAAAACAGGTTAGCACCATGTTAAGCATGATGGAGACATGTTAGCAACATGTTAGTTCATACTAACATAGTTAAAACCTGTTAATGTAATGCTAATTTGTCTTAGCATCATGTTAAACATTAAAAATATGTTAGCAACATGTTCATTCATGTTAGCATAGTGTTAAAACTGGATAGTACCATGTTAGCAGAGACAAGTTAGCAACATGCTAGTTATCAATATGTTAATTCATGTTAGCCATGTGGTAAAACATTGGAAAGCTGTTAACAGCATGCTAATTCATGCTATAAACATGTTAGCAACATGCTAGTTCATACATGCTAGTTATCATTATGTTAATTCATGTTAGCCATGTGGTAAAATAAGTTAGAAACCTTTTAACTACATGCTAAGTCATGCTATCACATGATAAACATGTTAGAAACATGCTAATTCATGCTAGCATAGTGTTAAAATGTGCTAATTAAATCATGTTAGTAACATTTTATTGACGTTCTCTGATTTCAAACTTAGTTATTGTAATAATCCAGACGTGGCTTTGTCAAGCTAACACATTTTATTTGTTAATATTCATGTTCAAAACAGTATGATATGAGTAATTTGCGCATGTTTCTCGTAGCGTTTCAGCACATGAACTCCAAGAGGAAGGCGGAGACGTGGAAGAGGAACCGGAGGCAGCTGGTCAGTGTTTACGACGCCTTCGTTAGCCCGTTCAAACCAAACAGGAAGTGATGCGTTATGTTGCTCCGCCTCTTTCAGGCCTTCTCCACGGTGGGAACACCGGACTACATCGCGCCGGAGGTCTTCATGCAGACCGGATACAACAAGCTCTGCGATTGGTGGAGTCTGGGCGTCATCATGTACGAGATGCTGATTGGTAAGAAAGAGAAATATTCGCAAATAAAATCGTGAACCGGCAAAATCTTTGTTTTTAATGAAAAACAACTTACAATATTAGATAATCAGATCAGTGTTGATATTGTGTTGTTGTAGGCTACCCTCCTTTCTGCTCAGAGACTCCTCAGGAGACGTATAAGAAGGTGATGAGCTGGAAGGAGACGCTGGTGTTTCCTCCGGAGGTGCCGATCTCTGAGCGAGCCAAAGCGCTGATTCTGCGTTTCTGCTGCGAGGCGGATCATCGCATCGGAGCCGCCGGCGTGGACGAGATCAAGAGGAACGGCTTCTTCGAGGGCGTCGATTACGATCACATCAGGTCTGACTGTGTAACGTCTGTGTGTGATAGTAAACGATCGCGGTGAGTTTCTGATCTAACGAAGATTCTCCGTTCGTTCGCAGAGAGAGACCTGCTGCGATCCCCATCGAGATCAAGAGCATCGACGACACGTCCAACTTCGACGAGTTTCCCGAGTCCGACATCCTGCAGCCCACAAGTACGACGCAAACACGCAAGAAACTTTTATTGTTTTATTTTAACGATTTTAAATTAAATTAAATTAAATTAAATTAAATTAAATTAAATGAATCTTCAAAAAATTATGCTTTAAAGTTACATCAAGAAGGAAAATGTTAATTAATTATTAAATTAAATTAATGCTTTAAAATAAAATACACCAGTAAAGACTAATTAAATGAAATAAAATTAATTAATTTTTAATTCTTCAAAATAAATTGCATTACAAAGGACAATTTAAATTTGAATTAGTACATTACAGTATGTAAGTACATTACATAAAGAAGGCAACTTTTAATTAATTGCTCATTTCATTTTTTAAAATAAATTACACCAATAAGGAAAAAAAAAATTAAAGTGAATTAATTAAATGAATGCTTCAAAGTTAATTTCATAAAGAAGGAAACTGTAATTCATTATTAAATCCGAAGTCCAAAGCTAATAATATATTATACTGAGAAAGAATTTAATTAAACTAATATTTTAAAAAGAATAATTACACATTTCCTTCTTAATCTAGTTTAAGTAAATAAATTGCACCAAGAAGCAACATTTATTTAATTATTAATTTAATGTTTAAAAATGTTACACCAAAAAAAAAACAACAATTAATTAAATTGAGTTAATTAAATTAATGCTTTTTAAAGTTAATTTCATAAAGATGGAAATTGTAATTAATTATTTAATTAAATTAATGCTTCAAAATATATTTGATGTATTTATTATACTGAGAAGTTAATGTTATACTGAGAAAGGATTCAATTAAATTAATATTTCAAAATGAATAATTACACATTTCCTTCGTAATATAATTTAAGTAAATGAAATTCAAATTGCATGAAGAAGCAAAAACATTTAATTAATTATTAATTCAATGTTTTAAAATAAATTACACCAATAAAATGTAATTCATTAAAGTGAATTAATGCTTCAACATTAATTTAATCAAGAGGGACATTTTAATTATTAAATTAATAAAATTAAATTAATGGTTCAAAATACATCTGATATATTTAATATTTATTATATTGAGAAGTTAATAATATGAAATTACACTGAGATAGATTTTTTTAAATTAAATTAATGCTTCAAGATTAATAATTTCATTTTTTCATTCTCAATATAATTCACATATATTAAATGAATGCTCCAAAATAAATTACAAATGTAAATTATAAATGTAATTAATTAAAGTTAATTAATTCAATTAAGGCTTCAAACCTAATTTCATCAAGAAGGAAATTAATTAATTATTAAATTAATTTAATTAATGTTTAAAATACATTTGAGATATATATTATATTGAGATGTTAATAATAAATTATACTGAGAAAGATTTTTTTAAATTAAATTAATAAATAAAAATTAATAATTACATTTTCCCTTCTTAAAATAATTTAAGTAAATTAAATAAATTTCTTAAAATAAATTCAACAATATCAGGAAGGACAAATTAAATAATTTAATATTTCAAATGTTTGTATTTTAAAAAATGAACTGAAGTAGAAACAATTATGATTAAAATAAATTAATAAATTAAATAAATTAAAACATAATAAATCAAATAAATCAAAACAAATATGATTAAAAATTATTACTATAATGTTATAATCTTAAAAACTGCCTTATGTACAATTTAAATGTTTTGCATTCACTATTATAGTAATGTACTGCACTAGTTAAGAGAGATCTCATTTCCTTTAGAAGTTGATGAATGAATCGAGAATCACATCGCATGTGAATTGAATCATGTGAATCACGAATCTTGTGTTTGAACTGTGTTTTGCTGTTCTGTTAAGGTCCGGCGGTGGCGAGCAACCATCACCCGGAGTCGGACTACAAAAACAAGGACTGGGTTTTCATCAACTACACCTACAAACGCTTCGAGGGCCTGACGGCCAGAGGAGCCATTCCAGCCTACATGAAGAGCGGCAAACGATGAATACTGAGCTCCAGCAGGTCAAAAAACACTACCAAACAAATCATCTCCACGTCCAGTCTTCCAAAGACAAACACTTGCTTCGTTTCCACTTTATATTCATGTTTGAGAATCACCAAAATCACATTTTTATGCTGGAAATCTGCTGAAAAGCTTTAATGGGTACGTTTTAGCAGATCTAATACCAAAAAACACATTCGTAGCTCTTCTGATATGCTGTGGATGTTTAACGCTTTTATGTATATGTATATATATATATATATATATATTGTGCCTTATAACATCACATTCAGGCTAGACAGCTTCACGTTTGTCCTTCAGCGGAGACAATCACCTTTTTTTTTTTTATTATAATGACAAGTTATGGGTTTTGCCCCATGGACGCAGTTAGCGTTAGTATGATACGGATGCATTTTAGTATTTGTTTGCAGCTTCTGACTGTCATTCTGAGCATTCATGGCTGTATTTGTATATGGACGCTCGCGTCTTTAGATTTGACTGGTGCTGATTTGACTGTCAAAGGTACGATTGGAAAATCACATGATCACAGAATCTGCCTTCATGAGCGAATGGACTTATTGACGTCGGTACGATTTATGAACAACGCAGGCTGCAAAACTTTCTTTTCAATAGTAGTTTCCTGGAAAAGACCCTTTTTTCTCATTTTTAGCATGTGGTGCAGCATTAATTATTTTTATATTGATATTTAACCATCTTTAATTGTATCTGCAGAGCTGTTTTTGTAATGTGTGTGTGTGTGTGTGTGTGTGTGTGTGTGTGTTTATATCTTCATTATCATTTCCTCATGCCCAAAGTGCATTTAAAGTTTATAATGATATGCAATAAAAATGTTACATGCTTTTTAATTCACTTTATTCATTTTTATTACTTTTTTAGAGTAGATTAACTGTCAGAAGTTTGGAAAAAATAAGATTTCAGCAAATCAGCATATTAGAATGATTTCTGACGGATCATGTGACACTGAAGACTGGAGTAAATGCAGCTTTGATCACAGAAATAAATTACTTTTGAACAGATGTTCACATAGAAAACAGCTGTTTTAAATTCTAACTAGATAAAAAAAAGTTTGTCAAGACAAACTTTACGTTTGCTTGAGAACGCCTAGCCTGAAAGCTTAAAGCAGCTGTAAAAGCTTGAAGTTTGAAAATGTAGATAGATTGCATTGATATTGTTGCTAACATGTTTCTAATTATTACGTTTCTAAATGTTTCTATTAGCAAGTTACTAGCATGTTGTTAGCATGACTAGCAAGTTACTAGCATGTTGTTAGCATGATTAGCATGTTAATAGCATGTTGCTAACATGATCACCAAATTACTAGCATGATTAACAAGTTGCTAGCATGATTAACAAGTTACTAGCATGATTAACAAGTTACTAGCATGATTAACAAGTTACTAGCATGTTTCCAGTATGATTAACAACTTGTTGTTAGCATGATTGTTACCAGCATGATTTTAACGTTGAACATGTTACTAACATATCTCATTATTAGCAAGTTACTAGCATTATTTTAGCATGATTAACATTAATAGCATGTTGTTAGCATGATCACCAAGTTACTAGCAAGCTACTAGCATGTTAACATGATTAGCATGTTTTTAGCATGATTAACAAGTTACTATCATGTTGCTAGCATGATTAGCAAGTTACTAATGTGTTGTTAACATGATTAACAAGTTACTAGCATGTTGTTACCATGATTCTCATGTGATTAACATGTTGTTAGCATAATTAAGAAGTTATTAGCATGTTATAGCAAGTATATAACATGTTAAGCATGTTACTAGTATATTTCTAGCGTGATTAGCAAGTTACTAGCATGTTACTAGCATGATTAGCATGTCACTAGCATGTTATGATTAGCAAGCTACTAGTATGTTACTAATATGATTAACACATTACTAACCTGTTACTAGCATGATTAGCATGTTACTAGCATGTTGTCAACATGACTCTCGCATGATTATCCTGTTATTAGCATGTTTCTACAGTCTGAACATTTGGGCTGAGTTTGGTTCTAGCTTGAAAGCTCTAGGAGGAGATGCTACAGAAATTTAGTCTAAGAAGAATAAGCAGCTTATGTAGAATATCAGTAATTTGGCTTTTTCAAGCCAACTTAATATTTTACAATTTTACTGGTTTTAATGTATTTTTTTAATCAAATAAATGAAGTCTTGGTGAGCAACTTTTGCAAATGCTTTTATTCAAAACCTACTACAAATGATATAAAACCTAGAAAATGCTTAAAAAGTGTTTTATAAATTATATGTACACTGTTTCACTGTATCTTCTATCATCATCTTGACACTAGATGACGCTGACAGAAAATCCTCACTAAAATGAATTCTAAATAATGCATGATATATTTAATAATCTAAAGCTCTTAAAAAGTGATTCGGTTATTGATTAAGCAAATATTGTTTATCCGAAGCCATGTGCTATGCAATAATAGCAAGAACTTGCTCAAGGACACAACGGTGAAAAGATCTCGAGTACTTTTAAGTTCAAAGGTGACCTGGGCAAAATGAGTCAATATGTATATGAAATGAGTGGCTGAATATTAATGAGCGTCATCAAGAATATGAATGAGTTGTATTATCGTCCAGTGTTTCCAGTTCCAACAGTTTAATCCATCAATCATTGGTTGAGCTCAGGAGGGGCGGGGCCGTTCAGCCGATCTAGCTCGTCGACCTGCGGAGTGGGCGTGGCCCCGGCCCGTGTAGGCCCCTCCCCCATGGCGGCGATGAGGTTCGGGACGCTCCTGCTGCGGACGCACTGGAAGTCCACGTGTCTGCTCTTCCCTTCCTCTTTCTCCCAGGACAGCTGAATGAAGGGACGCTGGACGTAGCTGTAGATGACCTCGGATTTGCCGCCTGGACGCCGCTTCACCTTCTCCTTACAGGTGGGGTACCCTGAGACACACAACAGAGTCGAGTCGGGTTCAGGAAGTAAAACATCATTCGTTTAGTCTATTCTAATGATGAAACTTTAAAGACTTGTTTGTTGAGGTTTATCGGCAGCATATGCTTTTGTTGAAGACATGAGTTTGCATTATTTCAACTTATTAGGGGTTCAAGCACGTAGCGCTGAAACTCTATTGTAAGATTGGCCAAGGATCAGCAATCTCTACGTAAAACTGATCAGGCAAACCAAACCATAAGTCATAGAAACTTGAAACTTGGAGGGATGGTGGTACTCATACCACCTACAAGATGACCAAGGCTCACCCTGATCGGCCTGACGGGGGCGCTACAGCGATCAAAAGTACCAAATCGCTTTTGCCTTTTTTGAAAAACCTACTTTTGCCAACTAGTCCTAGGTTTTTCATCTGATTGGAACCAAACCAGTGCAGGAAGATTCTCTGGAGAGTGAATATCAATAATTATCAAGAAAAAAAGTTGAACTTTCGAAACGCCAAAACATTCGAAACGGGCAGGTCCGCTTTTACTAAATCAGCTATATCTTTTAAACGGAATGAGATATCTTCGGCAAACTCATGGCGTTGAATCTGAGGTCACAAGAAAAAAAGTTACCGAGCTTGGCCAAAAACATACAAATGGTCATAACTATGCAACTTATTGTCCTATCAACGTGAAAATTGGTACGCACAGTCTTGGTCCAAAGTGCCACAAGTGTCTGTAAGGACATTTGCGTATCTCAAAAAACATGGCCGAAATTGGCAGATGAAATTTAAGCACCTTTTAGACAAGGTTACCGGAGGATGATCAGAATGAAACTCGGTGGGCCTGTTTGACTCACAGCCCCAAAGTTCTGAAATTTGAAAGAAATCAGCCACTGGAGGGCGATATCGCATTTTTCAACAGTTTAAATGATTGTACATTGCCCGTTTTTCACACATACCCGCGATATCATACAATAGACCTCCTCATTCAGAACAACTTTGCCTCTAGAACCACTACTGTCAATCAAACCTTTCCAAATTTACACAAAATGTTTGTAGCAATAACCAACAAAACATTGTATGGGTCAAAATGACCGGTGGTTAGGGTTAAGTGGTGAAAAACTACATTACCCATGATGCTGCACAGAAAGTTCCACCAATTAGAGAGCTGCAGCCAGCAAATTGTGTCAAAATAGCTCTTTAGCTCCACCCACTCCCATGAAGCACAGTAATCACCCTACGCTCTGAAAATTAGGGTTGCAAGGGGACGGAAAGTCTTCGGAAACTTACCAAAAAATTTTGAATATTTCCAAAATTTTCCAAAAGTTTCAAAAAAATCCTGGAAATTATTTTTGCAATAAACTTAAAATGTATTGTTTTTCTAGATATGGTCAACAACTTTTTACCTAGTGATGGTTGGTTCATGTCTTGATAATGCTTTGACGAAGACTTTATAAAATTGAAAAATGGAAAAAATAGTGAAAAAGTGGGTTGCACTAATACAGTCTATAAAGTTTCATGGTATGTTTCAACGTATTGTAACGTGCATGTTTACCCTCAATCCCGATGTGTATGTTTTTCAGGCCTCGCTCCTTCAGCAGAGCTTTCGCGACGTCTCTGTTCTCGATGAACTTGAAGAAACGGTAGAGTTTGGTGCTGTAGAGGACTTAAAGAACAAGAAGTGCATTTTATTGTTGATATTTAGCTGTTCTGACACTATCGCTGTGTCTGAATATGCCTACTCACCACCATACCATATCATTTCCTAAAAATGATACGATGAAAGAGTAGTACATCAAAATTCGTAGTATTTAAAAATAGTAGGCGAAAAGTAACTGGATTATGTACTAATTCCAGCAAGGTGCGCATTTGATGGGTGAATTCGTGAAGCTTTAAACCAAATTTAGTACCTACTACATCATTTCGGACGCAGCTCATATCTAGATTTTTCCAGTTTTCTTTCGCAAATCTTTGCGTTAACAAAATTACACTCACTTTGCGAGCTTTCCTCTCCCATCGGTGGAGGATTGTCGTGATCCCAGTCTACGGTATCGTCATCCGTGAGGACCACGATGTGGCACTCTCGCTCTCCTTCCTGAGCACTCGCGACCATTGCCGGAAGCAACAGCTCATCCAGGAACGCCTCGAACTGCCGTCGAGCGCCGTCATTGGACAGCTCGTGCAGGAGAGCACCTGATTGGATGGAAACAGTAATGAGTTTTTTTTGTGTGAGTTTTTTCGTCGGCGTATGTGCGTTTTTTGACTTACTAAGATCTCGGCATCTGACGGTGCTGTAGTCGAAGTTTATACACAGATAATCACATGCTTCGCGCAATTCTGCCAAAGACACGCCCTCTGGACAGTGCAGCACGCCGACACGGTAATAATCCTGGGTGAAAGATTGTTGTGTTAAAGTTGCATAGAATCAAACCAGCGGCAAACAAAAGGGAGTTTGTGATTGTACGTACCAGTATGACTCTGAAAATGTTGGCACCAATGCCTTCAGCGATTTCATATTCACCTTTAGCATTTGGTCGTGTGAAACTGTGCTGGCGTGCTCGACCGAACATTCTGAGAAAGCACAACTCTTTAGGTGTGATTTAGTGAATAATTCAGCCAAAAATTTTAATTTGCTAAATAATGTGCTCACCCTCAGGCCATCTGAGATGTATGCAAGTTTGTTTCTTCATCAGATTTGGAGAAAAGTGTCATTCCATCACTTGTTCACCAATTGATCCTCTTCAGTGAATGGGTGCCGTCAGAATGAGAGTCCAAACATCTGATAAAAACATCACAATAATCCACACCACTCCAGTCCATCAATAAACATCTTGAGAAGACAAAAGCTGAAGCAAATCCATCATTAAGAGTGAAGAAAAGTGGTCTGGTCTAAATCAGGAGAAAATATATAAAGATATATAAAGATATATAAAGATGTTAACTGATTGACTGGAGTGGTGTGGATTACTTGTGGATTATTGTGATGTTTTTATCAGCTCTTTGGACACTCATTCTGACAGCAACCATTCACTGGAGAGGATCCATTGTTGAGCAAGTGATGAAATGACATTTCTACAAATCTGGTGAAGAAACAAACTCATCCAAACCTTAATGTTCATATTTGGCTAAACTATTCCTTTAAATGATTGTGTTCAGTACCTCCCAAGCACCGTATCCGGGTAAGCTGTGAATACCGCAGGATCCACCACAAAATGAGTCCCATCAACTACTAACGTAACCCGGTCATGTGATAAAGGACGCAGTTGCGCCTTTGGGACATCAGCCCCACCCTCTGCTCCTACAGTCATCCTGCGGTCTGTAAATTGAGATGTTAAATCAATTGTTAAGATTGTAGAAATTAATTTTTCAGTTCTGGAAATAGCGTTTTTAGGTTTACCTGACTGGGACAGGATTGTACCACCTGTTGCGTGCTCCTCCGTCATGATCTTCTGGACACCTGCAGACCCGGTAAGACGGTCCATATGGTGAACATAATATTATAAACTCCTTACGCTCGTCTGACTGGCCCACACTGACTCATTAGTCTAATTTAACCCCACAGACACCCGGTAACCCTCTCCAAACCAGCAACAAACAAGTTTATGCAGAGCAAATGTGACCCATTTAAATACACTTCATCTGTTTGTTCTTAATTAAAATGCAAACCAGATTGGCACCATGGTGCAGTAATAACATGTCCCTCATTAAAATAAATCACGGTTTTATTATAGTAGAAGTGTAGTAACCATGTTTTTTTGGAACAATTAATTACCATTTGTATTACCACTGTTTTACTACAAATGCCACCATATTCATATACAATGTTATGTACATGGAATTCAAGATTATTTCACTATGGCACTTATTTCACATTCCAACTTAATGTGGTACATGTACAAAATACTTTACCGTTGTACTTTTTTGTTGTGCTAGTCAACCGACTTATTTAATTTATTCCTGACAAACATGCTAATAACTAACCATAGATTGTACAGAAATTGTACATTTCTAACAAACTAGTATTCCACATGAGCTCAGAAAACGAACACCGTTCTGTTAACACTACTATTTTCATTAAGCTATAGAATATTTGTTACTCACCGGAGAGTCTGCGTTCAAAACATCGAGAATCTTCCTGCACGAAGATCCCGGAGACGCGAGAGACAGCGGCTCCATACGGTGCGCGCGGATTAACCGACGTTAATCCAATAAAGCGCGGTGCACTCACGTGAGGTGTAGGGCGGGAAGCGCGCGCAGAGCTGATTTCTGAGGGCTAATTTACAACAGCGGCTAAAACGAGTCAAAGTTGACAGGTTCGTTCAAAAGTTGGTCACGAACACATATAAACGCTTAGGCTAAAAGCAAGTGCTAGTCTTTTTGTGTTAGTGTTGTTTAAGCTTTATTGGTTTGTAGTTTCGTGACGCGAAATATTACGTTGCCACAGACAGTTGTCCTGAAGATGATAGTAAGTCAACACAAACTGTTAAAACAGCTTAAACTTCAATAATAAGTAAATGCACGTTATGAAAAACAGGTAGGTTGATCGTTTTGTGTTAAACAATGTTCATTCCTTGCTATGTCATAATGAGAAAAGCTGTTATATTCACATACAAGTATACTCACAGTTTTTATTGCACAAAAAAGTAAAATAACCTTAAAAAAGTCACTTTTCAGAAGAGTTTAGTTGGTAAATATTGTTAAATAAGTATATATTTAATTTAGACATATATCTTCAACAAATTTTCCGTCCTTTTATGTATTTATTACTTAATTAATTTATTTATTTTTATGGCTATGTCTGAACACTTCTGCAGTTCTGGCTCATAAAACGGTCCTCACAGTTATATCAGAGTCCTGATGATGACCTATTAATGTCTTCTCTTTGGCTTAGCCTTAATTCCGCTCCACCAGACACCTCTGATGATCGTTACACTTGGCAGTGTGTGCTGTCTGGCCGAGATGTTGGTATCTTCCTCTTCCTGAACACACACTGTCCTTTACGTTTATTAAGAACGGCTGCCGATTTCCTTTCCAGCACAGCAAGATCCATGTGAAGGGCTTCGGCCATCTCAGCCTTCGTCACGGACGTGAAGCGCCAGTCGCTGGCCAGACTCTCCAAACCTCCAGCGGTCAAAGCCTGAGGAGCAAAACCAGAAGAATATATAAAAATCAAGGTGTTTTGTATTTCTCTGACAACTGTGAAGGTTTGATCTCACCTCTTGGATAAGGAACTCAGCTGCACTCACTGGACCGTACTGTTTGGATGCACTGATGCATGATGGGAAATGGAGTTCACGTCTGCTGGAGGTTGAGAGAATACACATTATCACTTTCCACCATCAAAACAA
Organism: Cirrhinus mrigala; assembly: GCA_036247105.1. Taxonomy (NCBI): domain Eukaryota; kingdom Metazoa; phylum Chordata; class Actinopteri; order Cypriniformes; family Cyprinidae; genus Cirrhinus; species Cirrhinus mrigala. The sequence goes on from JAMKFB010000322.1 coordinate 178,348, forward strand.
GTCCCACCCTACATTTTTTATTATTTAATATCCAGTTGGTAAATGTTTGTTTACAGGCATAAAATGTGTTACAAATGCCATTTAAAGTTGATTTTAAAACTGCTGAGAGAAGTGTTGATTGATTATAGTATTTTGCATTATTTTTTACATTATTTCTTATTTAAAATAAGCCTGAAATCAAAACCAACCCCTTTCACCTTCTCAATGCACGTTTATGATTGACTTTCATCGCCCTCACCTCTGTCTGGTTGTGTTATTGTTGGTATTGGTGTTAGCGTGGTAATGAACATATGCGGCCGAGGCCTCCATCTCCTCTGCCCTGCTGTCTGCAATCTGTAGGGGGCGCTGGCTGGTCACCTGGGTGGGCATCGGTGTTCCTCTCTCCATCGTGAACGGATCCATATGGTTTCCAAACAGGCCTCCTGCTCTCTTTTGAACAGAAGAAGAAAGAGGTAAGATCCAGCTGTCCACGTATTGTCTTTCTCTACCTTATTTTATCGTTTTTAATCTGTTTGATTTTCAACTCACTCTGTAGATTCCCTCCTCTCCAGCCTCATCCATGGCTCGGTCCATCTCCTCGTCGTTCAGAAGATCTCCAGAAATGGCCCGCTGAAGCTCAGGCGCGGCTTCCTCCTCGATGCTCCTCAGACCCGCCTGAAAGAAAAAGAGACGGAATGAAATTGACACCATCTGATCGTAGTGTGAAACGCATGTGGAGATGAAGAGACGTGTGACCTGAATCTCTGTGGTGTTTTTGTTTTTCTTGTTGGGACGGTATCCGTAATATTCCTCCTGACGCTTCATGAACTTCCTGAAGTGGTCCTGGATCAGGAACGTGGCGTAAAACTTCCCCACCGTTACCTCATCGTCTGTGATTTAGGAAACATTTAATAATGCAAATATTATTGCTGTTTATTATTATGCAATATAATCAGATTTATTTGTGTTACAGCATTACCTCCGATTGGTGGAATGACCTGGTCAAGCAGTTTCATACTGGTGCGTTTCCAGATCTTCTTAATAATTGCACGCAGCTCTTCATTGGCCTGCTCAAAATTACCTGACGGATGAAAATTCAGAGAATTCAGGCTTTAATGGGTGAGTATGAACATTATTTGTGACCCTGGACCACAAAACCAGTCATAAGGGTCAGTGTTTTGAAATTGAGATTTATACACCATGTTAAAAATATTGAAATATTTAATATTGGATAAAAAAAAAAAATCGCCTTTAAAGTTGTCCAAATGAAGTTCTTAGCAATGCATATTACTAATCAAAAATTAAGTTTTGATAAATTACGGTAGGAAATTTACAAAATATCTATATAAAACATGATCTTTTTCTAAAATCCTAATGATTTTTGGCATAAAAGAAAAAACTATAATTTTGACCCATACAATGTATTTTTGGCTATTGCTACAAATATACCGGTGCTAAGACTGGTTTTGTGGCCCAGGATCACATTTTTTATTCAACTTACACCAAACCTACACCGGCTTACAATTTTCACTAAGAAATTGCTAGTAAGTTTCACAAATAATAAATATTTTCTTGTAAAAAGTTAATAACGCTTCAAACCTTCGGTTTTAATTTTCAGTGCTGTTCTGACCAGAGCAAACAGTGTGGCATTAAATGTTACGGTTCCATCGCTGTTCAGAGGCATGTTCATGGAAATCAGCCTCTGGAAACAAACACAGTAAAACATAGAATGAATTATCATACTGTTATGCGTATATGAATGTTTTTGTGTGTCATTGTTTATAATAAATATGTGTCACCTTGCAGGCAACAAGATGAGGACAGAACTTTCCAAACCCAAGTGGTGGCTGGATTCTCCTCAGCAGTGTCACAACGTCCAGGTGTTTAATGCGCCCCCTACAGAACAACACCAAAATAACACAGATAATCAGATGCATCTTGTTTAAAATCAACCTGAAATCAAATTGGACCATTTTGACATTCTTAATACACATCCCTGGTATTATAGTGACTTTGCATCTCTTCAAATAACTGAAAAGAAAAAAATTAGATGCACTAACTTGCAACTTATTCACTCTATTCCCAATGGACAAAATCAAGTCCAAATTGAACATTCTGTTGAAGAGTGTCCAATTACAGAAGTAAAATGTGTTGCAAATGCCATTGCATGTTGATTTACAGTGGTGTTATTTAGCTTACGTTGCCTCAGGGTCGTATTCAGCCCAGATCTTTTTAAACTCGTCTAAATGATGTGGCCCAAGTATCGACCAATCACGAGTCAGATAGTCAAAGTTGTCCATGATCACGGCCACAAACAAGTTAATGATCTGCAAAAGAGCACATATTTTCATTTACAGTAAAACTAAGCTGCATGTACAAAATATCCTAGTGTTGTACAGTTACAATAATCTTAAGTTTTATTGCTACAAAAGAAATAGATTTGAACCCAGAAGGACTTGAATGTGAAAGTTCATGCATGCGTCTATGCATGTGCATGTTTATGGGAGAGTGAATACTCACTAGAAAAGCACAGAGCATGTAAAAACTCATGAAGTAGAGAATAGCAAATCCAGAACCGCAGGTGTACTCCTCTCCAGGTAGGTATTCTGACTTGGGGTCACAACGTTGACCGTACAAACAGCCCAACATGATCTCCTGCCACCCCTCACCTGTGGCACACCTGAGAACAGTGATGTGTCTTTACAAACATGCTCAGAAACTTGTTCAGCAAAGTGTTCACACCTACCTATTCCTACCTGAATAGCAGTAGAACAGCTTGAGGAAACGTCTGGAAGTTGTTGTTACGGTTAATCACAGTTCCGTCTATTAGTGCGATTTTGCCAAACACCTGACAGAGAACAATCAAGATATCATTTAGTTCAGGGGTGTCCAAATCTGTTCCTGGAGGACCACTGTCCTTTTGGAGTTTAGCCCCAACCCTAATTAAACACATTTGGACCAGCTAATCAAGGTCTTCAGACTCACTTGAACAGGAGTCTCCAAATTCCATCCTGGAGGGCCGGTCTCCTGCAGAGTTTAGCTCCAACTTGCCTCAACAGATTAGCCTGAAAGTTTCTAGTATGCCTAGGAAGACCTTAATTAGCTGGTTCAGGTGTGTTTAATTATGGTTGGAGCTAAACTCTGAGGGACACCGGCCTTCCAGGACCAAGTTTGGAGATCCTGGTCAATTGTGTTGGAGTTAAACTCTGGAGGATGTTGACCTTCCAGGAGTAGGGTTGGACACTCATGATTTAGCGTAATACTGAATATCACACTTATCGTGTTTTTTACCTGCATGCCAATGACTGCGTAGATGAAGAACAGCATAACGATGAGGAGAGCCACATATGGCAAAGCCTGAAAAATATACACCAACGCCATCAGCAGTGATAAACACATCTTTGTTAGAACATCATCGTGACCCAGTGGAGCATCAGACCTGGAATGATTTGATGAAGGTCCACAGCAGGTTGCGAATGCCCTCAAAACGGTTGAGCAGTTTGACCAGACGCATGACACGGAAAAGCCTGAAGAGCGTGATTGACACACTCATATTCTCAGAGTCCTGAGGAACAGAGAAAAGCATTTTGAGAATCCATGGATAACTTCTTGGTAAGAACACGTTGAATCTTTACTTACTGCTATGGCTTGCATTGGATTCACTTCCTGAAAAGAGTGAAAATGCATGATATTATTTAAACTTTGAATCATCAAATAATGTGTATATGTAAAAACAAATGTTTTGGATATTTACAGAACAGCCAGTGAGACAATACAGTCCACCCTGAGCAGCGAGAGCCGCCTAGAGAGAGAAATTACCAGAAAAGATGAGTGAAAGTCAAAATCAGCACTCATTCAGAACAACACAACAGGTAAAATCAACCACTGGAATACAGAGTCAACACGTTGAGAAACTTACATCAATTTCACTTAGTATGACGTCAACAATACTGCCCACCACGATTATGAAATCAAAGACATTCCAGGGATCCCCGAAGTAACCCTGTCAGAGAGAAGCTCTTCTTAAAAGCTCTATGCTGCATTTAATAATTTAAAAAGTATGAATTAGTAGTTTTCTGGCAGTAGTCTAAATGCAAGTCTTACCTTTGCTTTGAAGGCACCAAGTTTGAGGATCATTTCCACTGTAAACAGTACCGTGAAGATGACATTCAGCATGTCTGAAAGATGGGTGATGTGATCGGACTGATTACAGTGCTGAAGGATAAAGAAATGAGACTCGGTGAGATTCAAACTAATATTTAAGTATTTAGTTTCCAGTGTTTCTGGGATTGTAACTGTGTTCTCACCTGCATCCCCAGGCACATGGTGTTGAGCATGATGAGGAGAAACATCAGGTACTCAAAGTAACAGGAAGTGACGATGTACCACACCTGATACTGATGTGGGTTCTTAGGAATATAGCATCTCAGAGGTCGGGCCTTCAGGGCGTACTGGACACACTGACGCTGCCAACATGCACAACAAAGATGCATTATAATCCAGAATCATGTGACACCAACATGCAATCAGGTATGTGACGCTTGGTACCTGGTTTTTGTCCAGCTCGCAGTTTTTGTACTCCTGCTCGCCCTGTTCCTGGAAGGTGACAATTACGAAGCCCACAAAGATGTTCATCATGAAGAAGGCGATGAGAATGAGGTAAACGATGAAGAAGATGGAAATCTCAGTGCGGTTGTTGTAAATTGGGCCAACGTTTTCCAAATTCGAGTCGATGGCTTTATACAACAAGCTGCGCATACAGGTGCAATTAGGAAAATGTTTTGACATCGTTTTCAAATATGAAAGGAGGTTGTTTATTAAATACCTACTCTGGCCAGCCCTCAAATGTTGACACGGTGAACAGAGCCAGCATGCCATTCAGAACATTGTCGAAGTTTAAATCGTTGTTCTTCCACGTACGTTGACGGAGCACCATGTCATGCAGAGCGTGTTCCTGGTGTTGTATAAACGTTCCCCTGAGAGCATCACAGAGAGAGAAAATTATGTAGATTTGGAAAGTTTAAGATGTCAGAGTGAAGGACAAAGAATGAAAGTCCAACCGTACTTGCATTGTTCTGCTGTCATTTTGAGCGGATCTGTGCAGAAAAAAAATTTCCCCTGCCGGAATTAACAGAAAAAAATGCTTTAAATTCTCTGTACATACGTGAATGTTGATCTGATGTGTATATGAACTCCCTGACCTTGAAAAGCTGAACACCAATGCAGGCAAACATGAAATCCAAGAGCATCGTGACTAAAACGATGTTGCCAATGGTCTTGATGGCCACGAACACACACTGGACCACATGCTAAAAGACAGCAAAGACAGAGATTGAGGAACACGGAGACAATTGTCATGTAATAATCCCAACTGTTTGAAATGACTTACTTTAAGACCTTTAGCTCGATTTATGGCTCTTAAAGGTCTCAACACTCTCAAGACCCTGAGGATTTTTACCACCGAGATGGCACTTGATCTGCGAAGAGACATGAGGACTGTAAAAGAATGTGGAAAATGCCAAACATGTACGTAAAGCTACAAAGCAGGATTGCTTTGAAATCTCACTCCATTCCCATGGACAGCAGGGAGACACCAACAACAATCAAGTCCAGTATGTTGAAGGAATTACGGCAGAAAGACCCCTTGTGTAAGAAGGCACCATAGGTGGTCATCTGCAGTGGAGAAAGAAGAACTGAACTGTTTACAGAATGAAACATAACAAAACGGCTTCTTGGAAAATACACTGAATTCTCATCTCACCTTCAGCACAATCTCTGCAGTAAAAACTGAAGTGAAGACATAATCAGCATAGGCCAGGACCTGGAGCAGAGTAAGAAAGGTAGCTGTTGAAGGCAATGGTAGGAACAAGTAGGTAGAGGCAAGTCTAGAGATAGTGTACCTGGTTTCTGAAGGACATTGGGTCGATGGGGTCCTCTGCAGCCAATGAGATACTGCTAAGCAGGATGAAGAGGAGTATGATGTTGGTGAATGTTGTAGCATTGATGATGCGATGGCAGAGTTTGCGGAACCTGAGCAGAAAAATCAAAAGAAACCCTGATAAACAGTAAAACTTCTAATATGTATGAGGTTGACGAAAATGCAGGAGATTTTACTTGTTCTGTGGGCCGAAGATGAAGAATGAACTGGCCTCTGGCATGGGCACCACTGTCTCCTTCAGCTGCAGGTCTGCCATTGGTCGAGGCCGAGGGCTGAGGGGAATCTCTGGCTCCTCCTCCTCATCGTCACCTGGGCAACAGGTCAATCAAAACGTCAGACTGTTCTCACGGCAAGCCACCGGTAAGCTTAAGTTATCCTTTGTTTTACCTGGAAAATCAGCTGGAGGAAATGGATCTTTAATCTCATTTACATTTGATTCAAATTCGTCCACTTTGAGCTGCACATAATATAAGGAAACTCATGAATCAGATCAGCAGTTGAATTTCGTTTGTTTGTTTGTTTTTTGCAGACAGAATTGCCCAAATGCAACATGTAAGTTCTGTCAGTTACAGATGGTTTTGACCTTGGCTGTGGTGGGAATTCCGTCAATCTTGGCTCTCTGCTCAGCTAGTTTCTTTGCCAGCATGGCCTTTTCTTCCTCTGCCTTATCAGGTAGGTTTTCTCTACACCAAGAACAAACTAAGCATCAGAAATGTCTGTATAAAGTCACTTTCCCATGCTATTTGACCTTCAGCACTCACCTAAGAAGTCTTTTCCGCTTCTTCTCCTCTGCTTTCTCTTTCTGGGCAGAGGTCAGGCTCTCTGCTTCAGCCAGGTTATCCACCGCAATTGCCAGGAAGACATTCAAGAGGATGTCTGCAGTTAATCGCTCAGGAAATAATCGCTCAGGATATAATAGGCCATTTATACAACTCACACTTTTGTGCTGCACAAAGGATACAGTTCCCACAGATGAACAGGATAATGAAGTAAATGCTGACCAGGATTCCAGGCATGGCAGGACCTCCGTGAGCCATGATGCCATCGTACATGACGTAGTTCCAGCCTTCACCTGTCAGGATCTAAAACAGAGAGAACAAGACACTAGAGAGGCACTGTAAATCGAAACCTTTTGCTTATCATATGAATAAAAAAAATCACCTGGAAAACTGTGATCAGAGCCTGAGGAAAATTGTCAAAGTTGCTTCGCCTCACATGATCATCTGGAAAATTAAACTTTCCTCCGAAAACCTGCATTCCAAGCAGAGCGAAGATGACGATGAAGAGGAAGAGGAGCAGCAGCAGGGAGGCAATGGAACGCACAGAGTTCAAGAGCGATGCCACAAGATTGTTGAGTGAGGTCCAGTACCTGAAAATCATGCACAGTTCCAGTAAATTCTGGGACAGATGTGCATCCTTACTGTAGTTCTTCACGGTGATGTCAAGGATCACGTACCGGGTTACTTTGAAGAGACGCAGCAGTCGAATACAACGCAATATTGAGATCCCCATGACGGACATAACATCCATGCGTACGAGAATGAGCTCAAGGATTCCCACAGACACCACAAAGCAGTCGAAACGGTTAAAGAGGGACATGAAGTATGATGGCAGCCCCATCGCGTACATCTTCATAAACATCTCCACCGCAAACAGAGACAACAGCACCTTATTGGTATTGTCTGCAAATAACACAGAAAGTACATTGCAGTAATTTGCAAATATTAAAATGTAGTGTTGTTTTGGGATGAAAATAAGAAATGATGTTAGTGGGTGCAGAACAGAACCTTGGAAGTTGGTGAGAGACTCGGTCTGACCGTGGTGCTCGGTTGAAATCGCCAGAGTGTTGAAGAACACCAGCAGAATCACCAGCCAGTGAAACAACCTGGACTTCACCCATGTACGACACTTCCTTCTGAAAAAACGGTTCCAGCGACGAGCATGTCGACTGTAAAATGCACACCCAGAGAAATTCAAAGCATGGAAGAAAATCATTTTAGATATAAAGTCAATCATTTCTAGCAACTTGATTGCTCAACTCACACATAATACATAAGTTTGTTCAGTGCTTCCAGCTCATAGAGGGTTTCTGTGTCAGATCCATCCTGTAGTGGAAGCAGACCTGCGGAGACCGATCCCAAACATGATTGTGCCACATTTAACCAGACTTGATTTACAATGCCTATAGACTTTTGAAGTGTTTTTCTGGGTGTGTTTTAGCACCTTGCCCCTCCTGGTCATTGTCCATGACCTCTGCCTGTGTGATCCACTCCATGTATCCCTTCAGATCCTCATCCAGCTGCTGACGCTCCCGCAGTTTTTGATACTCTCCACTTCGAGAACTCTTCTCTCTCTCCTTAGTGAACTCGCTGGCAACATAGAGAAGGACAAGTATGGAATAATTTGCAGTTAAATTGCTGGTGTTGGGACACACCTGCTCATTTTTCCATTATTCTAAAATGTGGACGATATCAGTAAAGCGATACTGATTTAAAGTCCACAAATGTTTGGACTTACCCACACAGAACCCCCAGAACCAGATTCAAGATGAAGAAGGAGCCCAAGAGAATCAGAGTCACAAAATACAGCCAGGGCCACTCCATTCCAATTGCATCATTTACCTATAGGAGGTGAAGTGTTAACTTTTGAATCACTATAATAGTCCTCTATCTCAGTGGTTCCCTATATAGTTGATGCTTTCTTTATCTGACATAACCATCTTAGGTCCTGGAGTCTCTGCTGACAAGCTGATAAGTTAAATCAAGTGTGTTCAGTTTGGGGAGAAATGCAAAATGTGCAGATTTGGAGGAACTGCAGGACCAGGGTTGGGAACCACTGCTCTTTACCATTAGTGTAAATGTCACTGACCCAGTACAGAACGTCCGTCCAGCCCTGAGTGGTGATACACTGGTATACAGTGAGCATGGAGAAACCCAGATTGTCAAAGTGGGTGATGCCATTATTTGGCCCGGGCCAACCGCCGCGGCACTCGGTTCCATTCAGAGTGCAACGCCTGCCGTTACCGGCCTGAGCGCATGGAGCCGCCTGCTCATCATCCCCAGTGGCGATGATATCTGTGACAGATCATGACATTTTACTACATTTTTATTTACTGACAGTGGCAAAAGAAAACATTTTAAGTAAGTTTAGATTTTGGTTCTCCACAGTTTCTCAAATCTTGCATCATTTCTCACCTGTGCCGACGTAGTAACATGTTTTATGCATTTTGCATTTGAAAAGCTCCAGGCCTATGATGGCGTAGATGGTGACCATGAAGAAGACCAACAGAGAGATGTGGAACAGGGGCAGCATGGATTTGAGAATGGAGCTCATCACCACCTGCAGGCCTAAAGGAGACATTACACTTTAGCCTGTCAACTCAAGAAATTAGACAGGTGAGCGGAGGAAGGTGATGATGTAACTTACTAGGGACTCCAGAGACGAGCCTCAGGGGCCGCAGAACTCTAAACGCTCTGAGGGCTTTCATGTCAAACCCGCCTTTCTGTTCCACCGGTGCCTCCACGCCACTGATGTTATTGATGAAGTCCACCACAACAGTGAACAACCTGAAATATGTCACTCAGTCAGTGTTCGTGCACTTGTGTTTCTAGCCATATTCAGGGAGGGGTGTGTGTGTCTTACCCCATTGTCACAATCACAAAATCTAAAATATTCCAGCAGTTCCGTAAATAAGCATCGGCGTGAAAGAGAAATCCATACGCTACGATCTTCAGGAAACATTCCATAGTGAAAATGATGAGAAAAATGTACTCGAGACTCTCCTGCAAACATACACACACAAAATAGTGAGATGAATGGAGCTGTCAGCACATCTCAGTACAACCAACCATCTTGAGGTATTTGGTATCGACTGTGGCTTTTCTACTTCAGAACAGTTTTGTTTTGACTTTGAATATCTGTCCCGACATGTCTTTTTAAATTCTGGCAACTGACACATGCTGAATTTGGTGGAAATGTGACGAAGAGATGCTAGAGCCTGACACTTTCCTCCTGTTTCAGTTAAAGCATTTTGAAAACAACCTGGCACAGATGCTGTGAATTTTACAGCCAACATGGCATCTGTTGTTAGCATGAAGTGAACACTGTTTGTTTCTACTGACATATACTGTAGATTTAACTTTGAGCTCACAAAACAAAACAAGATGCATTACTTAATTACCACTGAAATGCTTTGAAGTCGGCCTGATTACAAAACAAACAATCTGACGTATCGTATTACAGACTACATCATCCTTAGATAATGCTGCAATGATGAGAGAGTGCTTTAAGAGTGTGAGAGCATATAGTTTGCGGCTAATTTTAAAGCGTCCACACATGCAGGCGTCCCATCGGCATGCGGTCGAAGCACCTGCTTCTTTCTGTCACCTGAGTCAAGGTCAAGCACGCTTACAAGGCTTTAGTGGGATGAATCTCAGGCATTAGGTGTCAGTTATTCAGCCAAAAGACTAACTTAACACTGATTGTAACTGGTCATTGGTTCATGTAGGATATAGTTCAACGTCAATCTTTTATAAGAACAGAATACTTAATATACACATGGAAATGTTCAAATAAACCATATTTAAGTTTGGGTATGCAAAATATCTACAGGTGAAGTCTGTATAATAATGGTGTGTTCGGGAGCAAAGTCTACAGGTAGTGGGGAGGGTTTTATGTGTTAAGGGAGTGTATGAGGGTGTGGTCTATAGGTTGGGGGTGTGTCTTAAGGTGAAGTCTACAAGTACTGGGGAAGGGTTTATATGTTGGAGGAGTGTATAAGGGTGTGGCCTATATGTTGGGGGTGTGTCTTAAAGCGGAGTACAGGTATTGGAGAAGGGTTTATATGTTGAGGGAGTGTATGAGGGCATGATTTATAGGTTGGGGGTGTATCTTAAGGTGGAGTCTACAGGTATTGGGGAAGGGTTTATATGTTAATAGAGTGTATGGGCGTGTGGTCAAAAGTTTGGGGGTGTGTCTTAAGGCAGAATCTATAGGTACTGGGGAAAGGTTTATATGTTGAGGGAGTGTATGGGGGCATGGTCTATAGGTTGGGGGTGTGATTTAAGGCAGAGTCTAGAGGTGTTGTGGAACTGTTTATATCTTGGAAGAGTGTATGGGGTGTGGTCTATGAGTTGGGGGTGTGTCTTAAGGAAGAGTCTGCATGTATTGGGGAAGGGTTTAAATGATGAGTGAGTGTATGAGAGTGGTCTATATGTTGGGGGCGTGTCTTGAGGTGGAATCTACAGGCATTGGTGAGGGGTTTATATGTTGAGGAAGTGTATGACAGTGTGGTCTATAGTTTGGGGGTGTGTAGGTACTGCGTAAGGGTTTATATGTTGGAGGAGTGTACGGGGTGTGGCCTATATGTTGGGGCGGAGTACAGGTATTGGGGAAGGCTTTATATGTTGAGGGAGTGTATGAGGATGTGGTCTATAGGTTGTGGGTGTGTCTTAAGGCGGAGTCTATGGGTATTGAGGAAGAGTTTATATGTTGATGGAGTGTATGAAGGCATGGTCTTTAGATTTGGGGTGTGTCTTAAAGCGGAATCTACAGGTATTGGGGAAGGGTTTATATGTTGAGGGAGCGTTTAAGGGTGTGGTCTGTATGTTTGGGGTGTGTCTTAAGGTGGAGTCTATTGTATTTGTGTGTGAAAGAGACTCACTAGGTTGCTGTTGGTGTTGTTCGTATCTTCCTCAGGCATGGGCATGAAAACCGCCAGAGCTACACAGTTTGCAAAGATGGTGAGCAGGATGATGATTTCAAACGGTCTGAGAGACACATTCAGGAAAATAAAAACATCTGCATTAAACCACTAGCATCAAATTATCGCTTATTTATGAGTGCAGAACTCAAAGTGTATAGATATATTCCTGTAGTAATAAACAATATGTCTGTGTGTGATGATGACCACCGTCTCAGTGTGTTGTTGTGTGTGCGCTAGCATTCTCTGAGCTTAGCATGTCTGTATTTAGTGAGCTGGAGGACAGAGCAGCTGTTCTCTCAGAATATCAGAGCGCTGTGCTGAAACACTGACATTTACACACCTCTACACACTCGCTCAAGAGTGAATGAGCTCATTAACTGCCTATCATCTCATAGTTGCTTTTTCTGGACACTTTGATTAACTGCATATTTGGCACTTCTTAAAATTAATGACTTTAAATGGTCAGTAAATCAAGCCAGTAAATTAAGATGTTTTTGTTTAGTATATTACAGAAGATTAAGGTGTTTTTTTGTGAAGCTGCCTAATATTTTTTGTCAAAACCATGATGCAATTTTAAAAGTTTGGGTATGATTATAAATAAATTAACAGGTTTATTCATCAAGGACACAATCAATTGATCCAAAGTAACAGTAAGGACATTTATAATGTTACAAAAGATTTCTCTGTTTAATAAATGCTGTTCTTTTCAACTAATATTCAACTAATATTAGTATTATTAGTATTATTAGTAATATTTCAACAAATATTTAGCAGCATATACATTTTCGTGCAGAATGACTTTCACATATTTTAATAATGTGCATTAAATTCCACCTGTTTGGCTGACCGGTTTAGTGGTTATTTTAATGCAGAATGAACTCCAATTAATGTAATGAAAAAAAACATTTTCTGTTTCGTTAAAGGATACTTCCACTCTACGATGTTGATGCAGGCCTTGCGGAAGGGGTTCTTCAGTGTGAGGAAGAGGAGGGATCGCGCGGGCCGCGGGTTTCCACCTGTGGCCTGAAGCTTCTTGAGTTTCTCCCTCTGCTTCCTCTTGAGCGTCTCCTCATCCATGATGAAGGAGCTCATGGGCACTTCACCACCGCCCTCCATGATCCGACAAGAACCAGAGCAGGAGGCGCAGGAATGCTGGAGATCAGGTACTTGGCTCAATAGATCAGGATCTTCCCGTGGCTGAAAAATGAATGTGTCCCCACCATCCGCTCTTCCATCTGTCTGTCCCTCAATCTATTTCTCTCACTGTCTCACTCTGCTCGTGTTTGGTTAGTACCGCAGCTGTCCGACTTAAAAAATAAATATAGACAATGCGTGTCACTCAGTTTAAGTGTATGTGTGTTAGGGGACAAGAGAGCATGACATAGTCATGGTCACAGAGACATAGATAAAGAGGCAGGACATTAACGCAGTCATAACTTTGGAATGTTTTCATTGGCTTGTTCTGTTTAGGCTTTGTGACATCACTGAGCTGCCAAACCAATCGGCTCACAGATGAGTCACTGTGATCTCTGTGGTTTCACATGATTTATGAGCTTTTTCTGATTGTCCCAATCATACTTGAGTGTCTTATCAACTATACATATGTCTGAATGTCTACTTGCTCTGTAAAAATGATCAAGGCAAAGTATATTTTCCAGTGCTTAAACTTATCATAGTGTAACCATTTGCAATTTTTTTTTTTTAAGTTGTACGGGACTGTGTTTATGAACATGTTGAATACGGTCATTTAAAAACAAACAAACAACAAGCTATGCAGAAAAACAGCCCCATTCCGAGTATAATTTAAGATTTATTTTAATAAAAAAAGTGTAAAAATCACAGTTCACATGACCACATGAGAATTCAAGAGCAGAAACAGGGTGTCGTATTTATTTCAAGGCTTTTTTGGGCGCCATGACCCCTGTGCCCTCATGTCCCAGTCTGAAAACACACTACGTCACACTATCCACTTGTGCACCACCAAAACGGCACTCTTATGCCATTTTCAACTCATTTCAGAAGATCTAAATTTTTTATTGAAGACTGAACTAAAACAAACTAAAATGTAATTATTTGAAAATGCGCCTTTGCATCATTGAAGCACGTGCTAATATCTGAAAATTGGCCAAGGTTTGAGCAACGTTTTGGTGGCGCAGGATAAAAGTCAGTAGAACGATGGACGTCTTTAACTCCCAACAGACTCCTCAGAAGACGATTCTGAAACGGAAAGAGGCGACGCTCCTCCGTTCTCCTCCGCCCTTCCTGCGTTCTCCACCAAATCCTGCAGGTACTTGATGTAGCGTATGGCTGCGCGCAGCGTCTCCACTTTGCTCAGCCGTTTGTCTGTGGTCCCATTGGGCAGGTGGTCGCGTAGTTTGGCATATCCCTGGTTTACGCACTTCACACGCTGGCGTTCCCGCTCGTTGCGTTTCTGGATGAAGGCCGGCTCAAACGGACATTCGTAGACACCGAAGCTGCCGTGGAATGGCGGCAGGTACGAGAGTAGCGAAGCGCCGCTGCAGTAAGATCTATCGTAGACTCGTTGATCAACATGGGTCGGGTATAAAAATAAAGGCAGTGTGCGATCGGCGTGCACGTCATTCCCTCTATAACCACCAGAGGGCGCACAATACCTGCTGCTCCGGGCCAAATGGCAATGAGAGTCTTGGAGGGACGCGTCCATGTTGAAATGAGGCAAATCTGGGCTTCTGTCCGAGTTGGTTCTGTTTGTTCGTAGACGAAAGCCACGCCCAAGGAAGTTTCTCTAAGATTAACGGATTAACATGTGTTTCCTGAGGTGAGGAAGCATCATCTTCTTCCTCGCTTAAATCCCAGACGCTTGGAAAATGGCTTCTGTTGCTCTTTGAAAGCCCTGTGAAGGATTTCAAGAGAGACAGACGAGAGTTTAGACCAGAAGACTTCAAACACACTCCAGATTAACTTAATAACAGTTTAGTCTGAGGTTCAAATGCGCGGGATAAACCCGCGGACGGTCCTTGCAATTAACACGGATTTGACATGAAATACAGGCGAAAAGACCCCAAACAGTCTGTGAATGCAAACGCCTGTTGCGTTACGCTCTGTTAAAACCATTAAGTTAAAATTGACATGCTATCCAAATAATAACGCATCTGGTTTATTGACAGGAATCTGAATGTAAGTGAGTTTTGATACTGACACAGGTGAAGTATTATGCATGTATTAGTGTGTTAGATGAAAGCGTGCGGCAGTGTGTCAGTAATCCGTCTCTAATTCACGACATTGTGTACTACACAGGAGTTACAGGAGGAAAGCAGAATGTGCTCGAGGAGTCAGGTCTCTGAAAGACAAATAAACTGCTGATCTAATCCCTCACTGTGTTTTCAATTTAAAGACATATCTGCGCTTGTCTCGTGTGTACTTGGAGCTTGAGGCAAAACACTAAATGATGTCTAATCTGTCTTTCAGTGGAAATCCCCTCAGCTGTGAAGTGGTGTCAAATTGGACGTATTAAGGATGGAAAAATGGAAGCGGTGGAGAAATTATGAATGAAAACATGTCAGAGACACTCATACGGCTACAAAGAAAGACAATCCTGGTGATCTTCTTGTATAAATGCATATTGGTTGTTTTGATTTTCAAATTGGCTGATACAGATTTTGAAGACTACATTAAAACAAGTATTTAATATTAAGATATTTTATACATATTAAGTAAAACATCCGTTAAACGTTTCATATGGATTCAGTCTGAAATGATCAGCTTAATTTTTAGATTAGAAATTAGTCAACTAGTTTAAATTTAATGTTTACTGTAATATTACAGGCACAATGAAACACAAGAAGCTGGTGTTGAGGAAACTGGACGTGTCTTACCTGAGAGAAAGAGGAGCTGGTTCTCCTGACTGAGTATGTCCATACACATCTGACTGATGTTACAGGTGAGCTCTCGGCGCTTTACCTGCTGTCAGCCCACGTCCCACCCCTCTGTGTGTGTGTGTGTGTGAGTGTGTGTTTACACTCTGACATGAGCATTTCAAAGGCAGGATGAGCCTCAGGAAGTCGGCAGAGATGGATTTTTGTTTTGTGTTGGAGTCTGAAATTACAGCGGGGTGCAGAAAGCTGCAAAGGGCTGTTTACTGATCTCAGATCTGTCATCCGGATGCTAAAAAACATTCAAAAATAATGCTGTTCGTTTTCGACACCGACTGAAGCTTCACTTTACAGTGACATTTAGATTCACTGATGGTGATGATGATGAGTGTTTCATATCCTCTGTGTCTTTAGACGTAAAGCGCCGCATGATGAGTCCCCTTGCTATGAAGATATACAGTCAGATTAGCGGCCATGCAAAACATTCATTTGAAATAATAACAGAGTTTAATCACATGCTTTTATTACCATCTGATATCAGAATGAACCTTAGACATGATTAATCTCCTACAAAACAAAAAATCTATCTATCTATCTATCTGTCTGTCTGTCTGTCTGTGTTGTCTATCTTGTCTGTCTTCCATCTGTCCATCCATTTATGTCTGTCCGTCTATCTCTTCTTCTGTCTTTCTTCCTATCTGTCTATCCGTCTGTCTTTCTATCTTTTTGTCTATCTGTCTGCCTCTCTATCTATTTATCCATCTAACCGTCTGTCTGCTTGTCTGTCTATCTATCCATCTGTCTGTCTGTCTAGATATATCTATCTATTCCTCTATGTCTATCTATTCATCTGTCTGTCTGCCTGTCTATCTGTCTGTCTGTCTGTGTTGTCTATCTTGTCTGTCTTCCATCTGTCCATCCATTTATGTCTGTCCGTCTATCTCTTCTTCTGTCTTTCTTCCTATCTGTCTATCCGTCTGTCTTTCTATCTTTTTGTCTATCTGTCTGCCTCTCTATCTATTTATCCATCTAACCGTCTGTCTGCTTGTCTGTCTATCTATCCATCTGTCTGTCTGTCTAGATATATCTATCTATTCCTCTGTCTATCTATTCATCTGTCTGTCTGCCTGTCTATCTTTCCGTCTGTCTTTCTGTCTGTCTGTCTGTCTGTCTATCTATCTATCTATCTGTCTATCTATCCATTTTTCCATCCATCCATCTGTCTGTCTAGCTATCCGTCTATATGTCTACCTGTCTATCTATCCATCTGTTTACCTATTTGTCTGTCTGTCTGTCTGTCTGTCTGTCTGTCTGTCTGTCTGTCTGTCTGTCCGTCCGTCCGTCCGTCCGTCCGTCGGTCTGTCGGTCTGTCTGTCTATCCATCTGTCTGTCTGTCTGCCGGTCTATCTATATGTCTCTCAGTCCATTATCTGTTTGTCTGTTCATCTGTCTGTCTATCTACCCGTCTGTCTGTCTGTCTATCCATCTGTCTGTGTGTCTATCTATTTGTCTGTCTGTCTGTCTATCTATCTATCTATCTGTCTGTTTGTCTCACTATCTTGTCTTTCTTCCATCTGTCCATCCATCTATATGTCTTTGTCTGCCCATCTATCTATTTTTCTGTCTCTCTGCCTATCTGTCTATCATCTGTCTGTCTGTCTATCTATCTATATATCTGTTTGTCTATCTGTTTGTCTATCTTGTCTTTCTTCCATCTGTCCATCCATCTGTATGTCTTTGTCTGTCCATCTATCTATTTTTCTGTCTCTCTGCCTATCTGTCTATCATCTGTCTGTCTATCTATCTATCTATCTATCTGTCTATCTATCTGTCTGTCTGTCTGTCTGTCTGTCTCATCTATCTTGTCTTTCTTTTGTCTGTCCATCCATCTATATGTCTTTGTCTGTCCATCTATCTATTCTTCTGTCTCTCTGCCTATCTGTCTATCATCTGTCTATCTATTTGTGTCTGTCTATCTATCTATCTATCTATCTGTCTGTCTGTCTCATCTATCTTGTTTTTCTTCTGTCTGTCTATCCATCTATATGTCTTTGTCTGTCCAACTATCTATTCTTCTGTCTCTCTGCCTATCTGTCTATCATCTGTCTGTCTATCTATCTATCTATCTATCTATCTATCTATCGATCTATCTGTCGATCTGTCTTGTCTATCTTGTCTATCTTGTCTGTCTTCCGTCTGTCCATCCATCTATATGTCTTTGTCTGTCCATCTATCTACTCTTCTGTCTCTCTGCCTATCTATCTATCTATCTATCTATCTATCTATCATCTGTCTATCAGTCCGTTTGTCTTGTCTATCTGGTCTATCTTGTCTTTCTTCCATCTGTCTGTCTATCTATTTGTGTCTATCTGTCTGCATCTCTATCTATCTATCTGTCTATCTATTCGTCTATATGTTTGCCTGTCTATCCATCTCTCTATTCGTCTGTTTATCTATTCATCTGTCTGTCTATCCGTCTGTCTGTCTATTTATCTATCCGTCTCTCTGTCTATTATCTGTTCATCTGTCTGTCTATCTGTCTATCCATCTGTGAGTCTGTCTATCTATTCGTCTGTATGTCTATCTATTCATCTGTCTGTCTATCTGTCTATCTATCTATCTATGTGTTCCATTGTTCTGTCTGTCTCTATCTATCCGTCCATTTGTCCTGACCATGAGACAAACACACTCAGGACTCATTCATCATGTTGACGTCAGCGGTGGGATGCGAAGCTCTTCATTCGTTGTAACATTACTGAGGTAAGAGACCTGCATCCAGACCGCTGTCAACATCGTCTGGACGCCCCGTTCCCGATCACACTCCCAAAACACGCCTGTATGACGGGAAACAAATCGTATCCACCGACACAGCCTGATTATTCAATAAAGTGCAGCCACACACACTCACGCTCACAATCCATATGTGAATCTTTGAAGGAGGATCACGTTTAAACGTCTCTCAGCAGCAGCGGATATGAACACACACACAGCCCTGAGCGCTAAACACTCTGCCACAATTAACACGTCTCTCACACTGGCGCTCTTCTGCGTCTGTCAGAAATCATCTGACGTGATCGTATCATAACATCACCTCATTTCCACAGGTGTGAGTGGATCCAGGTGTGCGCTCAAGAAGACCTGATGACTGTGCGCGTCTGTCAGCGCTCTCAAGTGTTTACTGTATGCTACGCCTATGTGTGGAATACTAGTGTACTGCATAGTGTGCAGTCTATACTTTGGTATGATTCGTTGTCATGTGACCTCATGTTGCATATTTGATATATAATTAATATGCACTTTTAAAACAATTTTGTGTAAAAATGTCTTTCAGCTGCTTGAAAGACATTTGACTTTAAAGAACAATGACTTTAAAGAAGAGAAGAAGGTAATTTCTACACACTAAAAATGGAAGGTCAAGTTGAGTGCATTGCATTATGGGGAACCTAAAACCTTTCTTACATAAATTGAATTGCGCAATTTCCATCATAATGTTTTTTACAAAAAATCTATCCATTGCCTGTCTATCTATGTATCTGTCTGTCTGTCTGTCTGTCTGTCTATCCTACCATCCATCCCTTCATCCATCTATCTGTCTGTCTGTCCGTCCGTCTGTCTGTTCGTCCAGCCATCGGTCCATCCATCTATCTATCTATCCTGTCTGTCTATCCGTCCGTCTGTTCATATATCCATCCATCTGTCTGTCTATCTATCTATCCATCTATATCTACCTATCTATTAGGGGTGTAACGATACATGTATTCATACAGAACCGCCACGGTACGGGCATCTCGGTTCAGTGCATGAGGCCTTACAACGCATACAGGCAACTCACCCTCAATCCAAAAGGGGGCGCCCACAGTAATGAAACTCTGTTTGATAAATGCCAGCAGAAGAACAGCGAATGCCAGGAATTGCGCTCTTGAAAAGAAAGACCACTAGACAGTGACCATGCGCTGATTCTGAACATGTCTCTTACTGACAAAGGAGTTGCACGGAAGCCATTGGCACATGCCACTGCTCAGCAGTGCCGGCCTGTAGGTTTGTGGGGCCCTAGGCAAGATAATGAAAATGGGCCCCACTAGTGTAAAAAACTGAAAAAACTGAAGACAAAGCACATGTAATGACTATTTCAATATTTAAGCGTGAATGTGTATTAATTGTAACACACGAGTCCAAGTGAGACTAAATAAAGTATACACAAAAACTAAACAGAACATAAACAAAATAAACATAGGCCTTAATATTCATAAATGATAAGAAATGCAGGCTATTCTGCTTGTTTTTAGGATTGATTGATCATCAAAAAAAATAAATAAATAAATAAATAAATATTGAATTACATTGGATCCGGGTCTGTAATTATTTAACGTAACATGCTAAATGTGTCTCAATTTTTCCTTATATGACAAGTCTGTCTGTGATCATGGGCATCATTGCATGTAAAAAAAAATACTACAGCAATAAATATTATGTATATAGCAGTCAAAAAATAATTTTTTGAATTCCATTTCTACCACAACTTCACTTCAGTCTCTCTATCATTGTTTTATGTCAAATAATTTAAAAATAGCACTAATGTGTAACTAGACTTCATTTCGAGAGACTATTCCGAGAGGCAATATTAAGCGATTTCCAAAATCTAAACCCTAACGATTGCGACTAAATGGTTTATCTCTGTTCTTCGAGCCATATCAGGCATTTTTATATGAATATGCAATGCAATGCTAATCAACAGTCTTTATCACTTTATAGAATACTATATAAAATAATGATTTTGCCTCATTCTGTGATGTGAAACCACGTCAGACCAAAAAGAGAAGCTATTTTAAAAACTTGACTGATGTTATTAAATGAATTTGGAGCAAAATCATGTCATTAAAATATTCTCAATAGACAACAGGTGTGTAAACAGACTCAAAAACCATGCAAAATCCATGCACGCGTTCTGCTGAGGTAAATTTGAACGCACAGACTGATTTTTTTTTTTTTTTCATACGTTCGACACATTTGCCGCACTGTACAGCACTGGTGCACGTTATCTTAGTTATGTACGGTGTGTCCGATCAGTGGATGACATTGAAAGCATGCAGAGCTGTCTGCCCTCTATAGTTCTTGCGGAACTTTGATTTTAAAAACGGATTTCTGCGCGGCGTCACTTAAAATCGAACGCACCTAAAAATCCAATTGACAACCTCATGGCTGCGGGCCCTCCCGCCTGTTGGACGGGCCGGCACTGCTGCTCAGTGACGCATCGAGTGACACTTCCGGTTTTCAGTGACGTGTCACCGCAGAGTGACACTTGTGACGTGCCGATGGATTGTGTCAGTGTCACTGTCACTCTCACGGAACATGTCACTGCTGTGGCACCTCGAGTACATGAAGAAGCCTACGTTGTAATACAAATGAACTCTGCCATGTAATTAATATGCTGGACAGAAACCGAAACTGTCATCAATTAAATACCTTAAGTGCGTGCGTTTCAGTCTACGTTTTACTCCGGCTGTCAGCGGCAGTGTCACTGGAGGAGCCTCAACACAGAGTGACATTCCGCGACCAATGCAGTGACACAGACACAATCCATCGACACATGTCACACAAGCAAATACAAATTAATTCCGCGATGAAAGGAATGCTATGTTTGATAGAAACGTGTCATAAATATAGTTCAGCAGTTAAGTGCGTGTGTTACACGCTCTACATTAAACTCCAGCTGACAGCATCATTGTCACTCGAGGTGCCACAGCAGTGACATGTTCCGCGAGAGTGGCAGTGACACTGACACAATCCATTGGCACATGTCACAAGTGTCACTGGCACATGCCACTCTGCGGTGACACATATCACTGAAAACCGGAAGTGTCACTCGATGCGTCACTGAGCAGTGGCATGTGCCAATGGCTTCCATGGATCAGATGTCATGTCACTTAGTGTTAATACTGCCTTTCGATGGAGGGCAGAAAGCGATTTTTCTCTATCGGAATCAACAGCAGAATCTTAAAATGACTATGTTTTCAGTTGTTTATGGAAATCGGTCAAACCGAGAAATTTTGTTTCATATCGTGTATGAACATTTGCTGTTCATAAGGAGGAAAAGGCAAGAAATTGACTGAAAAAAAAATTGGAAAAATTGGGAAAGGTCCTCCTGACCGCAGAGTCAGATAATGCTTGTGTGTGCGAATGGTTAATAAAAGATATAATAATATTAAGATGTAAAGAAATATATAAATAGATACAGGGTGAGACAGTGAGAATTCACTCAATGCACGTCCGTCCATCAGTCTATCTGTCCATCTGTCTGTCTATCATCTATCTGTCTGTTTGTCTATATGTCCGTCCATCATCTATCTGTCTATCCAACTATCTATCTATCTATCTATCTATCTATCTATCCTGTCTGTGTCTATCTATCTGTTTGTCTGTCCATCCATTCATCCATCTATCTGTCTGTCTGTCTATACATCTGTCCATCTGTTCGTCCATCCACCCATCTGTCTATCTATCCTGTCTGTCTGTCTGTCTATCCATCTGTCTGTTCGTCCATCCATCCGTCTGTCCATCCATCTATCCATCCATTCATCCATCCATCTGTCTGTTCGTCCATTCATCCGTCCATCTATCTGTATATCCATCTATCATCTGTCTGTTTATCCATCCATCTATCTATCTATCTATCTATCTATCTGTCTATCCGTCTGTCTGCCTGTCTGTCCGCCCGTCCGTCCATCCGTCTATCTATCCTGTCTGTCCATCCGTCTATCTATCTATCTATCTATCTATCTATCTATCTATCTATCTATCTATCCTGTCTGTCTGTCTGTCTGTCTGTCTATCTTTCTATCTATCTGTCTACCCTGTCTGTCGGTCTATGCGTCCGTCCATCATCTATCTATCTATCTATCTATCTATCTATCTATCTATCTATCTATCTCTCTATCTATTTGTCTATCCTGTCTGTCTGTCTATCTATCTGTCTGTTCGTCCATCCATCCATCTGTCCATCCATCTATCCATCCATTCATCCATCCGTCTGTCTGTTCGTCCATTCATCCGTCCGTCTATCTGTATATCCATCTATCATCTGTCTGTTCATCTGTCCATCCATCTATCTATCTGTCTGTCTATCCATCTGTTTATCTATACATCTGTCTGTCTGTCTGTCCATCCATCAATCATTCATCTGTCTATCTGTTTGTCTGTTCGTCCATCTGCCTGTCTGTCCATCCATCCATCCGTCTGTCCATACAACTGTCCATCTGTTCGTCCATCCATCCATCCATCTGTCTATCTATCTATCTATCTATCTATCTATCCTGTCTGTCTATCTATCCATCTATCCTGTCTGTCTATCTATCTATCTATCTATCTATCTATCTATCTATCTATCAGTCTATCCTGTCTGTCTGTCTATACGTCCGTCCATCGTCTATCTATCTATCTGTATATCCATCTATCATCTGTCTGTTCATCCGTCCATCCATCTATCTATCTGTCTGTCTGTCTATCCATCTGTTTATCTATCCATCTGTCTGTCTGTCTGTCTGTCTAAATGTCTGTCCATCATCTGTCTGTCTATTTATCTGTTTCAGTTATATTATGTTTAAAGTTCAAGGAAATCCAGCCCTAGTATGCATACTGTATGCTGCAGAAACTATTAGTATGGTAATATGTTATTGTGAACTGATCTCAGGACTGCAGACAGGGGGCGCCAGAGGTCAGCTAACACCTGCAGGATGTGGGTAGACTTGCAGAGAGAATGAAGGAGAGGAAAAATAAGATTCAGATCATCAGGTGAGTGTGAGACATGGCGCTGAGAGCTGCTTTGCTGAAGAGTATCTGGTACGCTTTCACATCCCTGGACACTGAAGACAGCGGCAAAGTGTCCAAATCGCAGCTCAAGGTGAGACAGAAACAGGTGTTTGTGTAGATATGCAAGTCTCAAAAGTTCACTTAAGGTACGCCCACAAAGTTGAAAAGTAGTTGATACAGTAAACAATTCTTAACTTTATGCAGTATTTAGCTTAATTATAATAATATCTGTCTTGTTTATGCGTATTATGTGTAAATGTTGCATACTGTGTACATTATATGTTAAGTTGTGGAGTTTTTTTTAGCGCGAACCCAATGTTTTTACCCATCATTACGTCATCGTACTTTGTTTGACTGTGAAGTGGTCTGGTTTGATTGAAGGAGGTTTCTCTTGATGGTTTGTGTTCACCTGCATCATAAATGTCTTTATATAACGCAGCAGGAGTGTGCAGTATGTCCTCATTTAGATATCCGAGTCTGGAAACTGCTGTTCTAGTTAATCTGACTCACACTTTGTGGCTTTAGGCGGATCAGCATCAAACAAAAGCTTGTGTGTGTGTATGTGCAGGTTTTGTCTCATAACCTTCACAGTGTTTTACGGATTCCTCACGACCCCGCGGCCCTCGAGAGACACTTCAGCGATGATGATGACGGTCCCGTATCCACTCAGGGGTACATGCCCTACCTGAACCAGTTCATACTGGACAAGGTACCATAACACAAACACACTCTCAAAAGGTGCTCATTTAATTCTCACGATACTCTCCGTTATGTTTCATTGAAGTATCAAATGTTTCTCCTGAAATTAAGTGAAAACAACCCAAAAGAGTCAATCTAATAAGAGTTTGGAGCTAGAAAATGAATGTGGAGCTCAAATCATTTGATGAGAAATCTTCGAGTTCATAACGAGATCTCTGACTTTTCATTGCAGACTTTGGTATTTTGTTTGAGATACTGATAAGACACGAGATGACTGGGGTTTTTCTCATAAAACTTCAGTAAAAGCCTCTATTTAATATCAGTGCTGTGTTCGAGAGTCTCTTTAATATCTCAGTAATTTCTCGAGTTGGAATTACATATTAACAAGTTATTGCTCTTTCATAGCTCAGAGACTTCACTGAGTTATCAAGATCAGTTTTGTCTCAGATGTTTCTCCAAAGATAGAAAAAAGGGATGTGGGGAGCAGCTGAGATCATCTGATGAGAAATGTTTGAGCACAGTTTGAGACATTGCTGAGAAACAAGAGAAAACTTTTTTTTTTTCTTAGAAGAAACATAAACAAAGGCCTCCATTTAATATCAGTGCTGTCTTTTGAGAAATTATTTCATTTGGGAAGAGATTTGAGGAAAATGTCTTGCTTAAAGTTGCAATCCTAGACAAAAAAGCTATTGCTCAGAAATTGCTCTTTCGTGGTTCAAAATATTGCATTCTGAAGATATATTTTGTTTCAGATGTTTCTCCTGAACAAACAAAAATACAAATAAATGTGAAGACCAGCTCAGATCATTTGGTGAATAATGTTTGCATGCATACTGAGATCTCTGACTTCATTGCAGACAATTCCGAGTACAGTTTGAGACACAAGATTACTGGGGTGTTTTCTCAGAAGAAACATAAAGAGATTTTATTTCAGAGGCGATAAATGAGAAATGGATGAGCCAAATCTGAGCACAGTTTGAGACATTGTTGAGATCTGATCTGAAACTCTAGAGGAGACGTGTAAGATCACTGGGGTCTTTTTCTCAGAAGAAACTGAAGGCTCCATTGGTTCTCATTGGTTTCTTGGAGAAATAATTGAGATATTGAAGAGATTTTATCTGGAAAGAGATTTGGGAAAATGTCTTGCTCAAAGTTATTGCTCAGCAGTTACTCTTTCATAGCTCATAGAGAATTCATTGAGGTCTCAGGGTCTCTGGAAAAGTTGGATTTTGTCTCAGAGTCAAATCTGAGCACAATTTGAGACATTGCTAAGATCTGATCTGAAATTCTAGAGGAGACACGTGTGAGATCACTGGGGAAGAAACCAGTCTCTGTTGAATCTCATTGCTTTCTTAGAGAAACTGAGATTATGTCAGTTCAAACAAATGAGAAATGCATCAAATCTGAGCACAGTTTGAGACACTGTTGAGATCTGATCCGAAACTCTAGAGGAGACGCACATGAGATTACTGGGGAAGAAACCAAAGTCTCCATTGAATCTCATTGCGTTCTCTGAGATATAACTGAGATTTTGTTGCGTTATTGCTTAGCACTTGCTCTTTCATAGCTCATAGACTATTTTGAGGTCTCAAGATCTAAAGAAAATCAGGATTTTGTCTTAGATGTTTCTTCTAAAAAAGAGAAATATAAATGAATGAGAAATGCATGAGTCAAATGTGAGCACATTTTGTGACATTGTTGAGATCTGATCTGAAACTCTAGAGGAGACGTGTGAGATCACTGGGGAAGAAACCAAAGTCTCCTTTGAATCTCACTGAATCACTGAAAAAATAATTGAGATTATGTCAGTTCAAATGAATGAGAAATGCATGAGTCAAATCTAAGCACAGTTTGAGACATCGTTGAGATGTCTTCTGAAACTCTAGAGGAGCCACACATGAGATTATGGGGGAAGAAACCAAAGTCTCATTTGAAAAACATTGCTTTCTTGGAGAAATATTTGAGATGAATTCAAATGAATAAGAAATGCATGAGTCAAATCTGAGAACAGTTTGAGACATCGAGATTGGATCTGAAACTCTAGATGAGATACATGTTAGATCATTGGGGAAGAAACCAAAGTCTCCATTGAATCTCATTGCTTTCTTGAAGAATTAATCAAGATTGTGTTATGTTTGTTGTGTCATCAGGTGACGGAGGGGACGTTCGTTAAAGAGGAAGTGGACGAGCTATGCTGGACCCTCTGCTCCAAGAAAAACTACCGTCCCGACTTCCACCGGGTTTTGTCCAATCGAGACAGCATGCGGCTCTGGTGTCTCTTCAACTTCCTAGCGGACGGATACCCTCTCACACTCGTGCCGGAGGAGGTAAGCCAAAACACATCTAAAGATCTTCATCATTTATGAACACTAGTTGGTCCAATTTGATCTACACGGTTGGTAGACCTGGTGGCCAATCTTGGTAAAGATGGTTCGAGCTGGTAAACCACCTTGGACCAGCATCAAACCAGCTACCATGTTCGAAAAAACCAACCTGACCACCATGAACTCTAAACAGACTCTGTTTACTTCTTCATTCATGCATTTTGGCATATGTAAAGATGTTGGATTTTGATCATTTTCATGTTGTGTTTGTTCTGCAGGCGGATTATCTGCTAAGAAAGATCAGCAGTGTGATGCCGGTGGAGCTGACCTGCGTGGAGCTGGAGGAGTTCCTGTTGCAGGATGCTGTGCAGAAGGACGGCCTGAACGTCTGGAGCTTCTTGGAAGTGGTGAACTCGGCCGCCGTGAGTCGAGGAGTGGACGCCGAGAGCATCAGCGTGGCCGTGGAGAAGGTCTACAGGGAGATGGTGGGGAACGTGCTGAAGGAGGTGCGTTCATCTCTAATTCACTCACTCCATCTCATGTCAGACAGGTGTCCGAGTGACCCGTGCGCTTGTGTTTCAGGGCTATCTGTGGAAGAAGGGTCATCTGCGCAGGAACTGGACGGAGCGCTGGTTCTGCCTGAAGCCCGGCTCGCTCTCGTACTACGTCAACGAGGACCTCAAAGACTGTAAGGGCGTCATTGAAATGGACCAAAACTGCTGCGTGGAGGTACGGCTATACGGTGATGCATTTGCGTCCGGCGCTTTATGTGTGTGACGCAGAATCTGACTGTGATCGACAGGTGCTGTCGGACAGGGACGGGAAGAGATGCATGTTCTGCGTCAAGACGCTCAACAAAACCTTCGAGATCAGCGCTCCCGACTCCAGACAGAGACAGGAGTGGATCACAGGTCTTCATTCTACCAATATCACTGCAGAAATGATAAAAAGAAAATCTTGCCAAAAAATGTATGGCATTTTGCAGATGTGTGGTGTTTTAGAGATGTTCAGATATTTTTGTTCTATATTTACACGTTTTTTTTAAATATTAAAATATTGTGAAATTGGATTAAATCTTCATGATTCCACAAAAAAATTATTAAAAAATGTACAAATTAATTATATATTATTTATTAATTCTCATGATTTATTTATTTTAAGCATAAATGTCACAGAATTTTGGTAAATATGTTAGTTAAATTGATTAGAATTATTTATAAATTATAAAAATACTCTATATGTTAGAAGGATGTTAGCAACTTGATATTGCTAATCATACTAGAAACATGCTAAAACATGGTAACAACATGCTAGTCAAATGTTTAACATGTTAAAAACATGCTAGCAACTTGCTAGTAATTTACTAATAATGATAGAAACATGTTAAAACATGCTAATCCTGTTAAAACATGCTAGAAACAAAATGCTAATCGTTCTAAAAAGCATGCTATCAACATGCTAGTAACTTGTTAATCAGGCTAGAAACATGCTAGCAACATGATAATAATGCTAGCAAACGCTAGTGACATGCTAATCATTTTAAAAACATGCTAACATAATGTTAATCATGTTAGAAACATGCTAGTAACTTTTTAATTATGCGAGAAACATGCTAGCAACAGGTTAATCAAGCTAGGAACATGTTAACAACATGCTAATCATGTTGTAAACATGCTAACAACATGAAACATGTTAAAAAGAAGCATGTTAATGATGCTAACAAAATGCTAGCAATATGCTAATCATGCTAGAAACGTGCTTACAAAATGCTAATCATGTTAGAAACTTGTTAGTAACTTAATAATCATGTTAGAAACATGGTTATAATGCTAGCAACATGCTACCATAGACTGTGCCTTCAAAACATTAAAGCTTTAGACTAAAACTACGTTAAACTTCAAACTATTTTACACTAAAAACCATCAAACTTTTAAAAACCATCAACAAAATGTTTAAACTTGCAAACTTTCTGATCAGGCTTTCTCAAGCCAACTTAAAGTTTGTTTTGACGAACTTTTTTTTTTATCTAGTTTTCTATTACAATTTATAAATATTAACAAGCATAACATAACCTATTTTTATATAAATAAAAATCAACTTTGAGAACAGTTTTTTTAGTAATTGAAAGCATAAGCCACACTGAATTTTGTACTAATTAACTGGTTAAATATTTAACAATAACAGCGTTCCAGACGGCTCTGCGTCTGTCCGCGGAAGGCAGGGTGTCACTGCACGAGGAGCTGAAGGCGCGGAGGCGGGAGCTACGCGAGGAGAGGGAGAAGAGGCGCACGATGCGGGCGGAGGAGACGCGCAGGCTGCGGGAGCTGCAGGGAGAGCGTGAGGAGCAGCTGGCCGAGCTGGAGCTCCTGAAGGAGGCGCAGAGACAGGCTCGGGTCTCCTTACAGCAGGAGGAGCAGAGGAGGCGCAGCCAGCATGAGGAGCTGCAGAAAACCCTGCAGAGGCAGTTACAGGAGGCGCAGGAGGTGAATGGAATGCGCAGAAACAGACCAGAATAGTTTGAAATAAAACATTTAGGTTTAATCAGAAAGTGTGCACTTTTTAAATATGCTATACAATATGCTAATCATGTTAAAACATGCTAATCATGCTACAAACATGTTAGCAACATGCTAGTAACTTGCTAATCATGCTATCAACATGTTAGTAACATGCAAATCATGCTACAAACATGTTAGCAACATGCTAGTAACTTGCTAATCATGCTATCAACATGCTAGTAAGATGCTAATCATGCTTCAAACATGCTAGCAACGTGCTAATCATGTTAGTAACATGCTACTAACTTGTTGATCATGTTAACAACATGCTAGTAACTTGCTAATCATGCTATCAACATGCTAGTTACAAGCTAGTCATGCTACAAACATGTTAGCAACATATTAGTAACTTGCTAATCATTCTAACATGCTAGTAATTTGCTAATCATGTTAACAACATGCTAGTAATGTGCTAATCATTGTAACAACATGCTAGTAACTTGCTAATCATGCTAACAACATGCTAGTAATTTGTTAATCATGCTAGTAACATGTTACTAACTAGCTAATCATGCTAACAACAAGTTAATAACTTGCAAATCATCCTACTAACATGTTAGTAACACCCTAGCAACTACCCAGAGTGCCCTAGCAACTACATGGCAACACCCTAACAACCACATAGCAACACCTTAGCAACCACTGTGGGTACCCTAGCAACCAAAAAGCAACAGCACTGGGTATCGTAGAAATCACATAGCAACACCCTAGCAACTAACTTCAAAACTACTTTAAACTTCAAACTAGTTAAAACTGGAAGCCTTCGAACTTTTAAAACTACTTCAAACTTTCCGGCTAGGCTTTTTCAAGCCAACTTAAAGTTTGTCCGCGAACTTTACCATCTGGTTGTTAAACAATGTTTTTAAACAATGTAATTAAATGATTAAAATTAATTTAAAATTGTTTGATTAAAATATAGAAAATATAAAAAGTTGAGTGTAAAAATAAAACTTAAATATAAATAGCAATTAAAAAATGTTCTTATTGATCATTTGAAATAAAAAAGATTGGTAACACTTTAGAATAGGGTACACTTATTCACTGTTAACTATGACTTTTTCCTCAATAAATTCCTAATTTGCTGATTATTAATAGTCAGTAGGGTAGTTGTTAAGTTTGGGTATTGGGTAGGATTAGGGATGTAGAATAAGGCCATGTAGAATAGGGCATTAATATATGCTTAATTAGTACTAATAAATGGTTAATATTCTAGTAATATGCATGCTAATAAGCAACTAGTAAAGAAACCGTAAAATAAAGTGTTTTTTTTTTTTTATTTCAGCCAGTTTTGAAAAATCTGAAAATCTTTGAAAAATGCGATGTAAGTGTAAAATATTATGCGATGGACGGTGCAGACTTTAACAGGCTCTGTATTTGTGTTTGTGTGTCAGGCACGGGCGAATCTTCGTGCGGAGGTGGCGGTGCGCGATCTGGAGGCCGAACACCAGCAACGGAGAATCAGAGAGCTGGAAGATCTTCATCACAGACTTCAGGAAGCTCTAGAGCAACAGATCAGAGCACGACAGGAGGAAGAGACGTACAGATACACACAGACCAGGTGCACACACACACACACGTGTACTTACACGCACCAGAGAGACATACAGAAAGAAAGAGAGAGACAGAAAGGTTGTCAGTAACTCTCAAAGGAAGCTCCACCCCAAAACTTTAAAAAATAACAAACGCATCTCTGACACGTTCATTTGATATATTAACATATTTAAATATTTATATAAAAGAGGCATAGATAGCATGTAGGCGTAGACCTCTATAGTTCCTATTTAAATATATTTTTGTATTGATATATGCATGCATTTTATACATATATTAATGTAAATTGACTAAAATGATCTATCTATCTATCTGCGAGGATATAAATCATTATAAATATATTATTTACTTATTTTATTAATTATTTTTGCTTTAGTCAAGTCGCCAAAGCGGGTTCAGACACCTTTAGCTGTGGTCTGGAGATATAGCTAATATTGAAATTCTCTCTCACACACACGCAGTCGCTGAAAAACGCTGTACACGACACTTCCTGTCATCTGTGTTGTGGTTTGGCGTCTCGGTAAATGTTGCACAAATGTTGACACGTTATCATCAGACACAATGATTACAAGTCTGCTGCCGCAGCCTAGCCGATATGTTTCACTTGATGAATAAACCTAAAGCACAATTCAAGCAGAAGTGCTAGCGTTTAACGCTACACAGCTAGTGTTTAGTTGCCCCTCATAATGTCTGGGTAATGTCAATGTTTCAGGTGTTTACATGTGTACACATTTTTTTTTTTTTTTTTTGGTATTTAGCAATGTTAACAATAATATTAATGATGGTTACAGGGTTGCCAACTCCCATGCTCTCACTCTTCCCATCTAAATCATGCGCCAAATTGGCAACCCTGCTTGCGATTTTAAAGTTTCAGCTTTCGAATGTTGTAAGTTTTAATACTAAATTCAAACAATAAATACTGTTGTGGCGTAAATGGTAAAATGTAGCGCTTCTGTTAACGCCAGAGCCATTGAAAAACAGAGCTGCAACACACTTTGATCTCGCCGGCGTCGCCGCAACACGGTCACGTGATTCACGGAGCTCTACGAACAAACCAACGTTGACAGTACATTTGAATGTGTTTAAGTGGGATAGAGACGACAGCTTCACTATACAGGCATTTGCAGCAATTTTTTGTAAACTTTACAGCATATTATGCATTGATTTTTACGTCAATGACATTTACAGTATAATTTTATCCTGGAGAGTGATGGAGAGGCAACCCTTACGAAATTTAAATATGGCTTTACTACAAATAAAACAAACAAACAAACAAACAAACAAACAAACAAAAAACATGGTTCCTATAGTTAAACCATGGTAACCACAAATTAAACATGGTCTTGCTACACTAACCATAGTTTAACCATGGTATTTGTAGTAAAACTATGGTTATACAAATTGTAATCAATGCGCCAAAAAAAACATGGTTACTACACTTTTACTATAATAAAACCATGGTTCATTTTTGTAAGGGTTAGTATGGTTTTCTTGTATTTAACCCTCAGGTATTGCTTACTTTGAATGTGACCATACAGCTTAACTATTTTTCAGTTAAATAAATGTTCTATATTTTAGTTCAGTAATTTTTAATATTTTAAGGAGATCATTTAGTACTAAATACTGTTTGTCCAATAATTATGGTCCATTAATGACTTAAAATATATATATTATTTTAGATTTCTATTACTTATATTACAATTAGTGTAGTATTTAAGGTTCAATAGAGAAAAGGGTTTTAAATTCCAATTCAAAGAGGCAAATTAGTGTCATTTTGTGGTTGGAAAAAAAAAAAAAATTTCATTTGTAATGCCATGGTTTACCCACTAGGTACCTGTATGGGCCTTTACTAAATATACATGTATCTAGAATATTGCAGGTCATACCTGCTTACTTTATTTTTTAAGTTTTTCATTTGAACAAATATTTAGAAATGATTAAACACTGTATTTTTAAATGTGAAATTTAAATGGTTAATAACATCCTTTTTTTAATGATACTCACTAATGATAAGTACACACAATGAATGCAAGCAAATACTGAATTTAAAGTTTAAAATGGTGCTAAAAAAGCATTCAGCTGCATTTTTATCCCCTTATATGTACAGTATATGCATATAAATAGATATCGAATCAAGATCGGTTATGGTGTTTAGCATTGTTAGCATTGATATTTCTGGTGTTTAATGATGTTAGCATTGATATTTCTGGTGTTTAGCTGAGTTAACATTAATATTTCTGGTGTTTAGCAATGTTAGCATTGATATTTCTGGTGTTTAGCTGAGTTAACATTAATATTTCTGGTGTTTAGCAATGTTAGCATTGCTATTTCTGATGTTTACTGATGTTAGCATCAGTGTTTCTGGTGTTTAACATTGTTAGCATTGATATTTCTGGTGTTTAGCTGAGTTAACATTAATATTTCTGGTGTTTAGCTGAGTTAACATTACTATTTCTGGTGTTTAACAATGTTAGCATTGATATTTCTGGTGTTTAGCGGAGTTAACCTTACTATTTCTGGTGTTTAGCAATGTTTAGCTATTTCTGGTAATGCATTGTTTTTTCTGATGTTTACTGATGTTAGCATCAGTGTTTCTGGTGTTTGGCTGAGTCAACACTAATATTTCTGGTGTTTAACATTGTTAGCATTGATATTTCTGGTGTTTAGCTGAGTTAACATTAATATTTCTGGTGTTTAGCAATGTTAGCATTGCTATTTCTGATGTTTACTGATGTTAGCATCAGTGTTTCTGGTGTTTAACATTGTTAGCATTGATATTTCTGGTGTTTAGCTGAGTTAACATTAATATTTCTGGTGTTTAGCTGAGTTAACATTACTATTTCTGGTGTTTAGCAATGTTAGCATTGATATTTCTGGTGTTTAGCTGAGTTAACCTTACTATTTCTGGTGTTTAGCAATGTTAGCACTGATATTTCTGGCGTTTAGCTGAGTTAACATTATTATTTCTGGTGTTTAGCAATGTTAGCATTGATATTTCTGGTGTTTAACTGAGTTAACCTTACTATTTCTGGTGTTTAGCAATGTTAGCACTGATATTTCTGGTGTTTAGCTGAGTTAACATTATTATTTATGGTGTTTAGCACTGTTAGCATTGATATTTCTGGTGTTTAGCTGAGTTAACGTTACTATTTCTGGCATTTAGTAATGTTAGCATTGCTATTTCTGATGTTTACTGATGTTAGCATCAGTGTTTCTGGTGTTTGGCTGAGTCCACATTAATATTTCTAGTGTTTAACACTGTTAGCATTGATATTTCTGGTGTTTTGCTGAGTTAATGTTACTATTTCTGGTGTTTAGCAATGTTAGCATTGATATTTCTGGTGTTTAGCTGAGTTAACATTAATATTTCTGGTGTTTAGCACTGTTAGCATTGATATTTCTGATGTTTACTGATGTTAGCATCAGTGTTTCTGGTGTTTAACATTGTTAGCATTGATATTTCTGGTGTTTAGCTGAGTTAACATTAATATTTCTGGTGTTTAGCACTGTTAGCATTGATATTTCTGGTGTTTAGCTGAGTTAACATTAATATTTCTGGTGTTTAGCAATGTTAGCATTGCTATTTCTGATGTTTACTGATGTTAGCATCAGTGTTTCTGGTGTTTAACATTGTTAGCATTGATATTTCTGGTGTTTAGCTGAGTTAACATTACTATTTCTGGTGTTTAGCAATGTTAGCATTGATATTTCTGGTGTTTAGCTGAGTTAACCTTACTATTTCTGGTGTTTAGCAATGTTAGCACTGATATTTCTGGCGTTTAGCTGAGTTAACATTATTTCTGGTGTTTAGCAATGTTAGCATTGATATTTCTGGTGTTTAGCTGAGTTAACCTTACTATTTCTGGTGTTTAGCAATGTTAGCACTGATATTTCTGGTGTTTAGCTGAGTTAACATTATTATTTATGGTGTTTAGCACTGTTAGCATTGATATTTCTGGTGTTTAGCTGAGTTAACGTTACTATTTCTGGCATTTAGTAATGTTAGCATTGCTATTTCTGATGTTTACTGATGTTAGCATCAGTGTTTCTGGTGTTTGGCTGAGTCAACATTAATATTTCTAGTGTTTAACACTGTTAGCATTGATATTTCTGGTGTTTAGCTGAGTTAATGTTACTATTTCTGGTGTTTAACATTGTTAGCATTGATATTTCTGGTGTTTAGCTGAGTTAACATTAATATTTCTGGTGTTTAGCTGAGTTAACATTACTATTTCTGGCGTTTAGCAATGTTAGTATTGATATTTCTGGTGTTTAGCTGAGTTAACCTTACTATTTCTGGTGTTTAGCAATGTTAGCATTGATATTTCTGGTGTTTAGCTGAGTTAACATTAATATCTCTGGTGTTTAACTCTATTACCATTGTTTTTCCTGGTATTTAGCTGTGTTAGCATCCATGTTTATGTTGTGTAGATGTGCTAGCATTGATGTTGCTGGTGTTTAGGTGTAGTTTAGTGTTGAGTTTTACTCTGGTGTTTAGCTAAGCGCTAGCATTTCGTCTGATGTTTGCAGGCTGCTGGCTGAGGAGGAGGAGAAGGTGAAGTCTCTGTTGGCGCTGCAGGAGGAACAAGAGGAGCAGCTCCAGCAGACCCAGCGTGAGAAGCAGGAGCTCATGCAGGAGATGGAGAGGAAGTCTCAGGCTCTGGACGACGCCCAGCACCAACTGGACAGAGTGCGAGCCAGCCGACGCAGAGTGGACCAGGACATCGCGGTGAGCTCAGCGCCGCACTTGTGTCGCGTTCCTCACGTGTTCCTCCACACTCATGAACGTGTGTTGTCCACAGGCGGCTCAACGCAAACTCCGGCAGGCCAGCACGAGCGTCAAACACTGGAACGTGCAGATGAACCGCCTGATGCACCCCATCGGCCCTGGAGGTTTGTTATGTTCTTGTAGCATTAAAAATGCATAAAACAGAGTTAATTTCTGTTCTTCTGTTCCATTCTCTTAAAGAAAGGAGAGCGTCCTCCAGTAACCTCCTCGCTCCTCCGGTCCGTAACCCCTCGGTCAGCGAGACCGAATCCAGACCTCCACCGAAACCCGAGAGGGAGAAACAGAACAGCCTCCACTATGATGTCACCAGCGGCGGAGAGAATATGGACTGCGGCAGCAGTGAAAATGCAGAGCCTAATGACGCTGAATAAACTTGAAAAAATTAGTACAACTGACATAGAAACTGTTCATTGAATAATGAAAATTAGCTGAAAATGTAACCTCAGATCATCCAAGATTAGGATGAATTTGTTTCTTCATCACATTTGGAGAAATGTAGCATTGCATCACTTGCTCACCAAATGAATAGGTGCTGTCAGAATGAGAGTCCAAACAGCTGATAAAAACATCAGAATAATCCACAACCACTCCAGTCCATTAGTTAACATAAAAAGCCGTTTTGAACTAAAATACAAGTCTATAATCGATAATAACGCTTCCTACAGTGAAAAAAGAGGTCTGGTCTGAATCAGGAGAGAAATCTGCACTATTTACAACCCCAAACAGTCTAAAATTAGCAAAAACAGGAGATGTTCTTTTTCACTAGGACTCTCATTCTGACGGCACCCATTCACTGCAGAAGTTCCATTGGTGAGCAAGTGATGTATATTTTCAGCACATTTTTATTTCAGGTCAGCTATATCTTTAAGAAATCAACTGTGAATGAAGCATAGCTGAAATCATAACTGAAACTGAAATGTATTTTGTTGTTGTTGTTGCTGTATGACAGACCCAGGATGATTTTTGATGAAGCAGCTGTGGTTTGACTTCCTGTTTCCTGTGTGAGCAGAAGATGCTCTGTAGATAAACTGCTCTTTATCGCACTCACTGTCACGAAAGAAAATAAATGAGTAGACAAACAAAATAAGTGCAACTTTGATGTGTCTTACACATTTTAATCTTATCTTACTAAAATACAGTGAGGCGCAGCTTTCAGTAAAACGGTCTGTTAGAATGACGTATTACATGCGGAAATGAGTTGTAAGCTTTCATACGCTGGTTGGATGATAAAACGAAAATATATAACACGTTTAAAATCCCCTGAAGTTTACAGAGTGAGTCGATCGGCGTTTCTTTCATCGGTTTTACACGGCGAACAGCGACATCTGCTGGCGGTGACCGGAAGTGAGCGCATAAACTCGAGTTTAATTAAAATAAACGTAAACATAAATAGCGTTTGTGCTGCAGCTAAATAAAAACAAATATTAAAAACTCATTTTCATAATGCATCACATGAGCGGAATATGTATATATAGGCTACTTATAAATACGCACGCGGTTCTTATAGGGTTAAGTGAAATGAGCCGCTATGACGTCATACCGGAGCGGGGCTGTGACGCGTGTGAAACGGAGCGCTCGCGCCGTCGGGACTCCCGTATGATGAAGCGGAGCGGAGCGGAGCGCGTCCCGGTAAACATGAATCGTTTCTTGGATTCTCGCTGATCCGACTGGACAATAACGGAATAAACAATCGGGATTGTTCGTTGCGACTCGTAAGTTTGTTTAACGTTCATTTGTCATGCGGTCATATGAAACTCTGATGGTTTATTTACTGAGACCGCTAAGTTTGTGCTCATCTAAAGTTTCAAAGAGAGTTTTGTGCTGACATCACGCGAAGTGTTAAAACACCTATGTATATATGTATAGATAAATAGACAGATTAAGGCATGTTTGTAGGTGAAAGTTGTTTTGGGGTGATTTTGGGACGGTCCGTCCTCTTGCAACATACTGGCACACACTGTGTGTTTACTAACTGAACAAACAGTTACTGAACGGGCTGTAAAATGACTGGAAACCCGTTTGAGGTGTTTTTCACTCATTGCAAGTTCAACTTCATGCAAAAATACAAACATGAAGAAGCCGCCAAGGCCAGAGTCGCCCACCCGAGAAAAATATGTTGATGTGAACTTTGAGATGTTTGTGGTGGTACCCGTTCATCGACCCCGAGGAGTCACGACCCGCCGCTTAATATTAACACATCATCGGCTCTGTAGTATCTCATGAACCTCTAGTGATGCGTAATGAAGTGTAGTAGTCTTTTTCTCAGAGGATCTGTCGTAAATCTGCTCCGTCAGGCTTCATGTGGTTTTGAGTGTTGTTTCCTAACAGACAGACTGTCCTTCTCTCGTTTTTTTTAGCTTTGGTTTTTGATTTCAGACAGCAGCGTCTGTCTTTCCGTCCGTCTGGCGGCAGGTTTGAGGGAGGTTCCTTCCTTCCTCGCTGTGGTCTGTATAAATGTCAGCTCGTGTATGTCCCAGGCTGTCTGTCTCTGTCTTCTGTCTCACAGACCTGATGGCTGTATAAAAGTATTTGAGATGGTGAAACGCAAGAGCTTGCAAAAGCGAAACTCGATTTGTTAGCATTTGCGAATTTTAGGATATTTTATTATTTTTTGACCTCCTCGTGGAGAAAACAAATGGGAAAAACAACACTTGAGAGCAAAAATGATGTTCCATCATGTTGCCAAAAGTTGACAGTTCTGGATGTAAAAAAAAAAAAAAAAAAAAAAACAATGTCGCGAATCTTGTTTCCATGGAAACGTCGAAAAACAACGATAGGTAATTTGGCCAAGAGTTAACAAAATAACACGTTCATGATATAGAACAGTAGATGTAAGATAATGTTAGGCTTTTGGAAATAAGGTTAATTCTGGTCATAAAAAATATTTTCGTTACAGAGATTTTTAGCGATAACGTGTGAACTTTTCCTGACCAACGCACCACAACGCAAACTGTGAGGGATAGTGATAATGATAAAAATAAAGATTTTTAGAAGGTGTTGAAAACGGCAAAATCGAAACTGTAATTAAAAAAAAAAAAAACATGCCCTTGATGTATCCATCTGTTGACCAATGAGAATATTAGACAGTTAAATGTTTTTGAAAATCAGATCAATTCTGGACGTAAAAAAAAAAAAAAGTTGATGAGGATATTCGGTAGTAGTCACAAGACAGTGTAGTTTTGTGTGTTTGTGTGTGTGTTTAATCGGTAAATTCGTAACAGAGAAATTTCTGTCGCAATTCTTGTTTCCATGGAAATAGCAAAATGTGCCTATTGTGTATTGCAGCCAAAAGTTGACAAAAACACGCTTGTGATGTAGGCATATGTTGACCAGTGAGAATATCAGACGGTTCCAAGTTTTTGGAAATCAGGCCAGTTCTGGATGTAAAAAAATTCTCTCGGTATAAAGAATTTTTTTTTGCGTAAATCTTTACAGACTGATGCACTACAAGCTGTGAGATTCAGTGATGATGATGATGATGATATTTGGTAGAGACCAGTGTTGGGGAAAGTTACTTTTAAAAGTAATGCATTACAATTTTGCTTTACTCCCTGAAAA
Organism: Cirrhinus mrigala; assembly: GCA_036247105.1. NCBI lineage: Eukaryota > Metazoa > Chordata > Actinopteri > Cypriniformes > Cyprinidae > Cirrhinus > Cirrhinus mrigala. The sequence goes on from JAMKFB010000322.1 coordinate 217,105, forward strand.
CTAATAAATAATTACGTTACTTAGTTACTTTTTATGGAAAGTAATGCATTACGTTACTTTTGCGTTGGACAGGGTTTGCTTCTTTGTTTTTAATATAAAGCAGTTCTAATGTAAAAGCCCTTTTACACCAAAAGTGAAACTAATTCACCACAGGCTAAAAGAAAAATACATTTATGCAGGAGATCACTCTTCAGCTTAAAAAAAAAAAAAAGAAATGTTAGTTTATCCAAAGTAATTTTTGCTTATTAGTATGGTTGAATTGCATCATCAAAGGTCAGCAGCAAAGAGATAAATACATAAAGGATATTTGTTTTATTTAACATATTTAATTATTGCAGGGTTGTGTCATATTCTGAGTTTGCATTTCACTGTTTTTTTTTCATTTTGAGGAATACTGAATCTGTTTTTTGTGAGTGAGATGAATTAATGCATGTTCACATTTAGTCTAGAAGACAGTGACATCATGTTTACTCCCAATTTTCCGACAGGAGACTTGTCAATTAATAAATGGGGAAAAAAGTAACCTGCGTTACTTATTTGAAAAAGTAACTCAGATATTTTCTTAGAAATTCAAAAGTAATGTGTTACTGTACTAGTTACTTGAAAAAAGTAATATTATTACGAAACTCGCGTTACTTGTAATGCATTACCCCCAACACTGGTAGAGACCACAAGACTTTATATGCAAATTTAAAAAGTCTTAAATAGGTAAATTCGTAGCGTAGAACGTTCTGTCACGAATCTTGTTTCCATGGAAACAGCAAAAAACAACTCTACATTACTTGGCCCAGAGTTGACAAAATAACACCTTCATGATGTAGGCATTTGTTGAACAGTGTGAGTGACAGCCAGGCAGGCTTTAGGCTTTTGGAAATCAGGTCAGTTTGGGTCATAAAATAGTTTTCATTATAAAGATTTTTAGCGATAACTTGTAAACATTTTCTTGACCGACGTACCACAAGCTGTGAGGTTTAGTGATGATGATATTCGGTAGTAGCCACGAGTGCAATTTTATTTATTTATTTTTTTTTTTTTAAGTGTTTAATCGGCAAATTCGTAACAAAAATTGCTGTCGCAATTCTTGTTTCCATGGAAACAGCAAAATCGACACTGTCATGTGGCCAAAACTTGACCAAAAACATGCTTTTAATGTAGACATCTGTTGACCAGTGTTAGACAATCAGTTCCAGGTTTTTGAAAAATCATGTAACGTTTAAAAAAAAAACAAAAAAACTCTTGTTATTAAGAAATTTATTTTGTTTTGTAAATCTTTGCAGAGTGATGCACTGAAAGCTGTGAGGTTCAGTGATGACAATGATGATATTTGGTAGAAGCCACAAGACTTTATATGCGATTTTAAAAAGTCTTAAATAGCCAAATTCATAGCATAGAACGTTTCTGTTGCCAATCTTGTTTTCATGGAAACAGCGAAAAACAACACCACATAATTTGGCCAAGAGTTGACAAAATAACGCATTCATGATGCCGTTTGTTGACGAATGAGAGTGCCAGCCAGACAGTTTTAGGCTAAAAAGCTTTTTAAAGTCTTAAATAGACAAGTTCGTAGTGTAGAACGTTTCTGATGTGAATCTTGCTTCCATGGAAACAGCGGAAAACAATGTATTGTCATTGGCCAAGAGTTGGTCATTCAGGTTTTTAGAAATCAGGTCAGTTCTGGACATTAAAAAAAAAAAAAAAACACCAACAACTTTTGTTATAAAGAAATAGATTTTTTGCGTAAATTATTCCGGACTGATGCTAACAATGATGATATTTGTTAGAAGCCACAAAACTTTATATGCAATTATAAAAAGTCTTAAATAGCCAAATTCGTAGTGTAGAACGTCTCTGTTGCGAATCTTGTTTTCAGTGGAAACAACAGCTTTTGGAAATCTGGTCAATTTTGGTCATAAAAATGATTTTCATTATAGAGATTTTTAGCGATTAACGTGTAAACTTTTCATGACCAACACACCTTAAGCTGTGAGGTTTAGTGATGATGATTATATTCAATTTTGAAAAAGTGTTTAATCGCCAAATTCGTAACAGACATTTTTTTCGCAATTCTTGTATCCATGGAAACAGCACAATCGACACTGTCATGTGGCCAAAAGTTAACAAAAAAACACACTTGTGACATAGGCATCTGTTGACCAATGAAAATGTCAGAAAGTCAGTTCCAGGTTCTGGACGTAATGGGGAGAAAAAAAAACATTTTTTTTTTTTGTTTTTTTTTTTGCGCTTAAATCTTTATAGACTGATGCACCGCAAACTATGAGGTTCAGTGATGACAATTATGATTTTTGGCAGAAGCCACAAGACTTAATATGCGTTTTTAAAAAGTCTTAAATAGCCAAATTCGTAGTGTGGAACATTTCTGTTGCGATTCTTGTTTCCATGGAAACAGCGAAAAACAATCTAAGTAACAACTTAGAGTTTAGTGTTTGCTAAACTTAACTGATGGGTAAGTAACCCAGCTGCCTTAAAATTTTAAGTTGACTCAAATCGAATATCTAAGTTGACACTTAGTATAATTTAACATTTCAAGTTGAATAAACTTTTTTTGAGTTGAGTGAACTTAAAATTTTAAGGCAGCCAGGTTACAAATTATTTTAAGTTGACTCAACAAATTGTTTTTTACAGTGCAGAGGTTGTTTGTCCATCTGTAAGCTCTTTTCTAATTCTGGTAAACTAGTTAATAAACAGGTTTGTTGTTGTCTGTCCTTCGAAAGCATCTAATGAGCAGCTAATGTATACTAATGAGTGCTAATTGGCTTAAAGACGAGGAGGACCGTCAGCATGGCTCGTCTAGGATCAGTGCCGTTTGGTTAGTTGTCAGTTAGTGGTTTGAAGATCAGATCTCACTTTATGAAAGCTGCTGCTAACTAGCAGCTGTCAGTCTAAGTTACCGTCACTAATGAACTCATTAACCATGTTGCCATGAAGACTCGCTTCCAGTCACACGATTCTCTGCTTTTACAAGTCTAACCTGAGTTTGGCTTTTTATAAGAGGTCAAATGTCAGCTCCTTTCACTTCGTAGGGTCAAAAGGTCATTTGAGTGTTACTACATATGTGCATATAATGGTATTTTGTATAAAAAAAATGAAACACAAAGCAGAAAGTTCTTACTACGTCCTGCAAGATTTGTATGCGTAGTGTACTATAGTGTAGTGGTGACCTTTGACCTCCGCATAGAAAGGCCTGGCGCTGGCGTATGTAAATTCTGCGGCGGATTAAACCTGCTAATCTGCTCTAGTGATGAAGGTCTTTAGTTCCTTGATGGCAGGAGATCGGCCGTGTTTGAACACACTCATTGATCCGCATACTGACCCACATAACGCTCAGCTGACCAATCACAGCGCGGGACCCCGCTGAACCCCCAGTCAGAGAGAGAGATGCTGTGTGATTGGTTTGTTTGTAGGAGAAAGTTGTGGTTTCAGGATGATCTGTGCTCTTGTTTGATCTAAACGGACAAATTGCTGCTTTGTGTCTAGGAAACAAGTGATTATAGTGATCGTAGACTAACCCTAGCGTCAAAGCTAGCTTGTTATCATGAAATCACTTGGTTAAATGATAAATATTTGGACATTTGTAAAACTTGCTTGTGGGCAGGCCTGTGTGTCACAGTTCAGTGTGAAAGAGTGTGAAGCTCCAGCGAGAGGCTGATCCTGCAGGCTGCAGGCGCTCCAGTTACGGGCCTCGCTGACCTCTGCTCCTCATTCTCAGAGTTTCACTGGGTGCTTCTGGGAACTGATACTGAGAAATTCACTCACAGAGGTTTCATCTGTCCGTATATGTGTGTGTGTGTGTGTGTGTGTGTGTCAGAGGTCTAAAGACAGCAGCGTCTCTGTCAGTCTGGAAACGCTTTTGTTTTTCGGTTCGCCCGCAGACGTCTCATGTCTCTACAGCTGGATGGTGTTAGTTCCCAGAATGCCGTGCGTTGGCCAGTCGGTCGGGGGTGGGCGTACCGCGGTGCTTCGGTGTCCTTCTGAACAACGTACAGCTGTCAAATCAGCGTTGTGTTATCGCAACTGTTCCTCGAATACATAAATACACACACACACATCAGATGAGACACTTTTAAGATGAGACCAGTGGTGGAAATGGCCAAAATTCACTGGGGGGACTCTAGGGGTGGGGGGTTGTAATAATGGTAATTTTAGATGTCCTTTCGGTTGTATTTAATTATAAAACCCTTTATAATGATAGAAATGAAATTAACCTTTCCATTATAAAGCAACATTTTTCTAACTTTATCAAATGTATGTCATCTTTTGCAACAATAAAAAGTTAGATTTATTTTATAATTTTTTACAAAAAAATTTTAATTAAACAATAAATTAAATTTAAATAATATGATACAATCAGGAAGAATAAGTTACCAGTCAAATGAAATCAGCAACAACAATTCACCTTTGCATGGCAAAGAAGAGCACAAATGTGGCATTAAGGAATATTTACAGATTTTTTGACAAGATTCAGAGGTGGCATTAATGCATTTCATAATAACGGTGTTATGAGATTAATGTTTTAAATATAAAGTTTTGAATATAGAAATATTAAACGATTTAAATGACTCTAAAAATTAAACCAAAACCGCCAGTAGATGGCATCAAGTCAGAGTCTTTGTGACTGAATCGTTCATTCAATCGATTCAAAAACGTAGATTCATTCACTGTGTTTGGAACTATTTTTGTTGACGAAATAGTGCACAGTCAGACAAGTGTTTCTAAAATGTAAGTCGCTTAATATTCATTTTTGTATGAAATCCAAAATGTATAAAACTGTTGTATAAATTAAATTTCACTTTTGGAAACTCCGTTTAGGCTATAATCATTAAAAACTGTCAATTGTCTTAGTTCATCGCGATCTCACAAACTTGCTTTTTAATTAATGAAGCTCTCTACACTGCATACTGAATTTATTATTTACATCGTCTCTACAATTTGTTTGTTATAATGAATTACAAAAACTGCAGTCTGCTTTCACGATCTGTGCTGTGAGGGGCAGGACGCGCACCGATAGAGAAGCATTTCTATTGGCTGCAATCTGCCTGTATTATGGCAAAAGACTATACTGGGCAGCGAAACAAATATTCTGCTACGTTTTTTAGTCTACATTGCGCTAAACCTTTACGTGCAGAACTGGGATCGCTTTCGTAGTCTTTTGAATGGTTAAAATAGAGAAATCACTTTAATTTCTAAATAAACCTGAAACTATTTTCAAGTGTTTAATGCTGTTTTTTTTGAGGAAGTATTTTTTTTTTTTTTATCTACAACTTTATTACTGAAGCTTTGTAAGTGTAGGCGAAAATAATTGTTGTACAACATTTGTGTTTTTGAAATGTTTCAAAAACACTTGTGTAATGCATCTATTTTGTGTAAATTGTAAAATTAAATTAGTTTGATGAAATGTGGGCAGAAAAACTTATTTTGTGAAATCGTGTGTGTGTGTGTGTGTGTGTGTGTATATAATCATTTTGACGTACAGGGTCGTAAAAATTCCGTCATAATCTATTATTACCCGTCATTATAATTTTCATATTTTAAATAGAATAAAACATTTAATTGCTTTTATTTTTCACATTTTTTTTTTTTATTTTTAATCATGAATCTACAGGAAGTAAGCGCAGTGTTTAAACACAACAAAATAGGCTAGGGCTGGGTAAACAAAAAAAAATAAATAATAAAAAATAAAAATAAAAACGATTTCTCGATTTTAATAGATTCTCATTTTAATTAACCAAAATCGATTCAAAATCATAATCTTAAATCATAGTCTTTTGGTCTATGGTCTTTTCAGTTGATGAATAAACAGTACATAGTCTGTCTTCCTTCCAAAAATAGCAATAAGCTAGGCTTTGTGTCACTTTTGATATAAAACAAAGTCTTAAGATTTCAAATTCTGTTCATTTTTATTTGGAAATTCAAGCATTAATACCATTTTGGCGCTCTTTGATGTAGCGTGATAGATCGTTGTAGCTTCTGTGTACTTGCCTGTGGGTAATCAAACGCATAGCAAAACATTCGTGACAGTTCCGTTTTTGTTCTGTATCCAGCGCTCTGCTGCTACGCTGGAGCGCACTCGCCACCAACTGGACAGCGGTGGGAATTACAGCTACAATTTAAAATAGATCACCCTTAGTGTAATCCATCAAAATGACGGACGGCCTTCAGATTTTTCCGTCACTGATAAAAATAAATTCCATCAGTGACAGACAATTTTCGGTTAACGCGACCTCTGAGATATATATATATATATATATATATATATATATATATATATATATATATATATTATTAACATAATTTATATATTATGTATTTCCCTATGTGTATATCCTCTCTCTATATAGAGAGAGAGAGAGAGAGAGAGAGAGAGAGAGGACATAAAACATTAACAATTTTTTTTTTTATTAGAATTTGTTTTTATATTATTACTTGTATAAATTGACTATAATTATTGAATTTTGTTGTGTATTTAATCATTTCAATTGGTTTTTGTTGTTTTAAAATATTTAGAATTATTTAATTATAATTATTTCAGTTTTTAATAAATTTTTTGTTTAGTTTTAGTTATTTTTGTATAATCAGATTACATAAAAAATAGTAATATGCTTTGGAAACTAGATAAAATAAAAATATGTTTTTGTTTTAGTATTTTATTTAATTTAACTTTGTTTTTTTAAGTGACATTTTTTTAAGCTATAATAACCCTGGTTTATATATAACTAGGGCTGTCAAACAATTAATCACGTGTGTATATATATATATATATATATATATACATATATATACACACACACACACACACACACACAAATTAATGTATATATTTAAGAGAAATATGTTACTTATGTGCAAAATATTTTTATTTATATATAATATAAATTATATTTAATAAATACATATATATATATATATATATATATATATATATATATATTAAAAAATACAAATATAATAAATACATATGTTTCTAATTATTTCTTTAATATATACATTAATGTGTTTGCATTTATATATACATAATAATTACACACAGTACACACACATATATTAGGCAAACTCAAACTTTTATTTTGTATGCGATTAATCACGATTAATTGTTTGATTGTTTGTTTAGACACATAAAACGTGTTTGTACTATATTTGCATCTCTCAGGTGCTGTTATGATCGCCGCTACTCATGAGCGTGTTTGATTTTCTGGAGATGGACGGCAGAGACTCGGCCGTTCTGAGGAGCAGATTACCCAGAGTTCCCGGGAAGGTAGGGGGAGTCTGTATGAGTAACGAAGACTCCTCCCCTTGCAGTAGCCAGGGGCCAGATGACAAACACCTGGAGGACGTGCTGAGTGAGCTGGGAGCGGGGGCGGAGCTTAACCTAGGGGACGGCATGGATCTGGAGGGGGAGGAGCTTAGCTGGGAGACGAATCGGCAGGAAGCGAACGAAACAGAAGAGCAGAGCAACCCGAGCCGCGGTACAGTCAGTCCTGAATCGACAACAGCCTCCACAGGTGATAACGGATGATTAGTTTCGCACATTTTTATACGCTTTTGTGCAGTTTCATGAAGTTGTGTATTTGTGTGTAGATCTCTGCAAAGCGTCACCTCTGTCAGAGCAGCTCCTGCAGGGCCGTGAGGAGGGGGCGGGGCTAAATATGGAGTGTCGTATCTGTGGCGACAGAGCGTCAGGATTTCACTACGGCGTTCATGCCTGTGAAGGCTGCAAGGTCAGAGGTCACGCTCACATAATTTCTGTATAAGCAGTTCATAAAAAAGTTCTTGAGGAATTGTTGCATTAAAGTGCAATTCAATAACCACAGATCAATCATTAAATCATTCTTGCCTAGATTGTAACATTTCAGTAGTTTGATGAAATGTGGGCAATGCAGTGCATTAAACCCATGCAGAATGCATTTCTGTTTAAATCTTTTCATTTTGTAAAATGTTTTTTGCGTAAGTTGTTGCATTGAATTCACAAAACAAAAACAGAATTTCTATATAAACAGTTCATAAAACTTAAGTAAAATGTTGCATTTAATGTAATGCATGAAACACCAGTAGAACGCATTTATCTTGTGTAAATTGTAACATTAAATTAATTTGATGAAATGTGGGCAGAACAACTTCTTTTGGGAAATTGTTCGTAAAAAAAAAAGTAATTTAAGTCAGATCGTTGCATTTAATGCAAATCAATCAATCAGTCATGAAATGTTTAATGCACAAGTTGTTGCACTGAATTTGATGAAACTTGTGCAGAACAACTTTTTGTGAAATTGTCCGTAAAGTTGTTGAAGTCAGATTGTTGCATTTAATACAATGCATTAAATGCAAACAAAATGCATTTCTGTGCAAATCAGTTCTAACATTTATCTTGCAGTTTTGTGTGCAGAACAACTTTTTGTGAAATTGTTCGTAAAAAAAAAAATCGTCAGATTTTTGCATTTAACCTGTGCAGAGTGCATTTCTGTGTAAATCTTTGTAAAAAATGTAATGCGTAAAAATGATGCATTGAATTTGATTCACAAAACACTAGAATTAATAAACGTTCTTGAGCAAAGTGTTGCATTAAATGCAGTACGATAAACACTAGTAGAACACATCTATATAGATCAAAAAATGATTCATGCCTAAATTGTAACACTGAATTAGTTTATTGAAATACATTGTGAAATCATTTGTGAAGTCACTCAAATCAGATTGTTGCATGTAATGCAATTCATTTAATGCATGCAGCATGCATTTCTGTGCAAATCAGTCATAAAATCTTTTATGCGCAAGGTGTTGCTTCAAGTTTGATTTACAAAACAAAAATAGAATCTCTGTATAAACAGTTTCTAAAACTTCTTGAGTTCTTCTTGAACTTCTTGAGCTTTATGTGAAATTGTTCATAAAGTAATTCAAGTCAGATTTTTGCAATTAATGAAATTCCTTAAAATGCATGCAGAATGCATTTCTGCACAATGTTTTAATATGCAAGTTGTTGCATTGAATTTGATTCACAAAACATAAACCATTTTTGAGTAAAATGTTGCATGTAATGCAACACATGAAACACTAGTAGAACACACATATTTTGCATAAATTGTAACATTAAAGTAGTTTCATGAAATTGTTTGTAAAATCTTTCAAGTCAGATTGTTGCATTTAATGCAAATCAATGAACACATGCAGAATGCATTTTTGTGTAAATGAATTGTAAAATGTTTCATGCATAGGTACATATTGTCACTATTTCTCTCAGGGATTTTTCCGGAGGACCATTCGTATGAAGCTGGAATATGAGAAATGTGAGCGCAGCTGTAAAATCCAAAAGAAAAGTCGGAATAAGTGTCAGTTCTGTCGTTTTCAAAAGTGCCTAATGCTCGGGATGTCCCATGACGGTGAGCAAAACGACAACAGAAATTAGCAAACAATAAAACAAACTTCTAGCATACTGAATGCGATTTGTGTTTGTAGCAATCCGATACGGGCGGATGCCGGAGGCAGAGAAGCGTAAGCTAGTCGCGGGTCTGTTAGCAGGAGAAAAGAGCTCTCAGAACTCCAGCGGGTCAGATCTGAAATCTCTCGCCAAACGGGTCAACAACGCCTACCTGAAGAATCTGAACATGACCAAGAAGAAAGCTCGCAACATCCTGACGGGGAAGACCAACGCAAGCCCGGTAACGACACGTCTAAAGTAAAACAGCCTTGCAAATAAACATACTTGTGAAAATTAAACATTTGTTTTCTGTTTGTCTTTCAGCCTTTTGTCATTCATGACATGGACTCGTTGTGGCAGGCAGAAAACGGGCTGGTCTGGAATCAGGTGATTAACGGAGCGCCGCCCGTTAAGGAGATTGGCGTTCACGTGTTCTACCGCTGCCAATGCACGACCGTGGAAACCGTACGAGAACTCACAGAGTTCTCAAAAAGCATCCCGGGATTCATTGACCTTTTCTTGAATGACCAGGTAACTAAACAAAGTCTAATTTACTGAATTGAAACTGAATTTAACAATCGTAAATCCATTATTGCGCAAATTGTCGCATTTAGTTTAATTGAAAAAGCAGAATTTTGATGAAATTGTGTGCATGCATGCATGCTGTATCCGACAATGTGAATTGATTGTAAAATATTTCTTGCATTGTTGCAAGAATTTTTCAAAAACATAAGCATTTCTTTGTAAATAGTTCATAAAATCGTTCGAGTAAATCTTTGCATTCAATGCAATGCATGAAAAACTCGTAGAACACAGATACAATGATTCTCATGTAATTTGTAGTTTTAAATTAGTTTAATTAATTCTGTAAATTAATTAGGTAAAATTGTGTGCAGTCATTAAGCCAGGTTGTTGCATTTAATGCTATTTGTTTAAAAATGCATTTCTGTGTAAATTAGTCATTAAAAGTTACATGCACAAGATTCACAAAATGCAATCAGAAATGTAGCTGCAAGCAGCAATTAAGGGGCCAGGCACAACAGAGGCAAAATGAGGAGCTTAGCATGGCATGGAGCATCAGACCAACTGTAACAATGAGTAATTAAAGCCATTTTAAGATGATTTCAGTCCAAATAGCCAAAAAAATCGCATGCAACTATTAGTAATATGATTTAATGGCTTATTTCTTTTGACCAGTAGGTGGCGCTGTTATCAAATTGATGTGGTGTGTTCTGTGTGAGGTGACAACGACACACACAAAGTTTGGTGTCAATATGTGAAAGCTTTGCAGAGATACAGCCTCAGATGCAGTTTGGCATCTTTCCAGCAAATCCATTGATGTGTTAAACAAAAACTGTTTCGTATTTCAACACGAAATCCATAACTTTTTGTCAGCATTGTCAGACTATGGCAAAATTGGTATCTGTGTTCTCGGCATGTTAAGATCAGTTTCATTACAATAGGCCAAAGTTATCAAATGTTATTAGCATTTTTTAAAAACTTCTTTATAACTTTTCTTTGCCCCAACTTTTTGAGTACACTTAAAGCATGGTGCTGAAGACACATACCTGTACAGAGTTTCGTTAAGACATATTAATGCGTTCGAAAATATAGCAATATATGACAAAATTCGAAATGGCCGACACCCAAAATGGCTGACATGGGAAAAATGGGTATGAACTCGGCATGCTGCACCGAGTTTTGTGAATTTTTGGCCAAAGCATTCAGAAGTTATAGGCAAAACGAGCCATTTTTCATATCTTCTGACCACTAGGTTGCGCTGTGCCACTGTGCAGGTAGATATAGCCTCACAACCATTTTTGCATGCTCTTTGTCAAATTCGTTTACGTGTTATTCGAGATTCGTTTGACTAATCATCTTGAATTCCACAGCTTTTTGCCAGCATGGTTTGAAGATGATCTGAGCCAATTTTGGTGAAAATCAGACAAACCGTCTAGAATGAATTTCTAAAAAAATAGGTTTTTCAAACTATTAAAAATCGCAGAGAAAACTTAACCTTATGGTTTTTAAATGTGTTTATATTTTAAACATGTTTATGTATGTTTATGCGACTCAGCATGAGCCAAGGATTCAGAAGAATAATTTAAGTTATTAGCATAAACATGAGTGAAATTTTGGACAAGTGGTGGCGCTAGAGAGTCTGAGTTAGAGACTCCAAACTTGCTGTGGTTAATGTTGAGACAGCCCTCTATCAATGTGCCAAATTTCACAGCTTTCCCACAAGCGGTTCTATGGGCTGCCATAGACTTAGTAACGGAAGAAGAATAACAGTAAGAACGCCAAAGGGTGCAATAGGTGCCTACGTACCTTCGGTACTTGGCCCCTAATAAATTTCTCTGTAAAACGTTCATGAAACTGTTCTTGAGTAATTTGTCGCATTTAATGCAACACATGAAACGCAAGCATTTATAAACGCATTTATGTGTATGTGGATCCTAAAATAATTCTCATGTAAATTGTAACATTTGAATTCTTTTTTTTATTTAATGAAACATATACAGGACAAGGTTTTGTGAAATCATTTGCTTAAATCATTTTTGCATAAATCGTATTTAATGAAATGTGTAAATAAAAGCAAAACAAATCAAGTCACTCTAGCTTACAAATAGGTCTCATTAAACATAAGCAGAATGTATATTTTTCTAAACTGTTTAGAAAACAATTTTTTAGTAAATTCAGCTTTTTCGTTAAAACTAAAAAAATGCGACAGTTTATGCAAGCAAATCTGCTTAATTAGCTCCCCTCCGCTCCTGCAGGTGACGCTGCTGAAATACGGGGTCCACGAGGCGATCTTCGCCATGCTGCCGTCACTCATGAATAAGGATGGGCTACTGGTGGCGAATGGGCGGGGCTTCGTGACGAGAGAGTTCCTGCGCAGTCTGCGCAAACCCTTCAACGAGATCATGGAGCCGAAGTTTGAGTTTGCGGTCAAGTTTAACGCTCTTGAGTTGGATGACAGCGATCTCGCTCTCTTCGTGGCCGCCATTATCCTGTGTGGAGGTGAGAGAGTGTTTCATGTTCCTCGACACCTAGTGGTTTAAGGTGGAACTGCAGCAAGATTGTAATAAAATTGGTTTACGCGTCTTTACTTGCATGTAGATCGTCCAGGTCTCATGAACGTCCATCAGGTGGAGGAGATCCAGGACAACATCCTCCAGGCCCTCAACCAGCACTTGCAGCTCAATCATCCCGACGCCAACTTCATCTTCCCTAAACTCCTGCAGAAGCTCGCAGACCTGCGGCAGCTGGTGACGGAGAACGCGCAGCTTGTGCAGAAGATCAAGAAGACGGAGTCCGAGACGTCGCTGCACCCGCTGCTGCAGGAGATCTACAGGGACATGTACTGAGTCGAACCATTCCAGGCACGCTGACCAATCACTGTGACCCTCAGCTCTCGGGCAGAGTTATTATTTTTATAAAACGGACGATTTGTTACTGATGAAATCAGCGCTAACTGAGCGATGAGGTTGTGCGGGACAAAGAGACATCAGAGGAACAGTGCATTCCTATTCATGATGGGGACGAAAATGTCTTTGACAATGCAATGTTTTTTAAGTTGTGACAAAAACTTGTTGACCAATAAGATAAAACACCAGCAAAATACTGCAGCGCTAACTTGACAAAAGCTATTTCGCTATCCGAAGTTAAATACCAAAGTTGCTGCTACTAGTGAAATCGCAAACATTGAGCTTTACTGGTCTGTCCTTGCGTTATTTTGCTGAAAAGGCCAAAAACACACTACGCAAGTACGCTAACGCAACGTACAAGCACATTGTATGTGTTATTTTTCTACTAGCTATATATAAACATGTCAACAGTTAAATTAACTTTAACTAACATGCTCAGCAGGATTCTCTTCATGCTAACTGTAATGCTAACATTTCCTATAGCGCCCCTTGTGGCAGCATTGAGAATGCAACAAGCTCTTGCGTTGTTAATTATTACAAAACAGTTTAATAATAAAACAACTCATTTTAATAATTTCTAATGCTTTAAGACATTAAAACTTAACGCTTAAACCAGTCTATGATGGTTTGCTGGTCTTACCTGGTTTTAGCTGGTCTTACCAAACTAAAATCCAGCTAGGAGACTAGCTAAGACTAGTTTTTGCTGGTTTTTCTAGCAGGGACCTTTCTTAATTGCTATCGCAACACCTGAACAACTTACAGAACGTCATTACAACTTGCAAACCTCAAACTTTCCATTTTGTAATTGTTTTTCTTTCTGTTTGTGTTTCTGAGAAGTGATACTTTGATCACATTTATATCAGAGTTCAGATCGGTGATTAAACATCTGACTCCAGAGTTTATATTAATATTATTTAATATGCTTTATTAGTTAGTTTCCTGAATCAGGGGCTGCGGTCGCAACATGACGTCCCCAAGTGAAGATATCATTATGTAAAGCTGTTCCTGTATCAGCTGTGACGTTTGACCTTTTCCTATTGCAGTCTGATGTGTGTGTGTGTGTGTCATGGTTGTGCTGCTAACTGGTTCTTGTAGACATGACATGCTGTGAATCTGAGTGTCTTGAGTGGAGATGAGTGCCGGTGAAATGTGTCCATGTCTTCCTGTCACAGTTTCCTGGTAATGTGAATGAGGGGAACACGTTCCTCCATGTGAACTGCAGGATGAACGACCGCTAATGTTTTCTACAGGCTTTTGTAAAACACCTGAAGAACATCTGAATAAAACTACAGGGTAAAACCTCACACATTGATCTACTAGGTTGTTTTATAAACATGCTTTTACAGTGCAAATCCAACCAATATCTTTTATGTTCACACACAGATTTTAGGGGTCACTGGATTATTTCTGAGGTAAGTGGTTGTTTTAGAGGGTGTGTGGGTGTTTTTGGGTGTCACCTGGGTGTGTTGGGAGTGCGATGGTCCAAAATGATGCACAGTTAAGTTGAATGATAAAGATTACCCAATTTAACTTTGTTCTGCTGTTTTGTGTTCATCTGCTTTTCCCATTTGCTCTTCTTTACATTGACTATCAGTCTTTAAACTAATACAATCATATTACAACAATCATTTCTCAAATATTTATTACAACATATACTGATAATATTGGAAATATTGATATTTCATTTGTAAACATCATACTTGTTTCGATTATTTTAGTTACTTTCGTAAAACTAGCGAGTGAAGCGAATGAGATGAGTCATTTACGCTTTTTTTTTTTTTTAGAGCAAGTAAACTTTTGTTTATGAATGTGAAATTTAGCTAACAGAAAACACAAATTAATTATGTAATATTTTCCTGTATTCTCCTTAGAATAGTCAAGTAATCCAAACAAAGCATCTTTAAAACAAAATGAGAAGTCACTTACAAAATAAGATTGGATAAACACCAAAAAATCAGACCAAAATTTCTCTGTGTGGGTGCATTGCCAAAACAAATTAATGAAATCTTCTTCAGAAGAATGACAAAAACTGCAGTTCACTTCAATGTCAGGCTTATATTTTCTAAGAAAGACTTTAGTCGGGTAACATTTGTGAATCAGTTTAAATGTCAGTTCTTTTACTTTATTGGTAAGCAGATACTTATGAGGCATAGTCCATACTTTCTCCCAAGGTATATTCTCCACAGTATTATTCCAATGTGGTATTTCGTAGGGAATTGTTGTTAACTCAGCCTGGAAGAGAGCTCTGATTTTATAGTTAATTTTCTGACAATCTGCAGAAAAGCAGACACCTCCAATCATTGTGTCAGTTACATTCAGAGAGTAAGAACACGGCCATGGAAATGTAGTACCTTGCAACAGGAAAGACACACCAGAGGGAATGGCATTGAAAACAATTGCATATTCATCAGCAGATACAGGAATATTATATTTCTGTAAAAAATCTGAATAATTATAAAGTCTGCCTTGTGAGTTAAAAAGCTGTCCAACTAAAAGAAGGTTGTTTTCAAACCAATCCTTGAAGAAAAGTGATTTATTCTTGTAAAGAATATCCTTATTGTTCCATAAGTAATATTTGTGCAGAGAGAAGTTGTGTTTGTATATGAGGGACCAGGCCAAGAGCATCTGCTTGTGGAAATTAGAAAGTTTGATAGGGATTTTTGAGACATTATAATTACAGAGTAAAAGAAAATTCAGGCCACCAACTTTAGAGAAAATATAATTGGGGATAATATTCCAAATGGAAGAGGGATTTTTAAGGAAATTCTTGAGCCAGTTAATTTTAAAAGTGTTGTTTAAGGTAGCAAAATCTAAAAAATCCAGTCCCCCTTGTTTTATTGGATTCATTATTACTGATTTCCTGATATAATGAGTTTTATCTTTCCAAACAAAGTTGTTTAATATGCTGTCAACTTTTTTTAATGTTCCTTTATCAACCTCCAAGGAAAGAGCAGCATAAGTCAGTCGAGACAATCCTTCAGCTTTAGAGAGTAAAATTCTTCCTCTTATTGATAAGTCTCTCTGCAGCCACATATTGAGTTTTCTTTGTGTTTTCACTATTAAAGGGTCAAAATTTAGTTTACATCTTGTTTTTTGGTCTTTATTAATGACAATACCTAAGTATGTAGCTTGATTTTTCACAGGGATGTTGCATATAGAGGGAACTTCACAGCATTTAATTGACATTAACTCACATTTGTTGATGTTTAGGCAGAGACCCGAAGCTCTGGAAAAGGACTCGATCAATTGCAAAGCTAAAGGGATTTGGGAAGCGTCATTCAGAAACAGAGTAGTGTCGTCAGCCAGCTGGCTAATTAGAATTTGTCTATCGTCAATTGAAATACCTTGTAAGTTATTATTGGAAATATGCAGGGCTAAAAATTGAGAGGCAAGTAAGAGATCGGATGGAACGTGTATCGCGAATCATTCGATTTAGATCGGAACATCGGAGCGGCCGGGTTCGTGAATCATTTCGCGAATTGAATGATTCGCGATCCATGTTTCGAAGTTCCGATCTAAAATGATGGTTCGTGAATCATTCAGATCGAAACTTCGGAGCGCGCATCCGGAATAATTTGATTTAAAATCGGAACTTCGGAAGTGGTTCGCGAACCATCATTTCAGACCGGGACTTCAGAGAACGAATCGGGAATCATTTAAATCGAAACTTCTAAAGGGGTTTGCAAATCATTTCGTGAATAGATGATTCGCGATTTAGTTCTCTGAAGTCCCGATCTGGATCGCGAATCATTTAATTCAGATCGAATGGAACGCGTGTTTAGATCGGCACATCGGAGCGGGTTCGTGAATCACTTCGCGAATTGAATGATTCGATGTTCCGAGGTTCCGATCTGAAATGATGGTTTGCGAATCATATTCAGATCGAAACTTCGGTGCGCAGATCAGGAATCCTTTGATTTAGAACAGAACTTCGGAAGGGGTTCGCGAATCATTTCACGAATAGAATCATTCGTGACTCGTTCTCTGAAGTCCCGATCTAAAATGATGGTTCGCGAATCATTATTTAGATCGAAACTTTGGAGCGCGAATCGCAAATCATTTGATTTAGATCGGAATTTCAAACCGGGCTCTCGAATTAAATGATTCGATCTGAAATTATGGTTCGCCTATCATTATTCAGATCGGGACTTCGAAGCATGGATCGCGAATCATTTGATTAAGATGAGCGGTTCGCGAATCTTTTTTTTCTGATTTTTTTTTAATAAACAGTAGAAAACATCAAACCATTAAGGCAGTACAATCATAAAAACAAAACAGAAAGAAAAAAAGAAAGTATACATAAATACAAATCTCTTAAAGGGGATGTATCATGAATGATTCTCGCGAACATAGTCGAATATATGTAGATTCGGGGGGCGCATTCCCTTCATAAACAAATGTAATCCACTGCATCTTCAGCGGCTCAGATGTCGGGAGTAAATGAGGACCACTATGTTCATTATTACATCCAGCAACACAACACCTCACTCAATCGGAGATATTCTTGTCTCACTTACATCCCTGCTCTGGCATCTGAACAAGGAAAGTTACTGGACTGTGACAGCCAAGTATACCAGGCTGCAGCCTGCAGAACGGGGCGGGGCTGCACGTGGGGCGGGGCTACACGCATCGTCCCGCCCACAAATGCTTTCATTGGCTAATAGCATGTAATGATGCAGTCAACTCCGTAAACAGGAAATGCGGTTACGAGCATAGTTCAAGCTACGATTCATTCGTGATATTAAATATCTGTTACATATAAAATATTAAACAATATATTATACATTTGTTAATTATCTACATGTGATATTAATAAATGGTTCAGTTGGCTAATGACATGTAATGACGTAGACACCTCTGTAAACAGGAAATGCGGTTAAGAGCACAGCTGAAGCTATATATATATCATTTGTGATATTAACTTACATAAAAAAATACATTGTTTAAAATAAACAATATATTATGAATTCGTTAATTATCTGCACGTAATATTAATCTATACCAAACATAATCCATTGTTTTTAATCATTATTTTGGGCAAAATTTCATTATTATTTCTAAGCAAGCATCCACTTCCTGCTTTCGACCTGTCATATCTTTGTGCATTAAGAATTGTATATCGCAACGATTAATGCAAATTTAAGTTATTTATGGGTTTTTATTTTTATTTACGCATTTACTTGTATTTAATGTATTTTTTTTGTCACCAACTCAACACTTTAAGTTTCTTTGAAAATGTTGTCTTAGAATTATGAATTGATAAAGTGCCATTTTTATAAGGACTATATGACAGCTATTGCTTTGTTCTGATAACAAAACCTTTCCTAATAAATTATGTGTACATGTAGAGATAAAATATAGAGATTACGTCATGTTAAAGAAAGTTGGGAGTCCAAAAGCGTTGGACTAAACAATATATGAAGAGGAATAAACTCAAAGAACATGAAGATAACGCAGTTTGAGTATTTTATTTTATTGGTCATACAAAACAGCAGTTTAACATCACTGCTTTATTAGCAGAGGCCCACCTGTTGTGTCTTCCGTTGTTACCACATCTCCTTATACAATCCCTCATTAGTGACATAATGAACACAATGTTGTAATCAAACATTACAACTAATCAAATAAGACAAAACTCGTAGCTCAACTACTCACCAATGCAGCGACAATTAACCAATGATATAATTTGTGGGCGGGGCAACACATGAAGCCCTGCCCCACATGCAGCTCCACCCCGTTCTGCAGGCTGCAGCCAGGACCTTCTCGTGACAGCTGGTCTGAGGTAAAACGCTCATGTCAATCAACTATCGTGGGAGTGGCCTCTGTTGGTGTGACGGCACACGGACAGGCATCTGAGAAAGGCTCGATTTGTAAAAGGGGATATTATTTTTACAGATTAATTAAAAACCACTGCATGGATTTTCATCATTATAGGGTAGATTTGTACATACACTGACAACACACATTAATGTTCAAACAACATGACAAAGTGAACTTAGCATCCGATGACCCTTTAATAAAAAATAACAAATTAACACTTAATAAATGGTTTTAAGTGTTTAGTGCCGTTCTACTACACATTCCATGGTTAAAAAAGGTTGATCAAAACCATGGTTCATTTGTGGTTACCATGGTTTTACTATAGTAAACTTTTTTTTTTTTTTCTGTAAAGGATGTGTTGCAAGGTAAAAATTAATAAATGTACATCTTAAGAAGACAGGATGAATATGTATTTAGGGAATAATTTTGTATTTTGATGTTTTTGAGGGTTTTAGGGGATCCCAAGGGTGACTGGGTGCATTTTGGGTCTTCACTGTGTTTCTTTTTTTTTTTTGGGTTTCAGATGGTGTTTAATAGATCAGTGGGATGTCTTTGAGGCTCATTGTGTGTTTTTAGAGTCAGTGGTGTTGTATATTGCAGGGTGTGAGGGTCACTGAAAGGTTTTCAAGGGTACGTGCTCTTTCTCTGAGTTGTTCTCCTGTCAGGTGGTTTCCGGTCTGTTACGTGTATATTTCCTCCTCAGCTGAAAGTCGTGACCCTGCTTTCTGTTTGATTTGTTTTCTGTCTGTAAGGTAATAATTTATGAAGCGAACACGTGAGAAACAGGATAACACACCCATTTGAACCTGATTGTGATTGTCATTACGTGTGATTGTTTGTGTTAGTGTGTGTGTGTGTGTGTGTTGTATGATCTTTGTTTTAAGTGTGTGTGAATGTGCTCCACAGATGTTGTATGAACAATGTGGCCCCAGGGCGGCATAACTCGGCCCCTCTCCATTGTGTGTGTGTTCTGCGCGAGTTCCGCGTCCCAGCAAGCGGTCCGATTCCAGTCCGGATTCTGCCGTTTCTCTGTCTGTTCGCCTCACGCTGGGTCCGAGCTCAAAACAAAAGCGTTTAAGGGTTTCAAACAGGATTTGGTCACATGAGATGCTGAAATCTGCCTAATACAGATTAGACGGATCAGCTCTCAAATCATGGGGCCTCATACATGAGGAACACTGAATGAGCTGTTACAGTGTTTTACACATTCATAAATGCAATGAATCTCAGTGTTTTTGTTTTATTAATATTATTTATTAGTTTGATTATTTGTACATTTTTAATTGAGTTATGTAGTTTAGCTCTCAGTTACTCAGTTGTACTCTAATTCAAAACACTAGTCACTGCACACAGTAAGTTCTGTAGCGTCCTCTTGTGTTCAGGTTTGAAAGTACACCATGCATTTTTTTTAAGGTTTCACAACTGGGAGAATAATAATAATATAGAATTTTATTTATTTAATTCAACTTGAAATATATGAATTATATTTAAAAATGTTTTTTCTTCTTTGCATTATTTTTCTCCCTCTGGTCTCTTGTGACTCCGTTCTGATTATCTTTGACCCCTTTAGCTTCAAGAGTGCTGATGGGAAAGTGTGTTGTGTGATGTTTGAGCCTCTCTGGTCTGTTTTAACCCTTCATGTAGTGTTTCATGTTTTCATGTAGTGATTTCCTGCTGGTCTGGGATCAGTGGTGTTGTGTGTGTTGAGCTGCTTCACATCAATGCTGATGATTCCAGATCAGTGTTGAGTCCTGATGAGTGTTAAGAAGATTATGATTGACTCTTTATCTCTGAACAGACGGTATACAAACACAGAAGCTACGGTAAGAAAAGCTTCACTCTCGTATTACAGTACATTATGTTGTATTATTTTTTTAACTGATGTTTATTGTTTTATCAGCAGATGAGTGAATCAGGCCTCTGTAATTATACTGGAATACTGGGAGAGAGTGACGACAGCGATGACGGTACAAAATACACACTCTTAAACACCTACGCTTACTAACGTACCACTGACACAATAGCATGTTTTTGGACACTAACATAATGCTAAAATGGTAGTTTTGTTCACACTTAACAGATCCAAACTCAGAAAACCTACTGGCAGCTTCCTGGGAAAGTTTATCCATCATGGACAGACTGGGATTAAAGAGGTAAAGACCCCATGAAACACACATGGTATGCTAATGCTAATGCTAACAGGAAATGTTTTTCATAGTAGTGTGGAGATGACGGAGGAGGAGGTAGAGGTGAGTCTGTCTGAATGTATGTTAGAAGTAGAGCCAAATATCTCCAGATGTCAGTAACATCTGTGAATACGCCCACGCAGAGCGCCTTTACCCAGTTTGCACTGGGGTTTCACTGCAACCAGTATACGCTGACCCAGCGGCTCCAGGCGGAGCGACACGACCGCAGCGTTGCAGAGGAGAACCTGCAGAGAGAACTGAGACAGACCAGAGAGATGCTGCAGGTACCGCAGACGTAAAACAAAAATGATGGCTGTGGGAGTATTGTGAGAACATTGTGAAATCGTTGTGGGAGTTTTTGTGGAGCGTTGTGAGTGTGGAATTATTAAGAGGAACATTCTGAGAGTGTTGTGGAATGATTTTGAGAGCATTGTGAAAATGTTGTTAAAGTGTTTTGGAATTGTTGTGAGAGCCTTGTGGAATCGCTGTAAGAGCATTGTGAGAGTGTTATAGAATGACTGTGAGAGCATTATGAGAGCGTTGTGAGAGTATTGCGGAATCGTTGTGAGGGTGTTGCGAAGGCATTGTGGAATTGTTGTGTGAGTGTTGTCGAATGGTTGTGAGAGCATTGTGAGAGTGTTGTGAGAGTGTTGTAGAATTGTTGTAGAACCATTGTGGAATGGTTGTGAGATTATTGTCAGAGTGTTGTGGAATCGTTTTGAGAGTGTTGTGGAAATGCTGTGAGAGCGTTGAGTAGGGCTGCACGATAAATCACATGCAGTTGTGAGGCGCGTCTAATCAGTAAAGCCGGTACTTTGATTAGTAGTAAATCTTCATCACATGTGTTCAGCTGGAGCGGCAATTAATACATAAATCACTGACAAGCTGCGCAAAATCGCGCTCATAATCGCAAATGAATTGCATTCGATTATGTGCGCAATTTTGCATAGCTTGTCAGTGATTAAGGCTCTGTGTATTAATTGCCGCTCCAGCTGAACACATGTGATGGAGACCTACCACTAATCACAGAACCGGTTTTACTGACTAAACGCACCTCAAAATTGCATGTGATTTATCGTGCAGCCCTAGCGTTGAGTGTTGTGAGAGCGTTGTGAGCTTTGTGGAATGGTTGTGAGAGTGTTGTAAAAGTGTTGTGAGCTTTGTGGAAGGGTTGTGGGCATTGTGGAAGGGTTGTGAGAGTCTTGTGAGAGCGTTGTGGAATGGTTGTGAGAACGTGGCGAGTGTTGTGGAATTGTTGTAGGAGCATTTGTGAATGTGGTGAGAGTATTGTGAGCATTGTGGAAGGGTTGTGAGAGTATTGTGAGAGTGTTGTGGAATGGTTTTGAGAGTGTTGTGGAATGGTTGTGAGAGTGTTGTGAGCATTGTGGAAGGGGTGGTGCGAGCGTTGAGAGAGTGCTGTGAGAGCATTGTGGAGTCGTTGTGAGAGTGTTATGAGTATTGTGAGCATTGTGGAAGGGTTGTGAGAGCATTGTGGAATGGTTGTGAGAGGGTTAAAAGAGTGTTGTGAAAAGTTAGTGTCATCCTGCAGGTGCTGTATGAGCGTCTTCCAGAGGTGGACAGCAGAAAGATGGTGCAGCAGATGGAGAACAACCTGCAGATGCTGGAAAGCAACATGGACAATGTCCTCAAAACAGCAGAGATGCTCGGAGCTGCACACCAGGTATTTTTCAAAACCTCAAACCAGAGATGCCACACCCCACACATCACACTGCATTGTTAATATTTTTCATACATCAGGAAGCACGCTTCAGACATGCAGTAGAGCTGATGTCAGTACACATGGAGCATCTTAAGAGACGTCACACTATAGAGAGCGAGGAGATGCTGGAGGTCAGAAAACTGCTGCACAGGAGGAAAGGCCGATTGCACAGTGACTCCACCGGTAAGTGCTGCCCCTAGTGGCCTGGAAGACATCTGACAATCGCATCCCAGTATTTAAATAAATCTGTACTTTTAAATAATTAGAGTTTTCCCTCAAACAGATGACCGAGACCTGTTCAGACATTCATTACAACAGGTAAGTGGCCATAAATTAACTATTAGACTCATGTAAGTACCTCAGTAACACCAGTTTAAAGACTTAGTTGGTCACTCTTTTTCACAGTTCAAAGCTTTTTTTTTGATCTCTCATTATCCTTAGTTTTGTATTATTGTGAAAAATGTTTGACCATTAGTTATAGCTTATGTTTTTGTTGTAGCCGACACGGCGCAGGGTCAGCATCACCTTCCTCCCATCTCAGTCTGAGGTATGTGTTTCTGGATCACATTCCAGCATTAAAGTTTGCCGTCTGAATGTTTTCATGAGTTTTTATGGATTTGTATCTTCAGTTGAAGCATCTAGAGGCTTCGTTTCTGGAGAGCTGCAAAACCAGTTTGGATGCAAAGAAGCTCCAAGCAGACAGGAGGTAAAACCACACATCATTAAGTTTAAGAGCAGCTAAAACTTTATTCAGCCAGAAAACTTAAATGTTTCCTGCGTGCATCTCTTAGACAGGAAGTAGTTCTTACAGATTCTCCTGTGAGCAGTCTAAACCAAGATGATGACTTTGACAGCAGCGTGTTTCAGAGGTAAAATGCAAGTAATACTCCTAAGAAGTATTCATACACTATGTAAGTGCATGTGACCAAACTTCATATTTGCCAGTGCAACGCAAATCACGCCGCTGTGCCGCCACCGTCGTCATTCTCCAATCGAAGCCACAGGAAGTTTATTTGAGGGGGAGCAGTCCAACCATGAGCTGTATGTTTACATGTATTCATCATAATTTATGTGCATAAAATATACTACTAACATGCTGTCTGATGTTTGCAGGCAACTCTTATCACAGCAGCGCCCCCTGTTGTCCTGGAGGTCTACATGCGGATGGATCGTCAGAATGATTTTGCTTGTATTTGGTCTGATGATGCTGATGGCAGCCTTTTTATATGTAGTCGTGAGTGTATAAATAATTGATGATTTAGTTCGGTTATTTGATCTTAAACAGCTAGTTTAGTTAAAAATAAATAAATAAATAAATAAAGATCTGTAGTAACTGAATAATGAATGAATGGACGTTTTTGTTATGGGTGGCTTGAGTGTGATTGACTGTGTGTTTCCACCAGGTGGCAGTAGTGAGTTACACTTATCATTCACTCATTAACAAGCACAGCAGATGAACTTAACTGGATTATAGTGTTAAATTCACTGTAACCTTTGTGAATGTGGCTGCACATGTCTGTCCTGAACACAATACAAACAAACTGGCATTGAATATTATAATTTAATACAACTGAATGTGCAAAGCCATGGCAACAGATTAATAACACTAATTAAAAGCAATTAAATTCAGAGAGACACTGAAACAGGATTCAGCAGGTGTTGCTCATTTCACACTGCTTTTATTTGGATTGTTGTGATAATGAATGCACTGGACATCTGGCTGAGAGACATTAATATTTAATTATGGAGATAGAATAGATTAAACTTCACCCTCATTCTGCTGAAATTATATAAACACTTACAGATGTTTGCTAATGGTCCTTCACAGGCTTCTTGGAATAAATTACCACTTCTGTTTCCTGTCCGGTGAATTTTAGGGCATCCTAAATCTGCCCACATCCTGCAGAATAGCCAATCACAGCTAACAATGAGAAACGAGATCAGGAAGCGCTCTTAATTTTCCAGTAAGGTTAATTTAATTAGATTAAAGCGACTCAAAGGAGCTGAAATAGTTCTTAAAGTAACATTTACTCTTGATAAAGAAACATGCAGATCATAATCTTTAGGAGAAATGTGCATGACAGAAAATAATGCAAATAATTGAGTGAACTTCTAGCAATATAATGCAAAGTACTTCTAACAATATAATGCAAAAATAAAAATAATACAATAATTAGTATATTTTTATGATGCAAGAAAATGTTATATAGTAATTGTATATTACATAACATAATATAATATAATATGTTGTTTATAAAATAATTGTCTTCCAGAATATCTGAAGTAGGCTATTGCAAGAAGACAAAAAATCAACACTCTTTATATTTAATTTTATATTATTATTATTATTATTATACATTATATTAGGTCATTGTAATAATTGGTATGATTTAAAAAAAAAATCATACATACATATAAAATTTATACAGCAATAAGGAGGTTTTTGTGTCGTGATTATGATTATTATAATCTTACGTAATATTACTGCGGAAGATTGAGCCGTGTGTAATGAATGTAACTGTATTATGATGAGATAAAGTATAAGACAGACGCAGGAGCTGCTGTGAAATGATCTGATGATGTAACGCAGGCTAACGGACGGACCATGTGCTGAGACTCGCTGCCAACACACACAGCTCATGCGGCTTCATGTGCTTCACTAACGCTCTCTGTGTGTCCATATCTGCCACTTTACACCATTTATAATCATATTATCATCACATGTTAGCACACTGACGGGAAGTGTGAATGACAGCACACACACAGCACTAATAAATAGGATAAACTCATGCATGATGCAAAACTATATTAGATTATAAGACACGCACAGGTGAGTCACACACACATCTGCATGCTATAACACACACTTGTGCTCTAAAACACAAGTATTTTTTAAAAAAATGCATTATTTTTACGCGTATTGAGATTCACGTTGCTGAATACGTGATTTACAAGTTCTTCCTAATAAGCAAAATCACGAATCAGAGTTTGTTTTTTCACTATTAAAGCACTAGTTAGCATATTTAACATCAGGTGTTTTGTGCAGTTTTAAAGTGGATCTCTTATACTTTCTTTGTAATGTAATGTTGGCAAGGGAAGGTTATTCTGATGTGAACCTCAGGTGATCGCGGATGACGTCAAGCTCTGTGGCCCCGCCCCCGCGCGCTCTCCTGAAGCTGAGATGTGAGCGTGACAGTGCAGGTAGATGCTCGACAGCACCTCACACCTCCTGTCCGCTCCGGGTAAGACACATCATATTCATTCACATTAATTACCGACAATCATCAGCAGAGATTTCACTGAGAGTTTGTTATGCTTTATTTATTTATTGTGGCAGCGTAAAACAAAGTTTTCAGTTTACTTTTTGTTTTCAAAAACTAAATTTTTCAGCTCTAAATGTTGCCTTTTGTGAAAATTTTGACCTTAAATGGTAACGTTGAAGAGAAAGACGTTAGACATAAGAGACGTTAGAGAAAAGAGGTTAGCTGAAAAGAAAGACCAAAGATAAACGTTAAATATGATCATTATGCAACATTATATAGATCGGCAGTTGTTAAGTCTTGAATATAGATTAAATACATGAATTACATTTTATTACTCTTCTTAGCTGTTAAAAATGTGCGGCAACCAGTTATCTGTTTTATATCTGTATTATATAATGTAATAATGTTTATAAGTATTATTAAGTGAAGTTGTTGCAAAATTAGCTAGCACTTTATAATAAGGTTTTATTAATTAAGGTTAGTTAATTCATTAGCTACACTGTAAAAAAAAATAAAAAATAAAAATAAATAAATAAAGTTGTAAATAAAAGTTTATTTTACAAGAAAATACTGTTTTAGTTTTGCTAGTTTAATTTAAATACCTACTGTTACTTTAAAATTAATTATTAAATCATTTTGAGTGAAAATAGTGAAACATGATAGATCAATGAACAGTATTTATAAATATATGTGACTTTGGACCACAAAATCTGACATAAGGGTCAATACTTTGAAATTGAGATTTATACATCATCTGAAAGCTGAATAAATAAGCTTTCCATTGATGTATTATTTGGCTGAGAGACAACTATTTGAAAATTTGAGGGTGCAAAAAAATCAAAATATTGAGAAAATCTCCTTTAAAGTTGTCCAAATTAAGTTCTTAGCAATGTGTATTACTAATTAAAAATTAAGTTTTGATATATTTATGGTAGGAAATTTATAACATACCTTAATGGAACATGATCTTTACTTAATATCCTGATGGTTTTTGCCATTAAATTAAATAATTTTGATAATTGATAATTTTGACCCATACAGTGTATTGTTGGCTATTGCTACAAATATACCCGTGCGACTTATGACCGGTTTTGTGGTCCAGGGTCACATATATATATCTTCAAAGCATTTATGCTTTAATGGTAGCCATAAAAAAAAAAAAAAATCTACTAAAAATATTAATTAGCATCACTAAATCAAGCTAAATACAAAATTTGTATAGGTTTAATAAATGGTAAAAATGTTTTTTAAATTACCACTTTTCACAGTGTGGTAAAAATATAATGTGTAGTTCACAGTATGTTAACAAATGCAAGGTTTGATTTTAATAATGCATTACTTAATTTTTGAAATTAACATGAGCTAAGCACTGTTCATTGTTCGTTCATGTTAGCTGATGTAGTTAACTTATGTTAACAAATTAAACCTTGTTGTACTGTGAAATGTTACTAAAGTCAACATGGACAGAACATGTTTGTATAGAAGTGATGTGGAATAATGAGTAGTTCTAATGTTCATAATGTGATGAGTCCTTCTGGTGATTGTGATTGGGCTGGTTTTGCTCCAGATATCTATCAGTGTGAGTGTTAATGCAATAACCTACATAGAGAGGTCAAAGGTCAGAGATTAAAACTCACATTCATTAGTGTGAGTGAAGTCACACTTCTGAAGGATTATGAGCATGAACAGACTCACATGTGATGTTTATGTAAGTGTGTTGTGAATTAACACGACTGATCTCTGTTCATAACGTGTTTGCCGCAGGAGTCAGTTTGTGAAACTTGAGCCACGATGGGTCGGAAGGAGATCGACTGCAGCTGGAAGAAAATCACTACCAACATCAAGGACATTTTTGACTTCAAGGAAGTTCTGGGGTCGTAAGTATCACACATTTTGTTTATGAAGAGGTACTGAAACGCTCAGCCTGTGTGCTGAGTCAGAAATCAGCAGGTGTTTTTGCGAGGTTGAGCGCTATTACAGGATAAGCAGCTTTATCGCTGAGAGGAGACACATGCGTTCGACAGCAGTGCTAATCGGAGCCTGAGACACAGATTAACGGATTGAGGGCCAGGGGACATTTTTATCAATGAAGCCCTTCATCCTCTTGCTCCTATTGAGAGACACCTGGAGGACCTGTTTAGCAGTGATACATAATATTATTTGGTGTTATTGAGCATTGTGAAGCTTTATGAAGCATTATGAGATGTTATGAAGCCTTACAAGGTGTTTTGAAATGTTATGAAACATCACAAAGCATGTTTTGAAAGGGGCTGTTATCTTTTATGACAGTTTATGAAGTGTTATGAAGCCTTGTTATTAAGCATTGTAAAGAGTACTGAGCCATTAGGAGGCATTGTAAAGTGTTACTCTGTGAAGTATTATGAGATATTATGAAGATTTATGAGAAAATATAAGTTGCTATGACGCATTATAAAGTGCTTGAAATGTTATGAATCTTTAAGAGGCACTTTTATCTACTTTTTAGAAGGTTTATGAAGCATTATGAGATGTTATGAAGCGTTATAAAGCACTTTGGAATGTTATGTAGCTTTAAGATACTTTTATCTCTTATGACAGTTTATGAAGGGTTATGATGCATTGTAAAGAGTACCGGGCCATTAAGAGGCATTGTAAAGTGTTATGGTATGAAGTATTATGAGATGTTATGAAGATTTGTGCTTTAAGCTTTAAGAGAGCGTAAAGAGGCACTTTTATCTCTTATGACACTTTTTGAAGTTATATGGAGCATTATGAGTTGTTGTGAAGCATTACAAAGCGCTTTCAAATGCGCTTTTTTTATGACACTTTGTGAAGGGTTATGAAGGCATTATGAAGTGCTTTGAAGCTTTTTTTGAAATTTAATGAAGCTTTATATAGCACTACAAGGTGTTATAATGCTTTGTAAGGCATTAATGAACCATTAAATAAGGAATCGTAAAGTTTTATGAAGCTTTATGAAGCATCATAAAATGTTATAAGGCTTTATGAGGCACTATAAGGTATTGGCGTTGTGAAGCGTTATGACACATTATGAGTTGTTATAAAGCATTATATAGTGTTCCAAATTGCTATGAAGTTTAAAAGTCAATATGCCATAAGCTCTTATAACACATTATAAAGGGTTATGAAGCATTATGAGATGTTATGAAGCATTATGGGGCATTATAAAAGCTACGAAGCTTTGTAAGTCTGTGCGGGACTATTGTGAGGCAACATGGAGTAAAATTGATCTTTATGAAGATATTTGAAGCTTTCTGAAGCATAATAAGTTGTTATGAAGCTTTATGGAGCTCTATAAGGTGTCAGAAACATTTCTGAGGCATTTCTAAGGCAGTGATGTTTTATGAAGCTCTATGAACTACAACAAACTGTTCCAAAATGTTATAAAGCTTTAGGAAGCACTATAAGCTCTTATAACACAGTATTAGGGGTTATGAAGCATTATAAGGGGTTATGAAGTTTTAAGAAATATGCAGCACTATAAGGTGTTAATAAGCTTTTAAATGTGTTCTGAACCATTAAATCATATGTTGTGAAGTGTTAAAAGCATTATGAGTTGTTATTATTATCCAATGAAGGCATGTAATGAAGCTTTAGGAGACAATATAAGCTCATATGACACTTTGTGAGGAGCTTTGAAGCTTTATGGGGCACTGTAAGAATTTAGGAAGCTATGAGGTATTATGAAGTACCATGAAGCTTTATACAGTATATTGAGTTGTTACGAAGCATTATAATGTGTTACGAAACTTTATGAAGCATTATTCATAGCATTAACATTACGAAGCACTATAAGCTCTAATGAAGTTACATGAGGTGTTATAAGAAGTATTATGAGGTGTTGCTAAATAATCTGGAGTATTATGAAGACAGAATAAGGTGTTACAAAGCTTTGCGAGGCATGTTGAGGAATAGAGAAGAATTAAGAGGTGAATCATTGAGGCATTATACAGATTTATGAGATATTATTAGACATTATGAGTTATGAAATGTTTTGAAAGTTCTGTAAGTTGATATTCAGAGATGTATGTAAGAGTTTGTTGACTGTGTCGGCATTAGTGACTCTCTCTCTCTCTCTCTCTGAGAGTTTTGGCACCTGTCAATCTTCATCTGCGTGTGAATGAGACAGACATCAGAGAACATCCTGACACTAGTCAATTAAAGGATTACTGAGAGGTGAATGTACGTGAGTTTAGGAAGCTACGCTATGGGGACATATTTGCCTCTCGAGGACAACTATATCTGATGAAATTTTGCTAATTGCGTTAAGTTCATAGACCAGTCCTTGTTAATTATGCATGCACAGCTTCTAGAATGAATGCCATAATTGGCTGCCGCACACTTTCGTGTGGATTACAGCACGTTTAGAAAGTTGGCAAGGTCTGATTGACTTCAAATAATTATCCAATCTTCAATTGGCAATGGCCAAATAGTGACTAATGTGATAATCCTGCTTTCACACATAGCTGGTTTTAAAATGTGCCAAGCATGGTGAGAACAGTGGTTGCAGAGGTGATCTGGGTGGTTTCTAGGGTGTTCTGGATTAAAGGCATTCTGGTAATCAGTCATGAGGGGCAGCATTGGGTCTCTTATATAACGCACAGTAATCCTCCTCCTAGGACGGTTATTCATGGGAAAGGTGGACTCAAGATAGACAGGGTGGGTTCAAGTCTTTACAGGAACAGGCTGGACACATGCAGGACGGCCTTGTGCGGATAGATTAGTGCCGATCTCCATGAACTGAATTTATAGCTCACTCATTGTCAGGCCAATATTGAGAACATGTTGCAAATAAGATTCTGTTGTTGTTTATCTGGTTAAAATGTGCATTTCTTTCTAACTGTGTGTCTGCAGGGGCTCCTTTTCTGAGGTTTACCTGGTGAGAGAGAGAAAGACCGGGAACTTCTACGCCCTGAAGTGTGTGAAGAAGAAACAGTTGCACCACTCAAACCTTGAGAACGAGATCAAAGTGCTGAAGAGGTACGAGAAAAAACAAGACACAAACAGCACAGACCAGTATCATCGACACTACAGACCACAAACACCACGGACCACTGAAGTAAACACCCACAAATAAAATGACAGATCATTATCACAACCACAGACCATTAACATAAACACTACAGACTAGTGATGCGCGGATGGCAGTTACATCCGCGGGCGCTTCGGATAATCCGCGGTTCGGGTAGTAAAAAAAATGCATTCTGATTATTTGCGGATGGGTCGCGGGTGGATGAGATAAATCAATAATGACGCAAATATTAACTACATTTTCTAAAATATGAACCTGTTTTAAATACTTTGTGTATGTGTGTGTGTCTGTTCGAAAAGTTGTGACAGAAAAGGTGACATTCCAGATAATTGATAGCATCATTCATAGTGTCCTGCATTAGCCAAAATCATGACAGGCGACCATTTCTAATTAAATCGTATGTGAATAAAGGCAAATATTCGCTCAAAAAACCCAGTAAAGACGGTAAGGACCGTGGCGCCGGCTTCCTTTGACATATGTTTGATGATTGCGCCTGATGCGCCCGCGCCGGCTCCGTCCGCGCCAGCACCAGATTTGCTGCCTGTTCATACGTGAGAGCATGTCAGGGGAGGCACGCCGAGTATTAAAATAATTACTGATTACTAATTTGAATCAGTACATTATAACGAAAAAAATACATTAAAAATGAAAAGAATTAGATTTTTGCGATCAAAAATTTCTTAAACTGGGTGAACCCCTGTAAACTTTTGTCCAAGGATCCAGTAGGCATTCAAACACCCAACCAATTTCATCGGAGATTGCGGAGAGTCACGTCCAGATGTCAGTTAACGTTATTCTTTTTATCGTGGATTTGGCTTAAAAGCACGTGTGATTAAGCTTATATAAGGGTGCAGCGATGTGCAGATCAGCTGAATCAATCTGCTGTTAAAAATTAACCATCCATTCATCATATCATCATGCAAAACTAAGAATTAGAATAATTGTAAATGACGGTCAGGTGCGGTTATCTAAATCAGAGAAAAATACAGGTGCGGGTGGGTGGCGGGGGGATAATTTGAATAATTGAAGCTGCGAATTCAGGTGACGTTTGAGCTCATCCGCGCATCTCTATTACAGACCAGTTTCACCAACACTACAGATCATAAACATCACAGACCACTAAAATAAACACTCAGATCACAAACAGAATTATCACAGACCATTATCACAACAACTACAGACCATACACATAAACACTACAGACTACTGACATCACAGAACACTAAACTGAACACTGATTGTAGAAACCTCGTCACAGACATGACCAACCATAAACACCACAGGCCAATATCGCCAACACCACAGACGATAAACACCATAACTCATCATCATCACAAACCTCAAACACCCTACAGACAATAAATGTAAACACCACAAACAGAACGGAAACATAAACACCACTTTAAATCGACACAGCCAGAATCACCACAAACATCACAGACCACTAAAATAAAAAACTCAGATCACAAAAATAATTATCACAGACAATTATCACAAAGACTACAAACCATAAATATAAACACCACAGACCAGTATCACTAACACTACAGACCATAAACATCACAGACGAAAAACAAACACCACCAAGCCTACAACACACACTACAGACCATAAACACCACAGATCACTGACATAACATTATGACAAACACTACAGACCACAAACATAAACACCATCACCAATTATCACAAACCTCAAACATAAAAACGATAGTCTTTAAACATGCCCTACAGACCATAAACACTAACACATTACAGGCAGAAAACATAAACACCACAAACAGAACAGTCTACAGACTGGAAACACTCAGATCGCTCAGATCACAAATAGAATTATCACAGACCATTATCACAATGACTACAGACCGTAAACATAAACATCACAGACCAGCATCACCAACAATACAAACCATTAACATCATAGAGCACTAGACTAAACACTAAGATTACTGATACTGATACAGTACACAGGTCATTTTAATATACATGACCAACCATGAACGCCACAAACTAATATTGCCAACACTACAGACAACTAACATCACAGATGACAAACATAAACACCGTAACCCATTATCACAAACCTCAAACATAAACACGATAATCTTTAAACATGCCCTGCAGACCATAAACATTAACACATTACAGACAATAAACGTAAACACCACAAACAGTACCACTGAAAACAACACAGCCACAATCATCACAGACCACTAAAATAAACACTTGGATCATTCATTATTACAGACCATTATCACAAAGACTACAGACCATAAACATAAACACCACAAACCAATATCACCAACAATACAGACCATTAACATCATAGAACACTAAACTAAACACTAAGATTACAGATACAATTGTCACAGGTCATTTTAACAGACACAACCAACCATAAACACCACAGACCAGTATCGCCAACACTACAGACAACTAACATCACAGGCGACAAACATAAACACGATAGTCTTTAAACCGGAAACATAAACACTGCTAAAAACATCACAGACCACAAATACTACAGACCGCTGACATATAAACACGTATGCCAACACCATCAACCTTAAAATCTACAGAGCATAAACACTACAGACCATCAACGCAAACACATTTAATTCCACATAGAACACCACAGACCACATCCCGTAAAACTACTGACAAAATACTACAAACCAGCACCAAACACCATCTTCTGGATTCTTCTAAGTCTGTCTTTCTATCCTTTCAGGATAAAGCATGATAATGTGGTGGGACTGGAAGATTTCTACGAAACAAGAACACACTATTACCTGGTCATGGAGCTGTACGTGTTTAATAATGCCTGAAATAAATACGTAATCGCACACATCTTTTTAGCATCATTTTAACATGTTTTTTTTTATGTGAAGGGTGTCGGGTGGAGAACTCTTCGACCGCATTCTGGATCGAGGTGTTTACACGGAAAAAGACGCCAGCCGTGTGATCAAACAGGTCCTGGAGGCCGTTTCCTACCTGCATCATAACAGCATCGTCCACAGAGACCTGAAGGTGAGAGAGGACAATCTTTTAACGCTTCAGTTTCTAATGAAACATTAGTTACATCTGTGCTTTTGTCCATGTGTAGCCTGAAAACCTGCTGTACTACAGTCCAGACGAGAATGCCAAGATCATGATCAGCGACTTCGGCTTGTCCAAGATGGCTGATCACGACGTGATGTCCACAGCCTGTGGGACACCAGGATATGTCGGTACGAACAAATCAACATCATATTTGCCTTAGATTGCCTACAGTGTTTATGATTCTCATAATTCTGGTGTTTCTCCTCAGCTCCGGAGGTTCTGGCTCAGAAACCGTACAGTAAAGCTGTGGACTGCTGGTCTATTGGCGTCATAACCTATATCTTGTGAGTTTGGGCTCATGCAGACACTCTTGAGAGCCAGTCCGTTGTGTTTCTCCTTTAATCCCTTTTGTGTTTGTTTAGGTTGAGCGGCTACCCGCCGTTTTACGAGGAGAATGAAACGCGCCTGTTCTCCAAAATCATGAAGGCAGAATATGCGTTCCACTCACCGTATTGGGACGACATCTCTGAGTCAGGTGCGTTGCAAACACTTTAACAGACCTAGTAGCCTTATAAACATGAAGTGACACTACTGTCAGCTGGAGGCCATCAGCTGTATTACAACATCAACTTCTATATTAGATTATTAGAGATGCACAGATCAGCCCAGATCT
Source organism: Cirrhinus mrigala (assembly GCA_036247105.1). Lineage (NCBI taxonomy): Eukaryota > Metazoa > Chordata > Actinopteri > Cypriniformes > Cyprinidae > Cirrhinus > Cirrhinus mrigala. The sequence continues at coordinate 251,692 of JAMKFB010000322.1, forward strand.
TCAGACTGATCTGACCGAGTGTGCTGTATCTTCTCTAACTGATCGGATTTTTCTAAAACTGATGATTAAAACTGGGAAAAATCTCATAGACTTACATTGACGGAATGTTCAAATGAGCCAACACTATTCAACACTACTCATCTATCTATCTACCAGAATCATGCTAGTAACTTACTAATCCTGTTAAAAACATGCTAACAACTTGCTAATCATGCTGGAAACATGCTAACAACTTGCTAATCATGATAGAAACATGCTAGCAGCTTCCTAATCATGTTAGAAACATGTTAGCAATGTGTTAATCAGGCTAGAAACATGGTAGCAACATGCTAATCATGCTAGAAACATGCTAGCAACTTGCTAATCATGCTAGCAACTTGGTAATTGTGCCAGCAACACGCTAACAACTTGCTAAACATGCTAGCAACATGCTAATCATGCTAGAAACATGTTAGCAACGTATTGCTCATGCTAGAAACATGCTAGCAACATGCTAATCATGCTAGAAGCATGCTAGCAACTTGCTAATCATGTCAGAAACATACTAGCAACTCACTAATCATGCTAGAAACATGCTAGCAACTTGCTAATCATGTTAGAAAAATGCTAGCAACTTTTTAATCATGCTAGCAACATGATAACAACTTGATAATTATGCAAGAAACATGCTAACAACTTGTTAAACATGCTAGAAACATGCTAGCAACATGCTAATCATTCTAGCAACATGCTAGCAACTTGCTATTCATGTTAGAAACATACTAGCAACTCGTTAATCATGTTAGAAACATGCTAGCAACTTGCTAATCATGCTAGCAACTTGTTAATTGTGCCAGCAACACGCTAACAACTTGCTAATCATGCTAATCATGCTAATCATTCTAGCAACATGCTAGCAACTTGCTATTCATGTTAGAAACATACTAGCAACTCGTTAATCATGTTAGAAACATGCTAGCAACTTGCTAATCAGGCTAAGAATTGATCCGGCTTTCTCAAGCCAACTTAAAGTTTGTCTTGACAAACTTTTTTATCTAGTTGTGATTAAACTCTCTATACCTTTGATTTCTGCAGCAAAGGACTTCATCAAACACATGCTGGAGAAGAATCCTAGTAAACGCTTCACTACCGAGCAAGCGCTCAGTCATCCATGGTGAGAAACATGAAGCCACATCTCTGAGAATCTCCATACAGTTCTACATTCAGAGTCAATAATAAAACAAATAATAATGAAACCCTGATTTATGAATAAACAAGTTGGTTGATGAATAAATGGCCTGTTTGTTCAGGATCATTGGAGACACGGCGCACAATGACAACATTATTCATTCGGTCTGTGAGCAGATCCAGAAGAACTTTGCCAAATCCAAATGGAAGGTGAGAGAGAGAACACATCATAATTTTTGTTTTCATTTATGAATGATTCCTGATGTCTGTGTGACGATGTGTGTATGTATATTTTAGCGGGTCATTAATGCAACAGTGGTGGTCAGTCACATGCGACGACTCCAGCTGGCCCACGCTGACCCTGCGTCCCCGGCCCCTGCCCCACTCATCCAGGTGCTGGACGTTTCGTCTCCCGGCCCACCCCCCAACGAGTTGGACACCAACGGGAACCCCTCGTGCAGTCACATGACCCTCTCGCCGCAGGCTGATGTCAGCAGGGGGCGTGGCCCACTTAAAGCCTGCAACAGCGAGCCGATGCACGCGCTGGTCATCTGTGAGACGGGGCAACACGTGTATCGCTCCGAATCGGACTTGCCCTGCGCCGCCAACAGGTGCAAATCTGATGTCTACATGGCCAGCATCAAATACTAGATAAAATAGTGTATATGTGTTAAAATTGATACAGTTGGTCAGCTAAATTCATTCAGCTGTCCATTTTAGTGAATTGATTAATAACTCTGATTAACTGATTTATAACTAATACCAAAGAATTGATTCAAACGCTTGATTGAGTGATTGATTCAATTTATTTAAAGAATCGAATGAATCAATTAAGTGAACAGATCCTATTGTTTCAGTGATCCGATTCAGTTGAATCAGCTAATTGGTTAAATGAATCGGTTCAGTTGACTCAGTAAATCGATTCACTTGATCCACTATTCGACTCATTCGATTTATGGCTGATTCAGTGAGTTGATTCATGATTATTTTAGTGAGTTGATTTATAACTCTGATTCAGTGATTCATTTGTTCAAGTGAATCTGCATGTGGCATGTTTTTAAATGGTTTAATAAAAAATTCTACATAATTTTGCTGTTTAAACTATGTTGCCGTGTATTGCTTTTAATGACTGGAAAATATTTGTTTTTTTTATATAGGTTTATATCATGTAAATACTAAAAGAATTTAAACTATACTGTTATGTTATTCACTGCATTAAATATTTGAATATAAGTGGCTGAAGTTAAATGTTCATTTCATTGTAAATATATCAGTATTTTCAAATAAAATGTTTTTTTTCTCTGTGTGTTTCAGATCGGACAGAGTGACGCATTGCACAGATGGGCGGGGCCAGTCCATGCAGACGGGGGTTTGCTCTGTGATGTAAACGTGTGATTGACAGCCGTCAGTCAAATCAAGTGAGTAGGCCTTGAGCCCGCCACTTTGAGCATCTTGTTACAGTAAAGGTGTGTGACGTCTCATCTTCTGTGTCTCTCTCAGATCCTGCGCTCGTAGGATGATTAAGTGTGTGTTTTTCACGGACGGCTCGGGATCCGTCGCACGTCGGATCCGCATGAGTGCCAATCGCACACACGTCTGCGTCTCACATCTTCATGTCTCACTAGCGAAAGTGTAATTTCGAGGAGATCGAGAATGTCATTTCTCTCAGGAATTCAGGATGAGGCCAGTTTATTGTATTTTCATCTGTGTATTAACGTACGATAGTCGTATTTGGGCCGATGGCAGTGCATCACGGGAAGCTCGGATCACATGTGCCACTGTTCTGCTGTGAACGGCTGCAGATTTGACTGTTTTTAAGCTAAGAACTGTGTTTAAATCTTATTTTCTTATTTTTAACACATACTCGCTGTTGTTATATCTATATTTATGTTTTATATATGCATATAAGATGATTTTATCTGTTATTTAGGGGCTCGTTAAGCAAAGCCCTGCTGTAACCCATAAATACACTGCTGTATGTCTGTATCAAAAAACTAAATAAAATTATTTACACACCAACATAATATCCTGGAGAATTCATCGGTTTCAATGTCAATTTACCTTCAAAAGTTGGCTATGTTTTGAATTACATGCTTGTGTACTTACTTGAACTATATCATCTCTAGTAAGCGGAAACTGTTGTGCACAAAATACCCAGATACTTACTAAATTTGTCTAAAAATGCAATACTCTGGTAATATATAGCCAGTTTTATTTAAAGGGGTCATGGGATGCCCATTTTCCACAAGTTGATATGATTCTTTAGGGTCTTAATGAAAAGTCTCTAATATACTTTGATTAAAAATTCTCAATGGTTTTGTAAAACAACACGCTTTTTATCTTGCCAAAATCAGCTCTGCAAAAATTATCTCATTCTAAGGGGTTGCTCCTTTAAATGCAAATGAGCTCTGCTCACCCCGCCCCTCTCTTCTCTCTGTGGAAAGACGGTGTTGTTTACATTAGCCGCATTTAGCTGCATTTAGCCACTAAACTTCCTAACTACCACGTTATAAGGAAAGGCGATCGCAAAGATTAATAAAAAAAAAAAACGCTTATACTCACTTCTGCTGTAAGTGAAGCTGGATCATGAATGATTCGCGCGAACACAGACGGATATATGTAGATCGGGAGGCGCATTCCCTTCACAAACAAACGTAATCTACTGCATCTTCAGCGGCTCAAATGTCAGGAGTAAATGACGACCACTATGTTCATTGTTACATCCAACAACACAACACCTCAATCACTCAATCTGAGATATTCTTGTCTTACTTACATCCCTGCTCTGGCATCAAAACAAGGAAAGTTACTGGACTGTTACAGCTGGTCTGAGGTAAGAGCTCATGTCAATCAACTATTGTGGGAGCGGCCTCTGCGGGTGTGACGGCACAAGATCTGAGAACATCTGAGAACGGCTCGATTTGAAAAAAGGGGATATTATTTTTACAGATTAATTAAAAACCACTGCATGGATTTTTATCATTATAGGGTAGATTTGTACATACACTGCCAACACACATTAATGTTCAAACAACATGAAAAAGTGAACTTAGCATCCGATGACCTCTTTAAATTTTAGGTCAAATTCCTGTGTGCTTTTATTTTCTTTTTAGCTTTTATTTTTTTATTTGAATAAAAAATAAGTGAACCTACTGATTCAGTGAATCGATTCAATCAAGACAGTGAATCGGATCACTTGTTTCAGTGAATCGAGTCAGTTGGTTCACTATTCGACTCATTTGATTCCGCGAGTCGATTCATAACTATGATTCAGTGATTCATTCGCATCATCACTCAAAAATGTTCACCGAATCCATCTGGCACTATTTTAAATGGTTTAATGGTGACTTTTATTTGAATTCGCTTTCATTTTTATAATTTTCAGATTTAATTGTAATTTTAATTATGTGTATATATGATATATATGTTTTTTACTAGTTGCTGTCATTTTAATTAATGAAACCCTTTTTCAACAGTTTTAGTTAATGATAACACTGATGCACACTGCATACTTCCTTTAGTAAGCAGTCTACAGTGCACACTGTGTAGTGTGCTAGTATTCCACTACAAAAATGAACACGCACACACAATAATCCTTATTCAGACACTTTATTCGTTTCTTTATTAGTAGTGTCATTTATGGTGTGTTTGTTGTTCCTCAGCCCTGGCATATGCTCAGACTGGTGACTTTATTGCGGATGTCATCTCTGAGTTTCTTCACCTGAGCATCCAGGCCGGTCAGTCGCACAGCGTTCTGTTGCAGTTCTGCGGCTCCCTGACGGACAGACGCCTCCTTATCTAAAAAACACAACCACAACGTCGCCGGTTAGCATGAGGATGTGATGTGTGTGCTGAGTGTTATGGGGTGGAAATGTAGTGGGCAGTACCTTTCAGAGCCTGCATGATGTCACTGGTGTCTGTCATCAGAGACTCCACCTCCTTCTGTAGTGCCTCTAAGCGGACGGCGTCTTCACCCGCCTCAGTGTTTGCAGCAGCGGCACGCTTCATTCGCTCAAGCTCCTCCTTCAGCACTTCCAGCTCCTGAAACACATGATGGGTTGTTCACTAGGACTGTCAGGTGATTCAAATGTTTAACTAATTACATGACGTGACAATTCATAAATCCAATTAATCATGAAAAACAAAATGATTCTCTAAATGTGAAACTAAGTGTCAGTAGACGGCAGCAAGTCCGTCTTCATGAGTGAGTCATTAAATCATTCATTCAACTGATTTGTTCAAACAGCTGATTCAACTGGAAATTTAATAAGTGTCTTTATGAATGAGTCACTGAATCATTAACTCACTTGATTCATTTAAAAATATAATTAAATATTATAAATATAATTACTATTTTTTAGTTGTGTGCATTTATAAATTACTAAATTAAAAATCAATAAATTACATTATATTTTAACAAGTTACAATTTGTTAACGTTCATTTTGTAAAAAAATCTAAATGTATAAAAAGTAATTCAAATAATATAATAATGTTATAATTTATTCATTTATGTGCATTATGTGCATTTGTGTTTAAAAAGAATAATAAAACATGAGATGATTTTAAAAAAATTAAATTATACTGTAAATATGAAGCTAATTCATTCAAATGAGTGACCCTTTATGAATGAGTCTCTGAATCATTCGCTTACTCAGTTTAGTTTAAAACTGTGGATTCATTCACTAACAAAACGCCATTGTGCTTAAAATTGAACACAATATGAACTTCTTCATACGAGTGTTGTGTGTTTTTCCGCACCTCTGCTGCTTGTTCGGCCTCTTCCTGAGCTGAATCAGCCTGATCCTGAGCATCCTTTGCCAGTGTCTCTCCCGTCATCACATCTTTCTTCAGGCCGTCCAGCAAGGGGCGCATCTCGTCCAGCAGCCCTGTGACTCCCTTAATGCCCTGCTCGGCGGGCACCAGTGCATCCTCTATCTGAAACACACAGGCGATCGCTCACGTTAGTGCGAGTCTGGAGGTTGTTTCTGCATTTTTTTCGCTCAGACCTCAGACTGACTTGTTTGACGTTGTTCTTGACGTCGTTTGCAATATCGACGCTCTTTAGGATCTTGTCTTTCAGGTCATCGAAAATAGCCTCGTTGTCGTCCATCGTCTCCAGGATACTCTCTGCGTCCTGCTGAATACCGAACGCAGAATCACTGCAGACGACAACGATCAAGAACGTTAGCGAAATACTGAATCAACACGAGACAAAATATTAATTGAGTTGTGCAGCATGTTGTTAGCATGTGTTGTGTACCGTATGCTGTCAGAATGTGTTGTTAGTGTGTGTTGTTAACTTGTGTGTTTTGTGTACGTTTGCTGTTAGCATGTGTCGTTATTGTGTGTTGTTAGCATGTTGTTCACCATGTGTTTGTGTACTGTGTGTTATTAACACGTGTTGTTAGCTTGTGTGTGTTTGGGAACCATGTGCTGTTACCATGTGTTGTTAGCATGTGTGTGTTTTTATCGAGTGTTGTTAGTATGTGTGTGTTTATTGCATGTATTATGTACCATGCTGTGTACCGTATCTTGTTAGCATGTGTGTACTGTTAGCATGTGTTAGCGTTTGTGTTGTTAGCGAGTGTTGTTAGCATGTCTGTTGTGTACCGTGTTTTGTTAGCATGTGTTGTCAGTGTGTCGTTAACGTGTTAATAGCGTTTGTGTCGTTAGTGCATGTGGTTACCATGTGTGTTGTGTACCGTGTGTCATTAATGTGTGTTGTTAACGTTTATGTCGTTAGTGCATGTAGTTAGTATGGGTGTTATGCACCGTGTGTCGTTGGCGTGTGTTTTTAGTGTGACGTTAACGTGTTGTTAGCATTAGCGTCATTAGCATGTGTGGTTACCATGTGTGTTGAGTACAGTGTGTCATTAACGTGTGTTGTTAGCATTTGTTTCGTTAGCGAGTGTGGTTACCATGTTTTGTTAGTGTGTCATTATTGTTTGTGTCGTTAACGCTTGTTAGCATGTGTTGTTAGTGTGAAGTTAACATGTTGTTAGCGTTTGTGTCATTAGCGCATGTGGTTACCATGTGTGTTGTGTACTGTGTGTCATTAGTATGTGTTGTTAGCATGTAATTAACATGTGTTGTTAGCGTTTGTGTCATTAGCGCATGTGGTTAGCATGTGTGTTGTGTATCGTGTTGTTAGCGTTTGTGTCGTTAGTGAGTGTGTTGTGTACCATGTTTTGTAGCGTGTCGTTAACGTGTTGTTAGCATTTGTGTCATTAGCGCATGTGGTTACCATGTGTGTTGTGTACTGTGTTGTTAACGTGTGTTGTTAGTGTTTGTGTTGTTAGCTCTTGTGGTTAGCGTGTGTGTTGTGTACCGTGTTTTGTTAGCATGTATTGTTAGTGTGTCGTTAACATGTGTTCTTATTGTTTGTGTCATTAGCACATGTAGTTAACATGTATGTTGTGTATCGTGTATCGTTAGTGTGTGTTGTTAGTGTGTGTTATTATCATGTGTTGTTAACGTGTGTCGTCTGTGTGCTTGTTACTGCCTGTTGTTAATGTGTTGTGTACCATGTGTTGTTATCTCGTGTATGTTATTATCGTGTGTTGTTAACATATGTTGCGTACCGTGTGTTGTTAGCCTGCTCCAGCAGTTCTCTGGCGTTCTCCAGCTGCTCTTTGCTGTTCTCAAGGACTTTGCTGCTGTCAGGCAGTGAAGACGCCAGATCCTGCAGCTCCTTCATCTTCTGCTTCAGCTTCTCCATACTCAGAGGAACCTGAGCATCCAGAACCGCCTCGCACACCCGCTGCACCTCATCCGGGTCTGAATGGGGCTCTGAGACACAAAACAACAACCAACTCCAGTGTGAACAACTGCCTGTCTACTTCACATACACTAATACAATTGCAGTACATAATTTACAGTGTGTAGTATGGTAAAATAAAGTAAAACCCACCTGACAGGAAGTCCCTGAGATTGTTAATGAAGTCTTTGGTGTCCTTCAGGTCTTCATCCACGCCAGCTTGCACCTGTTTGATCTGACTGGCCAGCTCGTCTGTGGACAGTCTCACCCTATTGGCCGAATCTTCAGCTTCCTGTATCTGCGTTTTAAAAGGTGTGTTTGGCTTAAAATCATTGTAAAATCAAAATAGTAACTATTGTAAATGTGTGTTGTCATACCTGTGCGGCCGCTTGAGTGATTTTGTTGTTCAGATCCTGTAGTTTGGCCTTCACATCGTCAGCGTCTAGGAAGGCCTTGTTGGCGTTGGGCAGCGCTCCGGTGTAGGTTTCCTCCGTTCCACGGTGGGCCGTTTTGTCAGGTGGACACAGATCGCCGGTGCAGCGTTCCGGAGTGCAGGGCTCCACACGATCACCTCCGCACACCTGACAAACACAACATTACTCACTCCGTCTGATGGAAAACTAACACTTCTGTTCAGCCAATCACGTGTGATCTCTCTCACCTTGTTTGCGGTGGGTGTCAGATTGGGTCGGGTTGCCAGATCCTTCTTTAGTTTCTCCAGGTCTTTAGTGTTTCCGGGCTGCACGTCTTTCAGGCCACTCAAGGCATTTTCTCGCAGGTCCTCTGACTTCTTCAGAGTGTCTTTAGTGGCGTCGGCTCGCTTGACAGCATCTGTCGACTTCTCGTAGGACTTCTGGATGGCGTAGAAGGTGCCTGAGAATGAGAAGTTTACCGTTAGAGATCATACTGACAAATCTGATGCTAATAAAGATGAGTGCTGGACACGCACTGGTGTTGTTGGATCTGGCGGCGCTGTTGAAAGCGTCTCTCTTGGTGAAATATACAAGGCCTAGAGATGACAGAAGCGCCTGCAGGTCGTCCAGACTACGGTCAATATCACTGTCCCGCGACTGCGATGCCAGATCATCAGTTAAACCGTTTAGCTGAGACCTGCAAGAGTGTTTAAACAAACAAAACTTACTCGCAATGGAGCTTAATTTTATATAATGATTTTACCTTTTGTAAGCTGATTTTATATCTCAAGGTCTCATTATTTGTACCTGATCTGGCTGAGACTCTGCAGGGCGTCGGTGAGCTCGCGGCTGGACTGCGGTGGGACGGTCACGGACGCCTGCAGGTGTCTCAGCGTGTTCATGAGCATCTGGATCCTGTGGTTGGCATCGCTGGAGGTCGGTCGTCCGGTGAATGGGATCAGGTGGTTTGAGGAGCGCTCCAGCGTCAGCGTGATCTCTTGCAGACGGCTGTTCAGGCTGAAGAAGCAGGACGGACACGACGGGCATTCTGGGAAACTGGCGCAGTGGCCACGGCTGCAGGCATCACATCGGGGACCCGTTATGCCCGGTTTACAAAGACATGCACCGGTGCGTTTGTCACAGCTGCCCGACTCCGTGCCCAACCGATCGCAGTCACACGCTGACAATAAATTAATGAATATTAGTGATTTATTTGTTGTTGTATTATTGATTCATTATCAGTTCAATGTGATATTCATTCAACATTGTTATTTATACATAATATTAATATTTTTATGAACTCTTTATGCTTAATTGAATTGTGTTTATTGATTAATATTTTGTTTGTGTGGACAGGAAACACTCACGTCTGCAGCCAATCTGAGGATCCCCGTACGTGTTGTCAGGGCAACCACTGCAGGTCCGGCCCCCAATTCCAGGGCGACACAGACACTGACCCGTGCGCTAAACCACAGGAAACACTCGTGAGAATCATGTGATGGTGTGTGTGGTCATATGATCATGTGATAGTGTGTGTGTTCGTGTGACCATGTGATGGTGTGTGTGGTTGTGTGATCAAGTGATGGTGTGTGTGATTGTATGACCATGTGATGGTGTGTGTGATCATGAGACCATGTGATGGTGTGTGTGGTCATGGGTTCATGTAATGTGAATGTGGTCATGTGATGTGTGTGTGGTTGTGACCATATGATGGTGTGTGTGATCATGTGACCATGTGATGGTGTGAGTGATCATGTGACTATGTGATGGTGTATGATCATATGATGGTGTGTGTGGTTGTGTGATCATGTGATGGTGTGTGTGGTCGTGAGACAATGTGATGGTGTGTGTGATGATGAGACCATGTGCTGGTGTGTGTGATCCTGTGATGGTGTGTGATCCAGTGATGGTGTGTGTGGTCATGGGTTCATGTGATGGTTTATGTGGTCATGTGATGTGTGTGGACGTGATCATGTGATGGTGTGTGTAGTCATGTGATTATGTGATGGTGTGTGTGATAATGTGACCATATGATGGTGTGTGGGATTCTGTGATCATGTGATGGTGTGTGTAGTCATGTGTTCATGTGAGTGATGGTGTGTGTAATCATGTGACCATGTGGTGGTGTGTGTGGTCATGTGATGTGTGTGGTCGTGATCATGTGATGTTGTGTGTAGTCATGTGATTATGTGGTGTGGTCATGTAATCATGTGATGGTGTGTGCTTGTATGTACCTGGTCACAGGTGGCGCTGCGGGCGTTGACAGGGTCACAGTCACACGGCTGGCAGCCGTAGGGTGACGACGGGTTCCAGTAACCCGCGGCACAGCGGTCACATGACAGACCCTCCACATGAGGGCGACACTGACACTGACCCGTCAGCTGATCACACGCATCGCTGATGGAGCCATCTGGACTACATGAGCACTCTACACACACATGAAAATCACTTCGTTTAAATACATTCACTTTATCTTCAATATTTAATTTATATTTTAGTAATTCAACTTTTATTCATTATCCTTTAATATGTATTAATTTTGCTTTTGCTTAAAAGAATTTAATATTTTATGCATTTTATCAAATAATTATATAATAATAATTTTGTTATTTAATATTTTATATATTTTTTTTAATAATTAGTTTTTATTTGTTAAAAATGTATCAATGTAAGTGTTTTTTTTTTTTTTTTGGTCACGTGACTCACTGGAGCAGCCGAGCGGGTTGTTGGTGTTGAGGCTGTAGTATCCAGCTTTGCATCGGTCACAGCGGTCGCCTTCAACATTGGCTTTACACACACACGCTCCCGTCTGAGAGTCACACTGACCGCCGTTTACAGAGCCAGCGGCGTTACACAGACAGCCTGCAGAACACACACACCACCATCAGCATCAGCACCATCACCATCACAGCAAGTGTATGTGTCTGATGTGTTTGTGTTACTCACGCAGGCAGGCGTCGGGGCTCCTCATGTCGCTCAGGGGGTTTCTATAGTAGTTAGGCGCACAGCGCTCACAGTTGGGTCCGGCGGTGTGATGAGCGCAGTCGTCACACACTCCTCCACTCCTGCGACCCGTCGCCTCGTACCGCTGCTCGTCAAAGTGACAGCGATCCGCGTGATCATTACACTCACAACCTGCAGAGGGCACCAACACAATATGTAATAACACACAAACATGGCAATGTATTTTATTATTTATACATGTGTAAGCAGACGTACGTTTGCAGGTGTGTGTGTTTCCGTTCTCCGCGGGTCTCCAGGGAAGGTCATTATGGAGGTCGTCACATCGCTCACAGTTCACGCCTACCGTGTTGTGCTGACACTCGCACACGCCGCCCACCTACAGTACAAACACACACGTATGAGCGGCTGTAGGTTTTAGCGTGTGTGTGTATGTCTGAGGTGTGTGTGTTACCTGTGTGTTCGGTAGGTAGTTGCCATTGGTGTCAGGGAGGCAGCGGTTGGCGTGTCCGTGGCAGAAACAGGAGCCAATCACCCGCATCTCTCGCAGGGCGTAAAACTTGCTCAGACCGCGGCCTGGCATGCTGGGAACCGAACCCAGCTGAGTCAGGTTGACCCGCAGACCTGTGAACCCAGATGCCACTGAGGGGCAAAGAAGCTATCAATCATCCATGTGCTTAGACAATACTCAGATCATCTGATAAAGTCAAAATAACTCACCTTCGATTTTGTATTCGTTGGGTACGTTGATGTCTGTGAACTGACGCAGAGGATAAAAGTGAATCTGAGGAGAAAATACGTTATTTGGATGTTAATCGTTTATATTCCAAGGACGCTTTCTTAAAATGTTATTCAGAAAACATTAATCATAAAAAAACGTTAGCGAAAGGCAGATGTGATCATACCTTCTGGTCCCTGTAGGGGTCGTCGGCGGTGGACGGCAGTGTGTAGCAGTACGTTTCCTCAAAGTTACGAGGGAACGACGTGCTCACCTGTGGAAAGGTGGATGGGCAGTCGGTGGCCATGTACAGGACGGGCTGCCAAGTGCGACCGTAATCCATCGACCTCTCGATGATCAGAGCATCAGGCCTCGGGCCCTACAGGATGGCAAATGAGGCGTTAGAAAACAGCGCTTCAGAAAATAAAGACAGCGGGACAGATATCAGATACCTTAAAGGAGAGCAAGACGGTTTCCAGGTGATACATTCTATCTAAATCCAGCTGCAGTGTCACGGGGCTCACATCTGGAATAAACACAGAATCACAGTAAAATTGATTTGCATATTCCTGTACATATTATTCTCTTAATATTAATAAATATTAAGTATTTAATTAAAGTTAATTTAAGGTATGTACTGAATATTTTCTAAACAATACAGATTAGTACTGTGAATAAGAAGGTTTACAGTTGTATGAGCTTTAAGGTTCTTCAAAGATAAAATAGACTGGATATATTGCTTGATTTCTTTCAACAACATGATGACAACATTTAATACGATGAATGTGAGATTGGACAAGGACAATAAAGTCATATTTACAGTGAAATCTGGAGCAATTTTCGATATTGTTGTCTCTGCGATGAATGTTAATGGTTAGATGTTTTGTACTGGTTTTTTTTTTTTTTTTTTTTAAAGAAGAAAGAAAGAAAAAGAAAGAAACAAGATTTACGACAGGCGCTCCGAAGTCACAATCTGATTAAAATGATTCGCGATCCGCGCTCTAAAGTCCCGATCTGAATCAAAAGATTTGCAAAGTTCCGATCTAAATGATTCGCGATTCGCTCTCCGGAGGTCCGATCTAAATAATGTTTCGCGAACTATAAGATTCCCGATCGGAATCAAAGCATTCGAGAACCCGCTCCAAAGTTCAGCTCTAAATCAAATGATTCGCGATACTCGATCCGGAGTTCCGATCTGAATAATGATTCGCGAACTGCCGGAGTCCCGATCTGAATCAAAAGATTCACGGATCCGCTTAGCTCCGATCTGAATCAAAAGATTCTCAAACGTGCTCTGAAGTTCGGATCTAAGTTAAATGATTCGCGATTCGCTGTCCAGAGCACCGATCTAAATAATGATTCGGGAACTGCTGACGCCCCGATCTGAATCAAAACGTTTACGATCCCACTTTGTTCAGATCTGAAATGATTCGCGATACGCGCTCTGAAGCCCTAAACTGATTTAAATGATTCGCGATATGCGCGTTGAAGCCCCGAACTGAATTAAATTATTCGCGATACGCGATTTGTTTGGAGCGCTTCAAAACAGTGTATCATTTTGCGACGTAGTGGTTTAACTGATTCGGAGTTTCGATAAGCTCCGTTTCACCCATCATACATGCTTTTTAAAACCATTACAAGCGATGCAGAAATTCAAGCTCTTTTGATCTGCTTTTTTTTTCTGCGTAAATGGCTCACTCAATTGAATCGGTTTGTCTGTTTCTCCTCTTGTCATGCCAAGTGTATCCCGTGTCTTCTGACATATACATGGATGTCTTTATTGTTGTAATTTATGTTCAGTGTAATGTTTTGATGTCTTACCTTTCTTAGACTGCCACCATCGGTTGGGTCCGGCGCTGGAGATCACGTTCTGGACCGTGTGCGCGTTATACGCCGCCGGGTTACGTGAGTCACACGGACAACATTTCATCTTCCACTGAAACACAGAGCGTTTGATTTAGACATTTAACCAAGTTACACAAACACCAATTTAACCAAGTGTGTTTTTGTTGCTTAAAAGATTTATTAAGTTCTCAGATGTGTTTTAAGTATGAACTTTTGAAATGTTTCCTAAATATTTCCACCCAAAATATAACATTATTTGAATGTTTATTTTTAATATTCTAAGGACTTTTTATTATCGTGATTAGAACATTATTTAAAGGTTAATAAAACGTTTCTTACAACATTGAACTGACTTTATTTCCCCCCAAAGTACACTATTGTTTGAATGCTTATTTTTAACTTTCTAAAAACGTGATTAGAACGTTAAAAGTTACAAAAACGTTTCTTAGTACATTCTTCAAGTACAAATAACATCATAAGGACGTTCCAAGAATGTTGTATTTAGAACATTTTCTCTCATTCCATGCACATTACTTTAATAACATTTTATATAAAAATAATAAAGATAAATTATAAAGTTGTTTAATTACCCTAAAAATGTTGTATAAGCAGTCTTATGTCTCTGTATGATAAGCGTCGCCTTAGGCTGCTGAATTTGGGTTTGTTAATTATTACGACGATGTGAAAATTAAATTTTATTACACGCCGATGGTGCAAACCTAAAGAAACCCGTCAGCGAAAACCTGAATAAACATGTTCAACTCCAGATGAATCAGCCTCAAAAATGTCTGCCAGGAAACCATCAAAGCTCTCAAGTTACAATTCAGTGATCTCAGACCAAGATACCAAGATCTCAATATTGACTCTTTTGAATGTGTTCTCGGAGAAACGTCCGAGACACTCAATGAACCATCACAAAGATCTCCTTTATGTCTTCTGAACATGTTCTGCTGAGTGTGGTTCTTTGGCATGTAACAACACAAGAACCCTTATTAGCGTCAAATAAAACCATATTTTAGCTCACATAAACACCCAAGATACGCTTCAAACTGAAATAATCTTGTCTTTTTCAGTGCTAGGTGGATCTCACCTGTCCATGTGGAGTACAGACCACCTCAGACCCCATCAGACCACATGTGGAGGAGGCACGCAGGCTCTGCTCCCTGCCAAGAAGCAGGTCGCCCATCGTAGGGTAACACGCCCCACGCCAGCAATCATGCTGTCCCGTACACACCGCAGACAGAGCTGAACATCAACAAAACATGGTAAAACCTTGGTACTTTTGATTAGCATATACATGTATCATGGAATTTACAGATGACTTTAAGAAAACCATTGATTTACTGTAATACATGTCCAAAAAACATTATTTTTAAAATGATACAAGCCCAAAAACATATTTTTACCATGGCACATATGTGTATAGTATTCATACACACATATAAACATTCACAAATGCATATGTGACCCTGGACCACAAAAATTTATAGCAATAGCCAAAAATAATGGGTCAAAATGGTAAATTTTTCTTTTATTCCAAAAATCGTTAGGATATTAAGTAAAGATCATGTTCCATGAAGATATTTTGTAAATTTACTACCGTAAATATATCAAAAGTTGATTTTTGTTTAGTAATATACATTGTTAAGAACTTCAATTGGACAACTTTAAAGGCAATTTTCTCAATATTTATTTGCACCCTCAGATTCCAGATTTTCACATAGTTATATCTCAGCCAAATATTGTCCTATCCTAACAATCAATGGAGAGCTTATTTATTCAGCTTTCAGATGATGTATACATCTCAATTTAAAAAAAAAAGTTGACCCTTATGACTGGTCTTGGGGTCCAGGGTCACATATAGAGATTATATATCAAGGCTAAGAACGCTAAAATATCCAGTTTTCTTGTCAAGATTATAACATTATCTAATGGTTAAAAAAAAAAACAAAAACCTTTTTACAAATAAAAATACAAATATCTAAAATGATACATAAATACCTAAAATTGAAATCAATAATGAATAAAAACTGTATAAATAAATTGAAAAACAACAAGACTAATAAAAATTCAACTGTATAAACAAATTGAAAAACCCAAAACTAATAAAAATTAAACTGTATAAACAAATTTAAAAATGACAAAACTAAAAAAAAGAAATTCAACTGTATAAACAAATTTAAAAATGACAAAACTAATAAAAATGACAAAAACAAACAACAAAATGGCTAAAACTTAAACTAAAATTACCACCAAAGCAGAACATTTTACGTACATTTCCTCTTTGTAAGTGTGTGATTAAAAACAAACCTGCTAATGAAAAAAAAATCCACGTCTTCATCCAGACAATATATCGATCTAAACGAACAAAACACAACTTTAGCTGAGCTTTCTTCAAAACACAACTGAATCAGTTAAACCGAAAGTTAAAATCAGGCTTAATGCAGTAGTTTACCGTGCTAAAATGCAGAACTCACCTGTTAGCGTGTGAATGAAGTGAAGGGTTCAAATGCAGCGTGTGCCGTCTGTGTTTGGCTTTTTATTTCAGGAGCTGCTCACCTGTGTGTGTGTTTGTGTGTGTATGTGTGTGTGTGTGTGTGTATTGCACCCTTCCTCACAGCGTCACACCCTTCATAACATGAATCAACACGCGCGCACACACACAAACACTCACATCCTCAAAGTAACAGAGATGGAATGCAATCATGATTCAGTATTATGATACATGAGACGGATAAACGCTGTATTCATGTACTGTGGTAGTGAAGTGGTACAAACTAGTACTGACCAGCAGCTTTAGCTGAGTTTGACAGCTTCTTTGTGCTGAATGTTGAGCGGGACGTTCAGATTTATACAATCGGTGAATGAGATTTTGAAGCCATAAACAAGCAGCCCAGCACTTCCTGTGTGTCTTTGCTAATCAGTGAGTGTGATGAAGCGTTACGTGTGTGTGTGTTTTAAAACTCTTGGCCTGCAGGCACTGATTTCAACTCTGTGTGTGTGTGTGAGTCGGGTGTGTCCCGTCTGAGGTGAGACAGTGACTCAACAGGCAGACAGAGGTGCCACACCTGAACACTGCTGCCAGATCACCATGGCAACTGGAGGGGGGGGGGTCTCATATCAAACATTCATAAATACATATATAGACATTCCTGAACTTATATACTTACAGTCGTTCATAAACATTCCTAAACACAAATACACATTCATACGAACATATATACTTAAACTCCTTCATAAATAGTGATAAACACACATACACACTCATCAGCACAGATTTGTGTGTGTGCTGAATGTGTTTGTGTTGTATGGCAGAACATTCAGCTTCTGCTGCTTCTGTGCTCGTCTGATTCGCTAGTTCTGCCCGTTCGCACAAGTCTGATCTGTTTAATGCAGTTTATTTTCACCTGCTTTATGAGTTGGGTTCAGTTGGGCATGTAATAGATAATTCTGGAACGAATCACCATCACAGTGATTCGCTCCAGTGTGTGACTGGAGTACAAATGCGTGTTTGATCGGATGTGCTGTGAGTGCGTTCAGATGTACAGTTATACGCCGTCTCTTTAAGAACCGCAGGAAACTCCCGTCTCACAATCACTACAACAGCTTGTTTTGCTGGTCGTCTGGAAATAATCCGATTAATGTCTCCGTTCACTCTGGAATTTCCAGTCACTCACATGCTCGGAGCGCCATTCTAATATTTAGGAATTTACCCCATCATAATATCTGAAATCATATTCACATAATATGCTAATATTCACAAGTTAATATTAACACTCTGACACTTTCATAAGGAACATTCTGAATGTCTAAACTTATTTACACATCAGACACACTAATATTCACTTGTCAATGCCATCATAACAACTGGATCCATGTTCACATCACACATGCTAATATTCACGCCATCATAACAAACATTCTGAACATCTGAACTCATATTCACATCACACGCTAATATTGAGGCGATCGCTAGTAGCCTATATTCACGTCAACATAACGAATGTTTTGTGCGTCTGAACTCATATTTACATCACAAACGCTAATATTCATGTGATCGCTAATATTCACGGCATCATAATGAACGTTCTGAACGTCTGAACACATTCACATCACACGCGCTAATATTAACACAATCGCTAATATTCACAGCGCCATCATAATGAACATTGTGTCTGAACTAATTTGCATATCACACGCTAATATTTAAGCGATCGCTAATATTCACGCCATTATAGCGCACGTTCTGGAGGTCTGGACTCATATTCACATCACACGTTAATATTTACACAATCGTTAATATTCACGCCATCATAAGGAACATTCTGAACTTCTGACCTCATATTAACATCACATGCGCTAATTCACAAGATCGCTAACATTTACGCAATCACAACAAATCTGAACGCAAATCACAAATCACAACAAATCACAACGTTCTGAACGTCTGTACTAATATTCACATCACACACCAATATTTACGTGATCGTTAATATCATACCTGTCAAGTTTTGGATTTAAAAAATAAGGGAAATTTTCCGGCGCCCGCCGCGAGCAGTCCCACCACCCCAACCAAGCTCCAGTATCCCTTACATTTTAAGACAGGTGACAAGAAAGCTAAAATCACCACTTGTCAACCACTTATAAACTACAATCGGCTTTATGCACAGCTGCACTACTTCCTGAACTTCAGGCAGCTCCTTTGTTTCCTGTCTGCCATTATTGGACAAACTGATTAATCCAGGTGATCAGTTTGTCCAATAATGGCAGACAGGAAACAAAGGAGCTGGCTGAAGTTCAGGAAGTAGTGCAGCTGTGCATAAAGCCAATGAGAGGCCTACCTTTGTTGACATTGACATGCTGTGAACATTCATAGCCTAAATGAAAACACAAAAGGGTGTTTTGGTTTTTTGGCAGGAGTGCCTTCCTTCTCTGTCCTGGCGTCCATCATCTGTCTGTTTTTTCTTCTTTTTTCCCGCGTCGTCACTCATCAACTCATCATCTGACCTCACACACTAACCTCGCGACAACTGCCACCTACAGTACCTGTAGTAGGCTACTGCAGGTGGCAGATATCGCGAGGCTAGTGACAGCTCAGATTTTTTTTTGGGGGGGGGGCGTTTTTTTTTTTTTTAATAACGCAGGTTAAAATACGCGAGATTTACGGGAAAATACTAATACGGGAGGACGGCGGGAAAGAAGGGTAAATTACGGGACTTTCTCGGCCAAAACAGGATACTTGACAGGTATGGTTAATATTCATGTCATCATAACGAACGTTCTGAGCGTCTGAACTCATATCACATCACACGCATTAATATTCTCACAATCGCTAATATTCATGCCCTCATAACGAACATTCGGTACATCTAAACTCATATTAACATCATACATGTTAATGTTCACGTGTTCATTCTGTCCTAACGAACGTTCTAAACGTCTAAACTCATATCCACATCACACACGCTAATCACGTGATCGTTAATATTCACAGCACCTTAATGAAAGTTCTAAACGTCTGATGTCATATTCACGTCACACACGCTAATATTCACGTGATCACCAATATTCACACCATCATAACAAACATTTTAAACATCTGAACTTATATTCACATCTAAACATTCACATAGTCACAACCCACATGCTAATTAACACTATTTGGGTGGTTGGTGATGACTGGGTGGTTGACAGCATTTCATGGGTATTGTGGGTGGTTGCTGTGGTGTTGCTAGGGTATTGTGAATTGTTGCCAGAGAGTTGCTAGGATGTTCTTTGTGGTCACTAAGGCACTTTGGGTAATTAACAGGGTGTTGCTAAGGTGTTTTAGATACTTGCCTGTGTGTCCTATTTGGTTGTATTACTAGGTTATTGGGGATGGTTGCCAGGGAGTTGCTAGGATGTTCTGGTTGGCAAGGTGTTGCTGGGGATCTTTTGAGGTGGTTGCTAGGGTCTTGTGGGTGATTGACAGAGAGTTGCAAGGCTGCTAGATATTATGGGTGGTTCTGGGTAACAGACACAGCAACAGACATAGGGTATAATGAGATGTTGTTAGGGTGTTCTGGTGGTTTCAAGGGAGTTGCTAGTGAGTTATGGGTGGTTGCTAGGGTGTTGCTAGGGTATTATAGGTAGTTGCCAGTGGCTTGGGTGTTCCTAGTTGTTATCAAAGTGTTCTGGGTGGTTGCCAGGGCATTGCTCGGGTATTATTGGTGGCTGCTAGGGTGTTGCTAGGATGTTCTGTGTGGTTCCAAAAGTATTCTAGGTGATTGCTAGGGTATTATCGGAGTGGGTGAAGTGAACGTTTGTTAGGGTGCTATGTTGTTACTAAGTGTTATTGGTGGTTGCTAGGGTGTTATTATGGGATGTTGCCTTTTTTCTGTAACACCGCAGCTCAGAATAAAAGAGAACGGAACAGAGCTGAATATCTGACCCAGTTTTATGTTGTTACTAAGTGTTATTGGTGGTTGCTAGGGTATATTATGGGATGTTGCCTTTATTTCTTTAACACTGCAGCTCAGAATAAAAGAGAACAGAACAGAGCTGAATATGTGACCCAGTGGTCTCAATAAAGCAAATAAAGCAGTCCTGATCCAGACACAGTGACCGTGGTGGACGTGTGTGTGTGTGTGTGTGTGAGGTCAGCTGGAGTCTCTCCCAGCAGCTGATCATGTTCCTCACGTCTCTGTGGGCGGATCCAGTCGGGATCGGCTGTATAAAGGCTGTATAAAGGCTGAATAACAGCGTTACAGTCTCATAGAGACAAGAGGCAGAGCTGGACCTCAGCAGGTGAGCAAACACACTCGTATTGATCAGATATTTCATGTGCTCTGATGATCAACTTAACAGTGTTCTCCAAACAGATCTGATAATCTCTGGACATCATGGAGACGGCAAGAGAACTGGTTTCTTTCATCAGAGAGATGTTGAGTCAGAAGCCAAGCCGCGGTCTGCTAAAAGTCTATCTGGTGGGGTCGATCCTGGCTGTCCTGGGGTCAGTTTTAGGGTTATTGGAACTGGTGTTGCAGCCTTTCACCGCTGATGACCCGGAGATGAGCTCTCTGATGATAAGACAGGACAAACGCAAACTCTCTGAAATCACACTCAGAAGCTCTGCTAAACGGACACACGCCTTCTAAAGACACTCCAGTCCCATCCCGAAGGAGGGATGATAATTATATCGCACCAAAGACCAGGTCTGAGGTGGTCTGAGTGAAGTTTCAGCATGTTTACACATCACTGTGAGCTTTGTGAGAGACAACACGGATCACTGTAATTATATTACATACAGACTGTGAACATTTAAACGCAGCTTGAACGTTCTGTATTTACATTTGCACAATGGCTTACTTTTTTATAGTTGAAAAAAAGTCTTTTTTTCACATTTAAGTGTTTATATTATGTTTTATTAACTATATATTTCTTTTTAAACCAAGGATTTAACAACACTATAACAGTATATAACATGATGTATCAGATTTTTATTTTATAATAAGCCAGATGAGCTTCATTGTAGTTCACCATTGAGTTCATTATACTGACAGTGTCCAATGTTTTGTGAAATTTAAACTATAGAAATAAATCAATGTAAAATTGCATATTTCAATGCGTTTGCTTTATATCTATTTGCGTTCGCACGCAAAATCACTAAAAAATATTTTTTCCCCACTTCAAGTTATTTTCATTATCAGTTTTGCTCACAAGTTTTTCAAACGAACGCGACGTTTCTCGCGGGAACGCAGACGTTGTGTGAGAGAAAGCAAAGCGTTTGCGAGCGAACGCGGAGAACTGAAATGTATGTCCCCTCGTATGTCATTTTTCCTGTCAGAATGAGGCATTGACATGTGAAACGTAGAAAGGCGACACCTAGAGTAGAAAGACGCGAGTATTTTTAAATACAGTTCACACTATTCATTATCAACGAACGAACTAACGGCACTTAAATTTTCGTATGTTTATCATAAGCATAAGATAATAATTACATTTAGTAATTTATTTAGTATCTGTAATACTACATATCGCATTGTATTTATTTTTGCAGCTCTTATTTTGAAGTGTTCTCGGGTTTTATTTTGAAGTGAGTTCGGCGGTGGAAGCGGAAGTGCCGCGCACGCGTGTGTTTCTTTCATTCATTGCGGGAGTTTGCTGGAGTTCAGCGTGATATTAATACACATTAGAGCTCATAATGATTAAGGAGAACTGCTGGAATATTCCGGTGAACGCTCCGGCGTGTATGGAGAGACACCTGGACGCGGTCGATTACAGAGCAGGTCAGAATCAGCTCTCGTTTGAACAACATTATATGCACATGTGCGTTCAATGATTCATAGCAAAACATCACAGGTGAAGAGTAAAAATGAACTGATAGACATGAACATGCTTAACCAGTTGATTGCTATAACATTAAGAATCGCAAACGTTCTTTTGTAATGTGATGTGTAAATATACAAATGAAGCACTGTCTCATTAAATACCCAGTAATATGCAAATATTTCAGGAAAAAAAGTGGATAAACAAATGTTTAAATGTTTTGATTGATTTTGTTGAGATATTAGAGTTAAAGAGTTTCTCTTTTCGTCACACCCTAAATCAGAAAATGCTGTAAACAGGCCAAGTTTGTAGGGTTAAAATGTTTTATGCAATCATGTGAATGATATTTGAAGAAACCCTTCAGTAAGAACCTTAAGAATATAGACAGGAAGCAAACTGTAAGTTTTGATGTATGTAAGTGCTGCTAACGTGGAAAACACACTCGTTTTGAGAAAACATAATTAAAATCTACATATCCAAATAGATGAAGTGCAGTAAAATAAATACTTAATGCACGTTTTTTTATTTTTTAATTTTTGTAAGTTTTTCTTTCCATTAGTCACAAAAAACAATCAATGAAAAGCCAAATAAACCTAAATTGACCAATGTATGAAAAAAACAATGTGTTTACTTGTAGTGTCGGTCAAAATTATTGACTGATTATTACCAAACTACAACGCTGCTTATTTTATTTTGCTCAGATAAACGTCACAAATACATTTCATCTAACAACATATATAATTCCTCTGTATTCATAATGTGTAGTTAGTGTGTATTGTTTATATTTTTCATTTTAAATTTGCATGACATTTCACGTCTTTATTTCTCAGTTTCTTGGATGCAGTAATAACTGTGTGCGCTGTGTCATTGTCTCATTAAAACATTTAGAGAACAGAAATGGATTTTCAGATTTTTACAGAGGCATTTGGATCTCTCTTTTTATCACTCCATAAATCAGAAAGTACTAAAAAAAAAAAGGCCAAGTTTTTAGGAATAAAATGTATAAAATCAGGCGAATGACATTAATAAACCCCTCAGTAAAAACCTTCAGAATATAGATAGGAATAAAACTGTAAATTTTGGGTTTATGTAAGTGCTGCTGAAGTGGAGAATCAAACTAATTTTAAGAAGACGTCCCTTATAAATATGTATTGTAATTGAAATCTACAGACGCAAATAGATAAAGTGCAATAAAATAAATACTTAAAAATGAGTTTTGTAAGTTTTTCTTTCCACTAGGCTTAAAAAACACTTAATGAAAAGCCAAATAATCCAAAACTGGCCCATGCATGAAAAAAGCAATGCTTTTATTTGTAGTGTCTCACCTGAAATATAAAAAAAAAATTATTGATTGATTAATTTTTAATTACTTTTATTATCACTAACGCTGATTATTTTATTTTGCTCCAATAAATGACACAAATATATTTCATCTAACAGCAATATATATACACACACATTATTTTTTCCACTCAATTATGTCATTATAACAAAATGTTATGTCGTTAACATAACGACATAACATTTTTTAACATAAACGACACTTTTTAAAAAAAAATTAAAACAACATTTTTTCCTCGTAATAACGAGATGTTAAAATGACAATTATCTCGTTAAAATTATTTTTTTATTCTTGTAATAATGAGATGTAACAACATCTTGCTACTATGAGAAAAGATGTTAAAATGACATAACATGTCGTTATTACGACGTAATTAAGTGGGACAAGTAATGTGTGTGGCAGCAATGCGTCACTGTAAATTCCTCTGTATTTATAATGTATATTTAGATGGTGTTGATTATATTTTTGAAATTTACGTTTAAATGACTTTTTGTTTTGTTTTTATTGTTTTATACTTTATTTCTCAGTTTCTCAGATGCAGTAATGATTGTGTTTGTGTGTGTTGTAGATGGCACACTGCTGTTGGCCGCGTCCAGTCTGTCGGGTCGCTGCTGGCAGGGCTCCGTGTGGGTGTACAGTGACCCTAAACTGGCTCCCAGTGAGGGCTTCTGTAAGGCGGGCGTTCAGACTGAAGCTGGAGTCACGGATGCGCGGTGGATCTCAGAGCGTGCGCTGCTGCTGGCCTCAGACGCAGGTACCATCTTTTCAGATCAGGCATCGGAGCGCTGACAGCGAATCATTCAGTTCCCGAAGCGATTCGCGAATCCGTTCCGAAGTTCCGATCTTAATTAACTGATTCGCGAACCATAATTTCAGATCAGGCATCAGGGCGCGGATCATTCAATTCCTGAAATGATTCGCGATCCCGCTGTAAACATTCGCGATCCGTGCACCGAAGTCCTACCTGAATAATGATTCGCGAGCGCCGATAGCGATTCATTGAATTCCCGAAACGATTCGCGAACCGTTCTAAATTTCAGATCTCAATCAAATGATTCGCGATTCGCTTTCGGAAATCCCGATCTGAATCAAATGATTCGCGGGACGCTTCGAAACAGTGAATCATTTTGCGACTGAATGTTGATTCAGAGTTTCGAAAAGCTCAGTTTCACCCATCACTATACGTGCTTTATAAAGTTATTACAAGCGATGTCGAAATTCGAAAATGAACGGCTGTTTTGATCTGGTTTTTGTTTGTTAATCGCTTGAGCTGAATGATCGAAGGCACGAGTTTGAATGAATCGGAGCGGTTCCAGCGTAAATGGCTCACTCAAATGATTCGGTTTGTCTGTTCCTCTGCTTCTTGCGTCTTCAGTCATGTTTACACGACACTGTCAGTACTACTACTGGCTTAGCTCGCTAGTTTAAAGACATTAACTGAAATCAGCGAAACAAGTATGATGATTACAAATGAAATATCCATATTTCCACTCCAAAGATAACACCTAACACAAATCGACTCCATATTGAGGTGAGGTAACCGGTTTACTGCTAACTAGTGAAACACTCCATGACGTGCTGCAGCTCAAAATACATGTTAGATGGAAACATTATGATGGAGTTTGTAGCTTAATTCACTATATTCGTAATAGTTTGAGCACTGCAGGTCAGTTGCTGACAGTTCAATAGGAAATCAGTTGAATCTCATACCATTGATGTCAATCTTACATTCATTTAGTAAAAAATATTTGAGAAATGATTGTTGTATGTGATTGCGTTAGTCTATACAGAGTGATAGTCAATGTAAAAAGAGCAAATGAGAGAAGCAAATGAACACAAAACAGCAGAACAACAAAGTTAAAGAGGGCAACATTCTGGGATTTTATGAGCATTTGTTAATGAGCAGTTACTATGGAAATACTTTTTTTTTGGACATGTTCAACACTAGTATTGTTATTTCACTTTTTTTTGGACATTTACCATAATATTACTATGTTTTTGAGGTTCTCTCATGTTTTTATGACATGGTTTTTGATCATATAACATGGTATTTTCTGAAGTCCTATATGAATGCCTTGATATATGTGTTCTTTTTGTGTCTGTCAGGTTCGGTGGAGCTGTGGGAGCTGGCGGAGGACGAGCGTCTGCTGCTGAACCGCTTCACTCGTCACGAGCACGATGACGTGGTGACGGCCGTGAGTGTGAGCGCTAACAAGCGTCACGCCGTCAGCTGTAGTGTGGACTGCAGGTCAGCAGGTGGCGCTGTGGGTCTGGATGAGTCTCATGATCTCCGTGCACTTAATCTCTCTCTCCGTCTCATTACAGGATCAAAGTGTGGGATCTGAACCAGGAGACCGTCATCAGCTCATATAACGGTAAGCAGACAGGGAGTGATGTCAGTGCAAATTCAGTGATTATCAGAATAGACCTATATATTTTTATGAATGCAGTATAATTATGTTTGTGAGGCACTTTTTGTCTTTGTCTTGGTTTGATTGTTGGCTGAGTCAAATGATGTGATTCATCTGGATCAGGTTGGTTTGGTTCATGAACTCATGATTGAAGAATTTTTTGTGTTCGGGAGAAACAGAAGGAAAAACACTTCCGCAAACCAGAGTGTGATGAAAGGCTGATGAGTTGAGCTGTATTAAGAAATAATAATTTAAAAGCTTATCTTTAAAAGTCATTAACAGTCAGTATCAAAGGTCAGTAGTTTCACAGGTCAAAAGTTCATGCATATGTGATTGTGATTTATTTACATTTTTAAATGTTAATTATTAAATGTATTCTTTTTTTTTTTTTTACCAACACACACACACGCACATATATAAAATGTAAAAGTGAATTATTAAACTGTTTATATTGGTCATTAACTATGCAGAAATGTATTCTTAGAGCATTGGCATATATTTAAATAAATAATGAAAGATACAAGTAATTATTCATATATGATTTTAAAAAGTATATTTTATTTATTAATTTACACAGTATATATTATTTATAATAATAAACCATTGTTTATTGTTATATATATTTAAATATTTACATATAGTTTAATAATAAAATAAGAACATCTCTTATCTGTGTATCTATCTATCTGTACTTTTACTAATTAATGATATTAATATGTGATTTATTTAAATGGTATATATTTGTATATTCGAGGACTTTCATATATAATTAATATTTAAATGTTTTTTTTTTGTTTAAATGGTTTTATTAAGATATGTGAATATATATTTATAGAACGTTTTTGTATATTTTAATGAGTAATATTAATTTGATTTTAATGAAATTTAAGTTGTATATAATTATTAAATATATGTAAATGTGTATTCTTAGAGCATTGTCTCATATTTTAATATATAATAGATAGTATTGATCTGTATTCATGTAATTTATTGAAAATGTATATTCTATTTATGACCTTGGACCACAAAAAGAGTCATAAGTCACACAGGTGTATTTGTAGCAATAGCCAGCAATACATTGTATGGTCAAAACTATTGATTTATTTATTTATTTTTTTTTCTTTAGAAAAATATATTCTGTTAATTTTCTACCATAAATATATAAAACCTGAATTTTTATTTAGTAATTTGCATTGATAAGAACTTAATTTGGACAACTTTAAAGGTAATTTTCTCAGTATTTCAGTTTTTTTTTTTTTTTTTTGCATCCTCAGATTCCAGATTTTCGAATAGTCATAT
Organism: Cirrhinus mrigala; assembly: GCA_036247105.1. Classification (NCBI taxonomy): domain Eukaryota; kingdom Metazoa; phylum Chordata; class Actinopteri; order Cypriniformes; family Cyprinidae; genus Cirrhinus; species Cirrhinus mrigala. Next base: position 278,913 of record JAMKFB010000322.1, read on the forward strand.
CTTGGCTAAATATTGTCCTATTCTAACAAAAAAAGACCCTTATGACTGTTTTTGTGGTCCAGGGTCACATTTATTAATGTTTTATATATATAAATGTATAAATATATTGTTGGAGTATTACCACATTTTAATAATCAATGAAAAATAATAATATAATTTGTTTGCACTTTAGTTAAACTAAGTATTATTAATAAAAATGTTTTGTAAAAATATATTATTAAAATATGTAATTTTTATTATATATATATATATATTTTTTTTTTGTAATAGTTAATTGTAGTTGTATGTAAATATAACCATGTATTTTGAATATTCATTATTTATTTACTATATTTATTTACTATAAATGTTAATATGTGTGTGTGTGTGTCAGCTCACTCTCAGCCGGTCAGCAGTGTGTCGTGTTCTCCTGTGGATGAGTCTCTCTTCCTGTCATGTGCTCAGGTCAGTGTCGTCTCTCACACACACATGTATATATATATATACGCATGTGTTTGAGTTTGTAACCACCTCACACTCTGCAGGACGGACGGCTGCTGCTGTGGGACCGACGGAAACCCAAACCCGCCTCTCGCCTGGGTACAAACACACACACAAACACAACCGTAATCATTAACTTTAAGCTTTCAGTCTGTCTAACTTCCTGTCAATCTCATTTAGACGTAGTCTCTCCCAGCTGCAGTCCCACAGCCGTCGTGTGGCACCCTCATCAGAGCAGCACCATCGCATACGGTACGTCCTCATATCCCACAATGCACTGCTTTGTCCCATGATGCGTTGCTGATGTTTTTTGTTTGGTGTCAGGTGATGAACTGGGTCGAGTGACTGTGAGGGATCTGCAGACGTCGGACGGTGTACGGACGATAAATGCTCACAGCCGCCGAGTCTCCAGACTGACGTTCTCCTCTGAAAGGTATGGAAGAAAAAAACTGTGAAAGTGTAAAAACTTTAAGTGTAAAGTACGCCGTGTGCCGGATAATGACTGGTGATTGTTATGGGCTGTCACCCACAGTTCACCCCTGCTGGCCTCTATCAGTGATGACTGCTCCGTTGCCGTGGTTACTGCAGAACTCAGAGAAATGTGAGTATTGACACAGGCCTCTCTCCTCATTGGCTGTCTGGCATCGACCAATGAGAGGACGGGAAATCCACACACCCCAAAGTACATGAAACTGACAATCATCAAACAGATTTTGTGGCTTAAATATTTAATTACATATAGCAGATTTAACTCTACACAATGAACACACAAAAAAAACACACATATGTAATACAATGAATGTATTAAAAAGTTTAATTAGAAATAATACGTATTTAAATTGCTAAAAATGTTTTATATATATATATATATATTTAAAACTAATATATAACTAACTTATAGAACTAATTATGTCATATAATTTTAAGAAATATTTCTGGTATTTAATAATTATATTAAATTGAATGTTGTATAAAATGATGGTCCATATTTAGTTTCAGGGACCGGCGGCACCAGGATTTCGTGCGCGGCGTGTGTTGGGTCCCGGGCGGGTCGGGCGTGTTGACTACCGTGGGCTGGGACCATCAGGTGCTGCACCACAGCGTGGGCCAAACATCTGCACCCTAGAGCATCATGGGAAACCACATCGACCTCCAATTCATCCCCATTTCTGTTGTTCCGTCACCATCAAATAATGTTTCATGAGTTTGACGCATAATCATAGTAGGATCCAAATTCAAGTGCATTTTTAGTAACGGAAATGGGCATGAATGCTGTTTTCTTCTCATATTTGCCCAAACATATTTCACATTTCACACGTCTCACTGTTTAATAAAGTTTCTGTTACGTGTATTTTTATGCTCTCGCATATTTTTATTATTATTTCAGGGGTAACAAAGGGTTAAATGTCAAAAATAATTTATGAACAGTCGTACAAATACGTTTGCAGATTACTAAAGCACAATTATTGACCTATTGCGATTGTCTCTGACAAATATCACACAATTAAACCGGTGGAGATGTGTGAGATTCCCAGAAAAACGTCTCATGTTCGTAGCAAATGCTAGCTTATTTCTTCAAAAGGCACTTTTAAAGATAATATTCATCAAAAACTTTCTTCTTTGATTCTTCCTTAAGATAAAAAAAAAATAACTAAAAAAGCAGCAAAAGCATTTTTCTTCATTTCGAAGAACCATCAGTAATGTGTTCAAGGCTTCGAAACCATATATAACAGCATTTTGATCAAATTTTAAGGCTTATTTTATACTTTTTTTCCATAAGTTCATAAAAATACATTATGTTTTGACCTGGAAAAAAATCCAGCACCATTCGAAAGCAGCTCTCATATCGAGAGCTATAGATTAATTTTGTACATTAATGATTAAAGAAATTCAAAAATATTATGTAGACATCACTTGTGTTCTTAATTTTTAACCTGATTAAACAACTGATTAGAAACTGAAATAAACTGAAATAAACAAATGATTTAAAGGAATTAAATTAAACGTTTGCTCCATATACAGGCACAGTTGGTCCACTGATTGATTTTAGCAGCTTTAGAAAGTCTGTGATAAAGCTGTGGTTGTAAGAGTTTGGCACAACCTGAACATACTGACAGCTGAAGAAGCGTCCAGGTGTAAAGTTAGAGTAATACTTTAGCAACAGCAGTAAAAAAGCTCCAGACCAGGTGTAAAACGTTAAGTGTCTTTCAGGTAGGTGCATATGTACAGGTAAGGGATAATTCCAGTTAGGAATGTTCTCTGGATCAGGATGAACCGTCTTTGATAACAGGTGTTATCGGTTGTTTGGCTCCTGGTCTCACGGTGAATGTCATTCCAAACTGCTGTTTGTTTGATGGTCCATTACTGAAAGATAAAGAAAAGTCCAGTTATTCACAAGCATGCACTTTTCCAAAATGATAAAAGCATGAAGTATTAGAACTTCAAGATTCCCCTTCAACCAGTAGTTTCTCAATATTACGAAAGTGTTTTGTGGGCATCGGCTGGATTGAAACCTGTTAGGTACGTCTATTCCGCAGGTTGTTGTGTTTAAGCTTCTAAATAAATCAAGTTAATCATAAATGTCATGGAAACAAGTGTTGAGCGTTATTGCGGTATCGGAGGAAGTCTATTTGTCTCCCTGATGATTCACTTCAGCTATGTGCATGTGCTATGAGGGAGGCATCGATTGTGATGACTGAATGATTGTGTGCGTATTCAAAAGAAGAAAATGTTACGTAATCTTTCTGTACATTATCTGATGTCACCAAATCTCCTATGGAATCCTGTTTCCGCCACAAAGTAAAGAAGACTTTAGTTGGAACTCCCAATTGTGCCTTTATACCATGGTTGCCGGGTTTCCACAACAAAACCTGCCCAATTGCTACTCAAAACTAGCCCAAAAGTCGACCAAACGCATTTTGAGGGGGGTCCCCGTTAAAAATCGCATTCTGGGGGTAAAATACACGTTTTTTTGACGGGGGTTCCCTTGGTAAAATTAGCATTCCAGGGGCTAAATATTACATAATTGGGGTCGCTTCAACCCGCGGACATGAAAAACAACCCGCGGCAACAGTGTTAAAGTAGCCCAATTCTGCGGGAAAACCGCAGACTTGGTAACACTGCTGTATACCTCACAATGTGAGTATTTTCTTTTTCCCTGTGGATAAAATCCAGACTCTTTTCCTCATCTAATGTCATTTTTCACTTGAAATGCACATTACAGAAGTAAAATGGATTGTGAATACCAATGCTGGTGTTCACTTTTAGTTTACCTGTTCTGGGATTTAGCCGAAGTGGCCAAACCTTGAGCTTTTCTGGCCGCTTTGGTTTCCAGCTCCTTCATGTCCAGTCCATGAGTTTGTGACGGCAAGGTGGTACTCCGGTTTGTCATAGCCATAGCCGGTTTGTATGTGGCAGGGGGCGAAGTGGCCTCGTCATCAGACAGTGGAGAGTTCCAGTCATCTCCGTTGGTCTCCGCCTCCTTGACAGCCGACAACTTGGGGTCCATCTCTAGCATCTTCTTCTGCAGGATACTGAGAAGTGTCGCCTGGCTAGCGGAAACAGATGGAGCCACTTGTGCAGGGGGTTGAGTGGGCTTAATCTGAATGGGTGGTTTGGATTGGAGCTGGATATTTGGGGGAAGCACTGGAGCCTTGGGAGGAAAGCTGGGTGGTTTAGGTTTGGGGGAAACAGGGGCGCCATTGGTGACAGGAGGAGGTGTCGCAGGTATGGAGGGTTTGGCAGGTGGAGAAACAGGAGAAGGGTGGCTTGGCGGGGGGCCAATGGTGATTGGCGTAGGTAAGGGTTTAGAAGGTGGAGGGGTAGGTTTTACAAGGGTAGCAGGAGCTGGGTGACTTGGTGGGGCACTGTTGGTAATTGGAGCAGGCGTAGTAGGCAAGAAGGTTTTAGCAGGAGGAGGGGCACTTTTTACAGGGGGAGCAGGAGCGGGGTGACTTGGTGGGGCACTGTTGGTAATTGGAGCAGGTGTAGCAGGCAAGAAGGATTTAGCAGGTGGAGGGGCACTTTTTACAGGGGGAGCAGGAGCGGGGTGACTTGGTGGGGCACTGTTGGTAATTGGAGCAGGTGTAGCAGGCAAGAAGGATTTAGCAGGTGGAGGGGCACTTTTTACAGGGGGAGCAGGAGCGGGGTGACTTGGTGGGGCACTGTTGGTAATTGGAGCAGGCGTAGAAGGCAAGAAGTTTTTAGCAGGTGGAGGGGTACTTTTTACAGGGGGAGCAGGAGCGGGGTGACTTGGTGGGGGAACTGGAGGTTCCTCCTCAGAGTCCGAGTTGGCAAATTCAGGAGGTGGAGGAATGAACACCAAGTCTTCTCCAACAGGGGCACCCAGACCACTAACAGTGCGGTTCACTGGGCTTCGTAGAGGGGTTGAGCTTAGCTCAGGCTTTGAGTAGGACGCATCTGGAATGTCCACTTTGAGTGGTTGCATGTTTGTGTTCAATTTCAATTGTGCGTTTGGACTGTCCAGTGTTGGGTCTCGAGGAATGACAGTGAAGGAGTTTGGTTTTTCCACACTCGGTTGGATCACATAATTGACTGGCTCTGTCGAGTTGCTGTTCTGTTGGGACAGAGCAGTTCTCTGCTTTTCTCTTTCCTTTGCAGCCATCAGCAAGGCGAAAGGTGAGGTTGAGGACTCTTTCTTTACCGAGCCATCTGCAGCCCGTGTGTTGGGATGCCGGTTCAAGTTGGGGCTGTACCTGCGAGGCCTGCCAGGGGACTCCAATGGTGGCCTAACATCAGGTATCCTTTTCTCTATTTTGGGTGAGAATTTAATTGGTGCTGGCACCTCAGTAGGGATGGCTTTTGGCGTTACAGGCTCAGGGTTGATTTTGGGCTCAAGCATAACTGGTTCACTTGGTGCTTGTACCATGTCTGGCCTGTCTTCCTGTAGCTGAGTGGTGGAGCTGTTCCGACGGGCTGGTTTAGTTGGTGTCACCGCTGGTTGAAAAGATCCAGTACTTTTCCCACCATTCCCATTGACAACACCAACTGTGTTTCCAGCCGAATCTTCCAGCAGCAAAATGGACTGGACTATTTTGTCCCCATCTGTCTGTGCACCAAGTAGTGCGCCCTTCTGCACATTGTAGAGTTTGGCTGTGTTCTGGGGGTTGAAGCTAGATGGTGTTTGGTTAGATGCAACGGGCTGAACAGGAGTTTGGGACTGGATGTCCAGATTAGGTATGGAGGACATTCGGACAGGTTTTGGAGGTGCTGTTTTTTGAGCTTTGGAAAGAACAGGTGATGCTTTCACAGGGGGTGGCGGTGGGGTAAACTTCGGGCATTCTGGAATATCTTGGACATCCAGGCTAGAGAGGGAACCTCTGAAACTGGAAGTTTCAGATGGAGGTTTTGGAGGAGGCATTGGAGGTGGTTTAAGCGAGGCAAGGTCCAAATCGGCACTGTAATCGGAACCGGTAAGTGATGGCGGTTTTTGGCGTGCACGGTCAAAAGAAGAGTCTGTTTCGGCAAAGAACTGTGGTGGGGGTGGGACGAATGATGGAGGAGGTGGGGCTGCAGAGGACGGAGGCGGTGGAGGAGCAGAGCTAGGTGGAGGCGGTATAAGTATTTCCCCCTCGATTAGGTCAGGGACTGAAAGCATCCTTCCATTTGCAAGGTTGGTGGTACTTCCTACAAGAAGACAATGTGAAGATCAACCACAGGTTCAATTAAACATTTATGTTCTAGTGTTTAAGACAAAAGAAGTTAGCTATTCCTGATCATCATGTTTGTTGGGTTGTGATCTCACCTGTACCGTTCATCTTGGGCTCAATGAAGGGCGGAAGAACGGGTACCTTTGGAGTTGGAACCGCAAAGCCTTGCATATTCTCAGTCGACTGGGATTTAAAGAGAAGAATTTGTCAGCAACATCCTGATTAAAGGAGACAGTCAGAAGGTAAGGGAGTCTACAGCAATAACACACCTCTTATTGTAGGAGGCACTGAGTCAGAGTTTGAATTTCTAGGCACCAAACCAACCAGTTTCCCTCAACTATTCAAAGAGCTTATGACGTTCAAAGATATGGATCCTTTCTCTTGCCTTAGCTCTATCTTTATTTCAGCTTAAACTGTTTAGAAACTGCAGGACCCATCCAGATTTCATACTGACACGTGGGATGAATAGGGTGAGATAATGTTCCAGATGTGTTTCTGTTAAAAAGGTGAGGCAGATTCTTGGACACTCCTCACCAACACCCAATAATGTGAATGATTGTTATGAAACATTATGGGAATGTTCTGGGGAACATTCGAGTTGCAAACCAAATGTCATTTCTTTGCCAAATGAAGCCTAACCTCTGTCTGATGACAGTCTAGAAATAGTTCGACAGTCTTTTCTTGTAGACAACATTAGTTGGATTACTATAAAATTGCTTCTCTTTTATTCTTGTTCTTTCAGTTCACTGACATGCAAAAGAGACACACCCCTCAAACGTGTGTTTGTGTTTCAGGTTTTACTGTCTTCATGGGATCATCTCTCCAGAAACATAACACAACCTGACCAAACCTTCAGGTGTGGACGTCCTCACAAGAAAATAAGACCTAACATAGTATCTAAACATTGTGATTGTTTTGTTTTACTAGTAGTATAGTTACTGTACATTTACAAGTTTGTCAGATGCATTTATCCAAAGCGTCTTGCATGAAAATGGGAGTGGTGTTTGCTCATGCAAAAGTCACTGCTGTGGTTGCTTAGGGGCCAAAAGTCAAAAGAAACCATGTCTTTCACTTGTTTTATCATTCATAAGCTGAAAATCAAGCAACTTTAACCCCTTAACCCTAAAAGTTCAATACTAACCCTAAGTATAACCCATAATAACGCCCCAGCAAACATCTGCCTGATCTCGTCTGTACACAAACAAAATGTGTGTATTCAAAACACCACCTGCAGGTTTGGAAAACTCGGCCAGCACAAACCCGCATCTGTACGACGTCTAACCTCAGAACGGAAGAACCGGAGGAACATCTGAATCATCGGGATCCTCATGTCATGAGGTAAACGAGTGAACCGCTCTGGTCTGAACATGCTTGGCCTGTCAATTACTGACACATGATTTAATTGTGTTTGCTGTGATGTGAGGATCACCAGGGTGATACAAACACAAAACTGATGATGTGAGTGAGTGCGCTTTGTTCTGTCAGAGTGAAAGTGTGTTTATATGCTGAGGGTGTGTTTGTCCTGAAGCTAAAGGTGTGTCTTCAGCAGTGTGTACATGACGATTTCAGCACATTTCTCTCAAGACTTATTATCAATGAAACAATTAAACGTGAAACGTACAGTGGCGATGCACCAAAACGCATTCAGATTGTGTCATAATTGATATATAATGACAGTATATTTAATTACCATTTTCATATACGTTATTTACATAGTACTCTAAGGTACTTAAAAATACCATGGTATTACCATAGTACATTTCCAAAAAAAATGGCACTACTACTATACATGTACAAAAACAACATAATACCATGATAGCATGTCCAAAAACACAGTATTACCATGGTACGTGTCAAAGTGCTGTGATGCAGTGTTCGTTTACAGTTTCATGCCATAGTTTTACCATATCTTTTGAGCTTGTATCGTGGTTTTACCCTGTTTTTTGGACTTTTCCTCTAGTTAAACCATTATTGAATTCTGTATTTTGGAAGTACCATGGAGCCCATGGTAGTATGACAGTACAAGTCTAAAAAACATAGTAATACTATGGTAAATATTTTGTAAGTGACCCTAGCACTAGAGATTTGTTTACAAGAAAACATACCATGTTGGTACTATGGTACAGTAAGCATTTACAAAAATGGACCATAGTTTTACCTTGTTTTTTGGACATGTATCATGGTTGTACCATGGCTTTACCCTATTTTGGATATGTACCATGGGTTTATCCTATTTTTGGACAAGTACAATGGTTTTAGCCTTGTTTTTTTTTGGACATGTACTATTGTTTTAGCCTGGTTTTAATGCATATACCATGGTTTTATCCTGTTTATGGATGTGCACCATGGTTTTAGCCTGTTTTTAATACATGTACCATGGTTTTACCTTGTTTTTGGACATGCAACATGGTTTTAGCCTTGCTTTTTGGACATGTACCATGGTTTTAGCCTTGCTTTTTGGACACGTAATATGGTTTTAGCCAATTTTTTCATTTTTACACCACGGTTTTATCCTTTTTTTGATATGTATTATGGTTTTAGCTTCGTTTTTCATACATGTACCATAGTTTTACCCTGTTTTTGGACATGTATCATGGTCTTGACCTGTATTTTTGGAAATTTCTGTAAGTAAAAACATTACTGTAATGTATATGTACAAAATAGCTTGGAGCCAATAATATTAGTACATGTGCAAAAAACAAAACGTTATTGTTTTTGTAAGTGACCTAAAAAAAAAAGGAAAAAACCCTGGTTGATTACTATTTTATTACTATAGTATATCCACTTTACTACTAAGTTAGAGACCATTTTGCGAGAGAAGTCTGGTCACGTGATTAGCGTGTTTGGTACGTACCGCGAAGTGTTTGACAGTCGGACGTGAACGCACTTTGGCAGTTCCAGACTCCGGGATGGCAGCTGAGTCCAACACCAGCTCCACTTTATCTGAAAAAACAAAGCAGCTGTGTTATTTACCTAGTTAACATGGTTTAACTAGCAGCCTGTGTTGTTCAAAGTCACTGCTCAAGACCATGTGACTACCAAAACAGCAGGTTCATATGCATCATAAAGGCTTCATGACAGGTCAAAGGTCAGTGTCTAGTTTGTCATGTCACACATTCCTGAAAAGCCAACAATTACATTTACTAAACACAAACTCCCATTGTTATTCATTTATGAAGCATAAAAGTGCATTTCTGGTTTGACGTTTCTTATCTAATGTGATTGCGTTAATTTAAACAAACAAGGTCCAAAACTGTCTGTGTGCATCAGTCCGATCAGGATTTGAACCAAATACCATTTTTTTTTTTTTTTTTATAAATAAGTATATGATCTACAGCCTCATAATCTGGTTCAGTTATCTGTGTTTGCTCATTAACAACTTTAAATGCGTTAATGATGCAATTACCAGAGGTTCTGCTGCCCTCACTGTCATCAATCATTACAAACAGGAAGTTTGAACTAAATTATGATAGCAGATGTCACAGTGTTTTTAAGCTATGTGAACTTCCGTCACAACAAACGTTGAACGAGTAAAAATGCAAGTATTAGTATGTGCTTTGAGCCTGATTTAAAATAAAAATGAAAGTGTTTCATATGGTGGTTATGAAAATAAGTAGTATCATGGTATTTTTAAATATACTATTGGTAATAAAACTCAAAATACAATGGTAGTAGCATTTTTGTAAGTACAAAAAACATGGTATTACCTTTGTTTTACATATCCAAAACTACTTTAGTACCATGGTAAATGTCCAAAAACATGGTACTACAGTGGTACATGTCCAAAACACAATGGTAGTAACATTTTTTTAAAGTACAAAAACATGAAATTACCATTGTTTTACATATACAAAACGCCTGTAGCACCATGGTGAATGTCCAAAAAGCATGGTAGTATCATGTTATAAGCCCAAAAACGTGGTACTTCAGCGGTACATGTCCAAAATACAGTGGTAGTACTGTTTTTGTAAGTATAAAAACTTGGTATCGCTATTGCACATATCCAAAACCGCTGCACTTTTAATGTACACGTCCAAAAACATGGTACTAACATGGTATATGTCCAAAGAAACATGGCATTACCATGATAAACATAGTCGTATTTTTCTGTCAGTGTAATCGGACACGTATTTGTCAGGTCACGGACCTCCGGAACAAAAACCGAGATATTTGTTTACAATTTTGCGGTTATTCTGTCAGAAAACAAGCACGTTTTTGCTACTAACTTATTTTCAGATACAAACTAATCCAGAGTCTGTTTTGTTATTATTCGTGTCTTTAAGAAAGTGTTTCACGCTTAAGTGTGACAGGTGTAAAGGTCGCGCGAAGCACGCTTTAAACTGTTCTCAGATCTGTTTAAACTGCACGAGAGTAAATGTCTCTTACCCATGTCCTTGTATTCCACATTGGTGCCGAATAGAGATTGATTCTTCCGACCCAGAAAATTGAGCGATGATTTCTTCATGGTTGTCAATGAGAGTGATTGTATCCGTGGTGATTGCAATCAGCGTGATTTCATGATTTCAGTGTTTCAGCAGCAGCTGACTGTGTGTGAGCTCCAGTCCGATTCAGAGAAACTGAGGAGAAGAAAATGGCCCCGCACCTGAACCACCCCGTGACCCCGCCCACTCAGAAACAGGTGAACACACACACACACACACCCTCAGTGTTGCTCACTCTGCTCTCTGTTAAAATGAATGAAACCCAAATATTTGCTGTCATGGTGAACTTGAGTCTCGTTCAGGAATCATGGGACAGATTTATTGTGGTAATATTTGCATAAACCTTTACGGTAATTAATAACCAGTGTTTTGATTTTTTTTTTTTTTTCTCTTGTGTATGTAAAAACGTGCAATGGACTTTTTAAATATTCATTTTAGAATAATTTTAATGCTCTCTCTCTTTCTCTCTCTGTATGTTACATAAATGTTTAATAAACAGATTTTTAAATAAATCTTTTTATTATGTAATAATATTATACAGCATTTTGTCGATATTAAAGAAGTTATATCAGGATTGTAATATATTTAATATAGTATTTAGATATAAATATAAATGTTTTAGTATTAAAGTATAAAAGTATCATTTATAATATTTATATTTAATTACATGTAAATTATCACTCACTCACACACGCATACATATTTATACATTAAATTATAGTTTTTATTATAATTTATTTAATTCAATGTAATATCTTAATGTGCTACATTTGATTGAATCTATATTAAACAAGTTGTAATCAAGTGTTTTAATTCAGTATATTTAGATGTTTAATATGTAATAGACACTATTTGTAACTTATACAATTGGTAGTTCAAATTATCTCTCAAATGTGTTTTGTTTTATAAATTATTAAATGATTTAAATATTATTATTATTATTATTATTATTAATAATAATAGTAATAATTACTAAATTTGCCATGTAGCTTTATAAATTATGTAGACGTTAAGATGTTTTAATTATAAAGGTGATTAAGTGATATATTAGGTATTATATTATAAAAACTTAAATTATACAAATTTAAAAAATGTTTATAAAGTTTAATATTTAATAATTGATATTTTATTGTTTGATATCAATTAATTTTGGATATATAATTAGTTTGGATTGTCACTGATATTTTTAGTTTCCTTATGTGATGCTTAATGGTATTTATTAAAAGTGTGTATATATATATATATATATATAAAATATTAGTCCAAATGAAGTTCTTAGCAATGCATATTACTATTCAGAAATTAAGTTTTGATATATTTACAGTAGGAATTTTACAAAATATCTTCATGGAACTTGATACTTAATATTCTAATGATTTTTGGCGTAAAAGAAAAATTTATCATTTTGACCCAAACAATATATTTTTTTGGCTATTGCTACAAATATACCCGTGCTACTTAAGTCTGCTTTTGTGGTCCATGGTCACATATATATATATATATATATATGTATAGAGAGAGAGAGAGAGAGAGAGAGAGAGAAATCAAGTATATTATATACTGTCTTGAAACAGAATCAAAGAATAAAACGAATCAGTGAATCATTGATTCCATAGAGTCAGCTCAAACGATAGATAATCAATTCCAGCATAGTCGGACAGAGAGTGAGAGCAAGTGGGGCGTATCCCATCATTCCCAGTCGGCATGGGAACAGAACTCAAACCTGTCCATCCTGTTCCTCCGGGTTGTCATGGCGATCTGAGAATGTTCAGAATGCGTTGCAGAGTTCCTGCGTTTGGCTGCTTGTGTTTCCCAGGAACGTTTCTCACATGCTTCAGGTGATTTATGATCGACGACTTTGCATGATGCCTCACAGGCCTCTGCTCGCCCAGCATCATCTTCACTCTCATGTCAAAACACACTGTTCTTTTTTTATTTTATTATTTACTCCCCCTCAAGTTGTTCCAAACCTGCATGAGTTTCTTTCTTCTGTTGAACACAAAAGTAGATATTCTGAAGAATGTTCGGAACCAAACAGTTGACGGTAGCCATCGGCTTCCATAGTATATATATCTTCAGGCCTATATATATTTTTTGTTAATCTGACAACACATCCCATATGAAAATTATCCATAGTTTTACCATGGCATTTCTAATAAAACTGTGGTTATACAAAAAAAAAAAAAGAATCAATTAAAAAATAAATAAATAAAACATGGTTACTAGACTTTTACTATAATAACATCTGCGTTAATTTTCTTAAAGGATTTGTAATTGTATTCTCATTCTTTCTTTTTTCTTTGTTTTGTCTTTATAACTGTACTGCCTTAATGGTTTCATGGTTTTTACCCGCTCTATAAAGTCCCGATCTGAATCAAAAGATTCATGAACCCACTCCGAAGTTCCGATCTAAATCAAAAGATTCACAAAGCCCATCACTACGTGCTTTTTAAAATTATTACAAGCGATGTCGAAATTCGTAAATGAATGGCTCTTATATGTTTTTTATTTTTTATTTTTATTTTTTTTTTTTAATGTGAATCGCTTGAACTGAATGATCAAGGCACGAGTTTGAATCAATCGGAGCGGTTCCAGCGCAAATGACTCACTCAATTGATTCGGTTTGTCTGTTCCTCCGCTTTTCGCGTCTTCAGTCGTGTTTAAACGACACTGTCAGTACTACTACTGGCTTAGCTCGCTAGTTTTGTGACAATAACTGAAATAAGCGAAAAAAGTATGATGTTTATAAATAAAATATCAATATTTCCGTTCCGAGGATAACATCCAACACAAATCTACGGACATATTGGGGTGAGGTAACCGGTTTACTGCTAACGTTATACTAGTGAAACACTCCATTAATATGACGAGCTGCAGCTCAAAATACATGTTAGATGGAAACATTGTGCATTATGATGGAGTTTGTAGTTTAATTCACTATATCTGAAATAGTTTGCGAACTGAAGTTTAGTTGCTGACAGATCACTAAGAAATCAGCTGAAAGCATCTAGTCATCTCATACTGCTGAAGTCAGTCTTACATTTCTTAGTATATACTTTAATATATATTTGAGAAATGATTGATTATATAAGTCTATATAGAGTAATAGTCAATGTAAAAAGAGCAAATGGAAGAAGCAGATGAACACAAAAGTTAAAGGGGGAAAATTTAACCCTTCTGTGCTGTGTGTATGTACAGCACTGGACATTGTAAGTTAACGAATTAAATATTAATATTTTCTGCATGTCCGCATTAACTAGGAAAAATCCATTTGTATTCATCTGTTACCAGAGAACTCAAGGAGATTCTAGAATGAATGTGTCGTCATGGTAATATCTCTGTGATGTCATCACAGACACTGAACTCAGATCAGACTCAATCAGATGCTGATGAACAGACAGAAGACGAGCACTGCTGCTGATATGATGGAGATGCAGACAGAAAAAGAAACCCAGCGAACTCAGGTAAGAACCTCATTTACATTGAGTATTTCTGATATTAGTTTAAGTTTAAGTTTGAGTTCTTCATGTATGCATACATAAACCAGGCTTTGGTCAAGATGCAAGACTCCATCAAATCTCCAGATTCGCCTCCTAACACTCCTGCTGAGTGTCTCCAAACTCTTCGAGACACCAGCGGAAACTCTCTGAGACCCTTCTACACGGCTCAGAAAGCCACGTGTGGCTTCAGCTTCTCCTGGCACACAGACCACAGACGCAAACATAACGACCTGCAGGCTTGCAACCCCGTGATGTGGAGGAACCAGTGTGTGTCCAAACCTCAATAAACCTGCACTCACCTTCTGCACACTGTGTCGCTTCACTCAGATTTACAGGGTTTTATAGCTCATATAGCTTTGTTATGTCAGTAAAACCTAAAAATAAGTTTGTCCTGTAAATGTTTTATTAGGTTGTCACAAAAACTTCCCTGCAAAGTTTGGATGAATAGTTAGATATACTGTAGATAGATGAATAGACTTACAGACATGCATACATACAGACAGATGGATAGATGATAGTCCGTTCATCTATCTATCTATCTATCTATCTATCTATCTATCTATCTGTATAGATAAATAGATAAATAGACACACGGATAGAACGATAGTGTTAGGGTTGGATAGATAGAACAATAGAACGTTTGTCAGTTCATCCATCTATCTGTCCATCTGTCTCCATCTATCTATCTGCCTGTCCGTTGTTCCGTCTGTCTATCTATCTATCTATCTATCCATGACAGATAGATAGATATTGATAGATTCTATGACAAATAGATAGACAGACAGACTGTCAGTCTGCCCATCTATCTATCTATCTATCTATCTATCTATCTATCTATCTATCTATCTATCTATGTCTATCTACCTGTCCCCCCGTCCGTCTGTAAATCTATTTATTTGTCAGTCCATCCATCTATCTATCGTCTGTTTATCTATCTACCTGTCTGCCCATCCGTCTGTAATCTATTATCTGTCAGTTTGTCTATCTATCTATCTTTCTATCTATCTATCCATCCATGACAGATAGATAGATATTGATAGATTCTATGACAAATAGATAGACAGACAGACAGGTGGTCTATGTATCCGTCTATCCATCTATCTATCTATCAGTCTGTGTATCTATCGATCTATCTACCTGTCTGCCCGTCCATCTATCTATCTATCTATCTATCTATCTATCTATCTATCTATCTATCCATCTATCTATCTATCTGTCTGTCTATCTATCTATCTACCTACCTGTCCGTCCGTCCATCCATCCGTCTGTCCATCTATCTATCTGTCTATCTACCTGTCTGTCCATCTTTCTATCTATCTGTCTGTCTGTCTGTCTATCTGTCTGTCTGTCTGTCTATCTATCTATCTACCTATCTATCTACCTACCTGTCTGTCTGTCTATCTATCTATCCCAAAATTAACCAACTGGGAACCATGCACAAACATCTGGTGAATGTCCTGTTTGACAGACAGACAGACAGAGGTCATGATGTCAGGTCAGTAGGTTGTGCTGACGCACTCTATTTAGGGTTCCCTGTAAGCAGGAGGTAATTCGCTGTATTTTCCAGAGCGGAAAATAACAGCAGGGAATGACGTGAGTGGTAATTGGACGGGACACCCTCATCCTCGCCCTGTCCCGCACGCTGAGCTGAGCCTGTGTGTCAGTGTGTGTTGGCGCGTGGAAGCGGTGAGTGATCTCTCCTGGAGCTCCGGCGCTGCAGCGGCATCATGGGAAACTCGTCCAGCATGTCTGTGAAGGACCTGAGCGCGTGTCAGTCCCACCAGTGGTACCGCAAGTTCATGACCGAGTGTCCGTCTGGTCAGCTCACCTTCTACGAGTTCAAGAAGTTCTTCGGCTTGAAGAATCTGACAGAAACGTCAAACGAGTATGTCAAGACCATGTTCAAGACGTTCGACATAAACGACGTAAGACAATCCATTATTATTTACTGTTTTACTAAATGTTACTATTATACTTTTGCATATTTATATCATCCTCATTTAAAGGGATAGTTTACCCAAAATGAAAATTTTGTCATTTACTCACCCTCATGGTGACGGTACCCATTGACTTCCATAGTATTTTTCTCTTTGCTATAGAAGTCAATGGCTACTGGCAACTGCTTGGTTATGACCACAATAGAAGATTTATTGAAGAATGCTGATAACCAAGTGGTTGACGGTAGCCACTGACTTTCGTAGTGTGGAAAAAAATACAACGGAAGTCAGTGGGTACCGTCAATTGTTTGGTTACCAACATTCTTCAAAATAGCATCTTTTGTTGTAGAGAGGTTATTGTTAGGAAAAATTTTGATTTATTTGGATTTGTATCAGGTTAAAGTTGTTGACAATCAGTTCTCATGAAATTAGGACATTTTATTAAGTATAAACCTAATTCTTCAACACACCCTAAACAAAACATAACAGATTAATGATGTGTGCTTTACAAATAAACATGAATTGAAGTGAAAACATATAGAGATGTCAAGGTTGAAGTCATGAACTCTTTGACCAGCGTTCGCCTCACGTCTCCTCTGCTTCAGTTCAGCTAAGGATTGTGGGTAACAAGATCTGTGTTAATATAGTAAACTCAGGCCAAACAGCAGCGCTGGACAAGGTCAGAGATCTTCACTAAGACCCAGCAGATCCTGTAATCTGGTTAACTCGGGAGTTTATACACTGACCGCTCTACTTTATTTCTGAGCATGCCGGCTTCCATTCACGTCACGACACTTTCCATGAAAATACAAGACCGTCTAGATCATCAATCGTCGTAACAGCATTATTGCTCATAGTGACATTAAAATGCGTTTTTAAACCAAAACTACCTGATTCATCCAGGCCATTTCACTGTGTGAATTACTTAAGTGCTTTTTGATGTTAAATAGAAAATTAAGTCAGACTGTTTGTACAAAAGCTTAATAATTAAAGTAGGGAATTTGTTGACTAATATTTGTTTATCTTAACATAATAATTGTCAGAGACAGCTTGGCACTGTTTTTTTTTTTTTTTTTTTAATTGCCCTTTCTATTAACATGTATTTTAGTAATCATCCCTAAATTAGATAGTAATTGAAAGCTTAAACACTTAAAATCCATCCTGTGGAAACTGTTTTCAAATCAGATATTGCTTTACCATGGAAATGTCACTTTAAATCTTTTGAGCAGGCTCCTCCCCCTAGTGGGTGGTGCCATGTGTCATGTTATGAAATCTACTACAATATTTTAGAATCAAAACATATTCTAATCTTGACAAAACAGTTATTGTTTGAAAAGTCTAAGTCTGAACTTTCCATATTTGGTGACAGAAGTAATATTCTGACAAAAATTGATACATTTGTGACAGGAAAACTTTTTTATAGAGAAATTAAAAACAGTTTTTGTGATATCAAATTCAAATTTGGAACATAATTAGACACGTGGCTTTGATTTTATAGCAATTTTAGATTCCAAAATATTTTGTGAAATACTTATTTGTGACCCTTGACCACAAAACCAGTCATAAGGGCTAATTTTTTTTAAATGGACATTATACAAAATCTGAAAGCTGAATAAATAGGCTTTCCGTTGATGTATGGTTTGTTAGGATAGGACAATATTTGAAAATCTGGAATCTGCAGGTGCAAAAAAATCAAAAGATTGAGGAAATCACCTTTAAAATTGTCCAAATAAAGATTTTAGCAATGCGTATTATTAATTAAAAATTAAGTTTTTATATATTTATGGTAGTAAATTTACAAAATATCTTCATGGAACATGATCTTTACTTTAATACCCTAATGATTTTTGGCATAAAAGAAAAATCGCTAATTTTGACCCACACAATGTATTTTTAGCTATTACTACAAATATTCCTGTGCTACTTAAGACTGGTTTTGTGGCCCAGGGTCACATTTTATATAAAATAGCATTTTTAGTACAGTATATTTTCTTTGCCTTTTTACACTGATGATTTAAAATGCTTTTTAATCTGGTGATTGTCTTGTTTAAAAAGAGAAACTTCAACCTGATGATTTACACAAGCCAATGAAACAATAGTTTACACTCTAAAAGATCTTGTCAGGAAGAACAAGAATAATTAGAATTAAAATTGCTATTTGAAACATTAAATTAGACATTTTACTTGCATTTAAATATCACTTTTGCTCATTTATTTTGATGTGGACACTGCAAACGCATCATAACTGTTACGGTATTATAATTTGTTACGTATTATGTCATCAGGACGGCTGTATTGATTTCATGGAGTACGTGGCGGCTCTGAGTTTGGTTCTGAAGGGTGGAGTTCAGCAGAAACTGCGCTGGTACTTCAAACTGTTCGATGTGGACGGCAGCGGCTGCATCGACCGTGAGGAGCTGCTGCTCATCTTCAAGGTATCCTGATGAATTCAGTGCTTTTTGTGTTAGTTAATAGCGCCATCTTCTGGTGACATGGATTAAACCATTAACAACCTATACAAACACACGATCAACTCACTTTCATCTGTTGCTTTTCTGCTCCAGGCCATTGAAGCCATTAACGGAGTAGAGCAGGAGTTTACCGCTGAGGAACTGACCGACATGGTGTTTAGCAAGATTGATGTTAATGGAGACGGTAATCTGTCCATCTAATCTATCTGTGCTATATAAATACGTAAATGAGTGAATGTGATTTACAGATGTGATTGTGTGTGTTTAGGTGAGCTGTCTCTGGATGAGTTCATCGAGGGCATCCAGGCGGATGAGGTTCTGTCGGTGATGTTGACCCAGAGTCTGGATCTGACTCATATCGTCAGTAATATCTACACAGACATCGACTCTGAGCAGCAGCTCAACTGACCCCAGACCAGCCTGAGATCAGGGTGCCAAACAGGAGATGAAGAGCGTTTCTGAACTCTAAAGCTGTTGATTCAGCATCGACCGAAGAGCTTTAAACCCTCACAGTATTAATAGTGTTCATCTGCATTTCAACAGCCTGATTATTCCCTGTAATTGCACAGAATAACCGAGACTAGAGCAAATGCTTTAAGTGCACTTATGTAGGTTTTATTTAAGCTGTTAAAACCTCAGGTTTGAACAAAACCTGTAAAATGCAACTTTTCTTTGTATGTCAGGCAAATAATATGTCATGCAAGAACTCAATCTCAATATTACTTTATTACTATAGATGTTAAGTATTGTAGTGTGCATTTGTAACGTTACTGTAATTTTACACTTTCCCCATTTTAAAATAAAATATGAAATGTGTTCTTTGTATACTGAATAATAACTATAATCAGCCTCCATATATATTTTTGTCATGGTGTATTTAAATACTGTGTGTAAACACCGGCGGTACCCACAATAATTTGACTCTCATATAAACCTAAACATAAATAACATTGATTTATGTTATATTTTATGTTATAAATATAACATGAATCACTTTTTCAAAGATATACTCAAAATTGCTGTATTTACTTGAAGCGCGAAAACAAAACGGCTCTGGCTCAGGCGTGCCTGCGTCACACGCGTGACCAAACCTGATTGGTTTACGTCTGAGCTTCCGTTTACTAGTGTTGATATGGTCAGTGTATGTGGGTTAATTTATTTAAATAAAAATTGGTTGAATCACACAGAGCAATCCTGTCTCTTCAGAGGATTTGGATGAAACAGTTCTAATCATATGGATTACTTTTGCCACGTTTTTATGGAATTTTTGAAACTTGAACCTGTTCGGATGGATGCAAATCTCACAGTTTCATTAAACTTCCTCAGGTTTTGTTTCGAAGACAACCTCTAGTCTTATAGGGTTAATTTTGAACAATGTGAGCGTAAGTAAATGTTGACAGTTAATAAGTGTAACTTTGTACAAACTAGTAAATTAAACAGAAAATGATATGTTTAATTTTACACAGCTTCTTCGAGCTAAAATTCATTAATTGTCAAGTGTAGAGTGTCATGTACAAAATACAAAGAAGAACTTTCCTGAATGCTTCTCCACAGAATAGACAAGTCAGAACATAATACCATTCTGTGCGTGTGTACTTAGATCCTATTATTCAACATTAGCGCGCCACCCTCTGGTTGAATTGCGAAAACGTCTTCCAGAAGCGCGTCTACAGGTACGACCTAGAGTCTGCCTCATCTGCAGTAAATTAATGGCCAGGAGCTGCTACTGCATTTATATATGTAATCATCAGAACAACTACTGAAAAAACAAAAAACAATAGACAGCATAAAAAAATGTGTTATGGTTTTACTGGTTATAATTGGACTTGTATTGATTTTAATGGAACCTGTAATGGACCCTGTTGATCTCTACTGGCAATGGTCACTTTCTATTGGTGGCTTGTTAAAACTAATAAATCGGAATATGTCCCAAAATACACTATAGAAAATTTTTAATGGTTACAAGTTGATGTAATTTGTAATGATATTTGTAGTGGAAACCATTAGAAATTTCTGTGATTGTCCTGTTGTTGTTTTTTTTCGGCAGAGGAGACCGCATCTTCCGTATTTTATTTCTGGTCTAAAGAAGAAAACAAACGGACGCAGTAAGTTTCATTTCAATAAATTTGAAAAACACTTTTTTTCCCAGCTTTTGTCTGTCAGTGTTTTTCTTTCGATTTTGATCTGCTGTGAAAATGGCGTCAGGTAAGAATCAAATTGGATAGAAATAAATGCGGACACATTTCTTCGATTTATTAAGTATTCATGAAATATTAGCCAACAGTAGACACTTGTCTACTTCGTTTAGCTTATTGAATGATATTTCACTGGGCTCTTATGTTTATGTTTAATCCTGGCATTGAACACCAAGGAGAAACTAAACTTTTTTTGATTACTCTGCGATTCTTTCAATTTGTAGATTTGTGGCAAAAGCCTGTTTAGTAATATTTTATGTATGCTATAGATCATTGCAGTTTGTATAAGTTGAGGTGTCATTTTGACACATTGTAGATTGCTTTGAAGATGAGAAAAAATCTAAATAGTGTTGACCTTTGTACTGTTATGTACTCAAGTAGTTCAATTAGTAATTGTTGTGAAGTCACAGCTTTTCAGTGCACATATGCTTTTTTAAATAATTATTTTTTAAATAATTAATTAGAAATAATTCTAATTTGTATGTGTAATATATATTTTTGTTTTCTTTTCTAGCAGCAGCAGGTAGACATAGTCCACAACTTGTTCGTCCTGACAGTAAGTAAATAAAATCACTAGCACTGAAATTGAGATGTGTCAAACATTTATGTGTTGTATTATTGTGTTCTAACATTTACAATCACCCAAAACTGAAAATAATGATTATTCCCAGTTATCAAAATTATTTTGGAGCTCGATGTTAAAATCACGATTCCACTTTTGAAGTGGGTAAATGATAATTTAATTGTCAGTTTTGGGTGAACCCTAAAGGATGTGGTGTGAGTGAAGACGGTATGTACTGTGTGTGTCATAGATCCATAAGTTTAGAATGGATTCACCCAAACCATCATCTGATAGAAAGAATGCACTGCAATGTAATAATATTTTACAATACAATAATTTTGTTGTTTTTTAATGAAGTAGCAAACATTCGGTACGTTTGGTAACAAATATTGGTATCTGAATTCAATCTTTTTGACCCTCTAACTATAGCATTCTTTATTTTTATTCTATTCTTTCTTCCTCTTTAAAAAACAACAACTATATACTCTATTCTTTTACTTGCTGCTTGTTTTCTTAAAAAAAAAAAAAAAAAAAAAAAACTAACACAAAAAAGGCCCTAACCCTAGCTTGCTTTTTTTTATTCTTTATTCTTTTTCATTTATCTGTTTTCTTTTTAGTATATATATATATATATATATATATATATATATATATATATATATATATATATATACACACACACACACACATAAAAGCGTCTGCTAGAATATAAAAAATATAAAATATAAATCCCCTGTTTATAATTAATGTTTTCAGTGACGATTACTGGGAAACCAATGCTGAACATTGTGCTGTGTGGAAATAATACAACACTCAAGAACTCAGTGACTGAAATGTTTATAGGGGTAACAAGTAAACCTCAGGAAGAGATGAGTAAAGTGTTTAAGAAGAGAGAAGGAACGATTAATGGACGGCAGATCAGTGTAATAGAGCTTCCAGCTCTCACTCGACTCTCAGAGGAGGAAGTGACGCGGGAAACTCAGCACTGTCTGTCTCTTGGTGATCCTGGAGTTTATCTTTTCATCCTTATTATTCCTGATGCTCCACTGACTGATGAAGACAAAGCAGAAATGGAGAAGATCCAGAAGATATTCAGCTCAAGAATCAACAAACACATCATCATCCTCATAAAGCAGAATTCAGAGCATCAGACAGCAGAACTAAATGAAGAAACACAGTCTGTCTTTGAAAGATTTGGAGGACGACATCAGTTCATTGGGCCAAACACACAAGTGTCTGTGTTGATGGAGAAACTGGAGCAGATGGTTGAGGAAAATAGTGGTGTTTGTTTCTTCACAGAGACATTGATGGAGAAACATTCATTAGAGATTCAGTCACGAGGTAATAATCAAAAAATCTGCATGTAAAAAATGTACACATATTTGTAAGATAAAAAATAATGTTATATGCAAACAATATGATTGGCATATGTCTTCAGTATAAATTATACACTGTATTCTCTGATGATTTTGATAATTGACTATAATTGAAATTCAATATAACATTTTTAAGTTGTATTTGCTTTATCTTTAGAACCAAGAAAAGGAGAAGATGAACTGAGGATTGTGCTGCTGGGAAAAACTGGAGTTGGGAAGAGTTCAACTGGAAATACTATTTTGGGAAAATTTATATTTATATCAGAAATTTCTCAAACATCTGTAACTAAAGTGTGTCAGAAAGAGACGGTTGAAATAAACGGCAGATACATTACTGTGATCGACACTCCAGGACTGTTTGATACTGATCTGACTAATGAGGAGATCCAGAGAGAAATCAGCAACTGCATCTCCATGATCCTGCCTGGACCACATGTGTTTCTCTTACTGATTCCACTGGGACGATTCACTCAAGAAGAAGCAAAACCAGTGAAGATCATCCAAGAGATGTTTGGAGAAAACTCTTTAATGTTCACCATGGTGGTCTTCACCAGAGGAGATGATCTGAATGACAAAACCATTGAACAGTATCTGGGAGAACCTGGATGTGCTTTGATGAAGCTGATTGAATCGTGTGGAAACAGATTCCATGTGTTCAATAATAAAGAGACTGGAGACCAAACACAGGTGACTGATCTACTGCAGAAGATAGACAACATGGTGAAAACAAACGGAGGGAGTTACTACTCATGTAAGATGTTCAGAGAGATGGAAAGAGAAAAACAAGAACAACAGATGAAAATGCTGATGGAGAAAGTGGAGCAACTGAACAGAGAAAAAGAAGAACTGATGAACAAACATGAAGAAGAAAAAGAGAGAATGAAGATGATGATGGAGGAAGAAAGACAGAATCGTGAGAAAGAGAGAAAGAGAAGAGAAGAGGAATATATAAAAAGTGAAGAACAATATAAAAGAGACATTAAAGACATAGAAGAACAAGAGAGAAAAATACGAAAGGAGATGAAGAAAGAACGAGAGGAATGGGAGAATCAGAAACAACAGAGACAAAGTGAAGAAGAGGAGAAAGAAACATGCAGATTTATTAAACTTTACACAGGAACTTCTAAGGCTCAGCACACAAACAGTAAGTCAAAGCAATAACCAGTTAACAAAAATTAAATATTTGGGTGTGAATAATCTAGAGCAGTTTTAGATCAGGTTATTTTACATTGGAGTCACCAGATACAGTAGATGGCTTGTAAACACTTGAACCAAATAGACTTAAGCTGATTCAGATTCATCACTCTGATACTGAGGCCAAGTTATTGTTTTGCAAGTCACAAATAAGTCTTGAGTCTTTGTATTCCGAATCAGGACCAACAAGTCCAAGTCAAGTTGCAAGTCCAAATTAATTAATAGGTTATCGTATATTTAAATTAATTTATATTAGACTTTAATTTATATCAGATTTTTTTTTTAAATGTGTCTTCCCTGTTCAGTAGAGCTGCACGATTAATCGAAAAAAAAAAAAAAAAAAAAATCGCGATCTCGATTCATACATAAATGCGATCTCATTTCTAAATGACGGCGATTCACTTCCGTGTATTTCCCTGCATTCAGATCATGCTGCATTCACGCTTTATTGGTCACACACACAATAACAAAACACTGTTAATTAACCAATCAATCATAAATCTCGATCATGTCTCTCCTTCTACCTCATTGGCCACGTTCCGCTGTCACTCACGTGAGATGTAACAAGGCGGCAGACCTAAACGGAGTCAGTTGGGTTCATGGATTTGTAGCGGTAAGAGGGGGAAAAAAATTAACCCCAGTGTGGAAAATTGTGGTGGCGACGGTGAGAGTGAGCATGTACCGTAACAGTATTGCTACAGAAAAAACACACGCCACACAGACCATTTATCCGCTCGGACCAAGGTTCAACCTGCTGCGCTGCGCGAGCCCACTAGAGACGATGCGTTTATTATCTCGATGCGGCGCGGACGCGCCTGGAAAACCGAGATCCAGTGTGAAACATTTGTGCTATATAATGGTATATAATTATAGTATGTATTTGTGATTAAGCTATTGGATGTGTGCATTTATACTGAATGTTTTTAGACTATCGTTTTTAATACAAATAGGCTACCTATAAAAGCGTGTAGTTATATTTTTTACCATGGTATTGAGGTACCATTATGTGTGGTTTTAACTGTTTATCATGATTTAAAATGTATGCTTGCTACTATGGAAGACCAATGCTTAATTTAAAATAATAATAATAAATTTAACCATATAAAACTGAGGTTTCTACAATTTTTACAGATGTTACTGATTGATAATGAACAAAAATTGACCTCTGCATCCTCAAGCTTCTATGAAATGTGTATTTCTAAGAGACAAAAAAGTGATATTATTATTATTAATATTAGTATTAATATTATCATCATTATTATCATTATCAGACAACCCAAACCTGTTTCTTGATTTGAAACAATACAAACCTATGGTCTGCTTTATTTTATTATTGGTTTATTTATTATTTGTTGTTGTGTATTATATGTTCTTGTATGTTAAAAAACTTTTAAATTACTTTTATTCACTTTAAGGGGTCTAAAATAAAGAAAAGAGACTATTTTTTGTTACTCCAGCACTTTATTGTACTAAATGTCCTGTGTTTTTTTTATTTATTTATTTTTTTTTTTGTGCTTGAGTGCAGTAAAATTTGGTTGAAAAATGAGAATTGTGTAAGAGAATCGTGATCTCAATTCCCATGGGGAAAAATTGTGATCCACATTTTAGCAAGAATCGTGCAGCCCTACTGTTCAGTGTGAGATGAGTATTGGTTGTTTTCACTAAGGGAACCCATCTCTGTAAAATGTTTCTGCCTAGAGATTGTGCTTGAAAGTATAGCCTTTATATTTATTTTGCAAACTGTTTTTTATCGCTCTATTGCAAAAATTTTACATTTTTGAAAGTCTGGGGAGTCGTCATACCCATCCTAAGATTACTAATAAAATAGTTTAGTAATTTCTACAATGCTGAGCAAACTTTTAAACCCACTTATAATAATAATAATAAAACAACTTGATCCAAGGCATGACACAAGGAATCCACAGACACCAAGATTATGATTTTCTGACTAACTGTTATGAAGAATGGCTATATAGAGAATGGCTAGTGAACAGGGAAGCAAACAAACAAAAAAGTATAAAATATATGCTGTATAATGGATTGGGGGTTGAGACCCAAAAACGTTTAGAACCCCTGAGATGGACTGTTGCAAATAGTTTACAAGTTAGGTTTGTTAGGTTAGTTTCACACTTATTGTTCAGGGTCCCAAATTTAATTAATTGTTGTTAATCTGTAAACTCTTTTGTTGTCATTTTCAGATGTTAAAGATTCACCATCAGATTTAGGATGTTTGAGAATCTTGCTGTTTGGGAAGACAGGAAGTGGAAAATCTGCCACAGGAAACACTATCCTCGGAAACAATGAGTTTTACAGTGAGGCAAGTTCACAGTTGGTGACCACTGTTTGTCAGAAGGGAGTTGGTGAAGTTGATGGTCAATCAGTAGCTGTTATTGATACTCCAGGATTCTTTGACACAACACTGACAAAAGAGCAAGTGGTGGAAGAAATAATGAAATGTATTTCACTGTCAGCACCTGGACCACATGTGATCATCATTGTGCTGAGTGTGGGAAAAATCACGCAAGAGGAGAAATACACTTTAGACATGATCAAGATGATCTTTGGCCCAAAAACAGCAGATTTCTGCATTGTTCTCTTCACTAGAGGAGATGAACTGAGAGGACAAACAATAGAACAATATGTAGAGAAACGTGATAAACTCAAGAAACTGACCAGTGCCTCTAGAAAAAGATTCCTGGCTTTTAACAACACAGAAACACAAGATCAGACACAAGTTACTCAGCTGGTAAATATGATAGAAGAGATGAAGAAATCTAATCAGGGTCAATATTTCACTAATGAGATGTTTGAGGAGGCAGCGATCTCCATTGAACAGAGAATGGAAATGATAGAAGAGAATGAAAGAATAAATCAGACTCAAGTTGAAGAATTAGAAGCCAAATATGACACTGAAATCAAAAGCATGAGAAAGAGACTGAAGGAGAAAAAACAAGGGATAGATGGGGAAAGACAAAGACTGAAAAACAAGTTCAGTGAACAAGAGGAAACACTCAGGAGAGAGTTTGAGGGGAAAGAAAAATCAGAGCAGGAGAAACGAGAGACAGAGAATCAGAAACGATCAGAAGAGCAGAAACAGCAAAGAGCTGAATATGATCAAAGAATAGAGGAGATGAAGAGAGAGATTGAAAATCAGAGAATACAGTATGAAAAACAGATAAAAGAAAGAGAAGAAGAAGATAGAAAGAGAGAAGAAGACTATAAACAAGATCAAGAAAAGATAAAAAATTATCATGAACACATCATGACAGAGTTAAGAAGAAAACAAGACGAGGAAATGAAAAGGAGAGATTCAGAGGAACAAATGAGGAAGGAACAAGAAGAGAAAGAGAGAGAAAAATGGAAGAGAAAAATAAAAGAGGCTGAAAATGACAAAGAGACTCAAGAGGAAATTAAACTACAGCAAAGAGGATGGGAGGAAGAGAAGAAACGACTGATGAGAGAACGAGAGGAAGAGGAAAGAGAGAGAAAAGAGAAACACGAGAGACAGCTGAGAGAAAAACAAGAAGAATTGGAGAAAATGAGAAAGAAATTTGAAAGAGAGAGAGAAGAACAACAGATCATAGACGAGGAGAGAGAGAAACAGAAAAAAGAGTGGAAGAGAAGAAAACAAGAAGATGAAGAGAGACGAGTGGAAAAGAGAAAGAGATGGGAGAAAATGATGGAAGATTTGAAACAAGAACAAGAGGATGAGATCAGGAGAAGAGAAAGAGAGGAGAGAGAAAGAATAGACAGAGAAGAAAAAGAGTATGATAAAATAAAACAGAAACTTGAAGAGGAAATAAAGAAGATGAAGAAGAAACATGAAGATGAAGCCAGAAAACAAAGAGAAGAATTGAATGATTTCAGAAAGAGAAAAGAGCAGCACATTCAGGATCTCAAGGAGAGACTTGAACAACTATATGAAATGAAACATGTCAGAGAGGGACTAAAAGATAAACAATCATGTCATGTCATGTTAAACATTTTCAACTTTATGAGCCAAATAACTGGCACTGGTCTTGTGCATTTTCATGTGAAAGGCTTTTCTGTATTTCTCTTTCTCTCTTGCATAATATGGAAGCCTGTTTATGCCAATGAATAAAAAAATAACTTGACTTTATATCTAACAGTTCTGAAGTTTATATCCTGCAGTAATGAGTTTTAACTCAACTGCTGGTTTGTAACCACTAAACTAAAAATATTTTATTCAAAAATGACCCAACAGATAGCACTGACCTGTTGTTGGGTTATTTTAACCCAATTCATACAGCAGTAAGTTTTACCTAATAAATTGGTTTACAAAATAACTAATTCTGGTATTATTTTATTGTTATTATGTAAATAATAATGTACAGAATACAAATATATTAAAAATGCTTTATTTCCATTATAATTAAAGTTGCAAACAAAATAAGTTCCCTTTCACACGTTCACTTCACGTTGTGTATGGGTTGTCTCTTTTTTTAATCTGTTCTGAAGCCTGATTTACTGCTGAATATTTTTGAACATTTTACCACTGTGTAAAAGAGCAAATTTCCTCTTTATACACTTGCACATGTGAATATCTGTTCCCCACCCCCTCGCAGTGAACTTTCATTCGCAAAATTAGATCCACTTGTGTCTCAGTTCAAGGCTAGGCAGCCATACCGGGCATGTCAAGCTGGGTTCTTCAAACAATTCAACGGGGCTATTCGATTCAGTTTGTTCGCAGGCCACTTCATTCAGAGGTATTATTCACACTTTGGCTCAGGACAAGTTTGGTTGGATGGTCTCCAACACGGAGTTCAAACACTGCTTGCAAAGGGTGCTGCAGAAACAATTCCATCAGCAAACAGCGAGTCAGGCAGTTTTAGACGCTATTTCCTCATCCCAAGAAGGATGGCGGGCTCAGGATTATTCTAGATCTCAGACATCTGAATCGCTCACTTATGTATTGGTGTTCAAGATGTTAACCCTGAAACGGATTCTTGTGCGCATCTGCCACGAGGACTGTTTTATATTGGTAGATCTGAGGGATGCTTACTTTCACATCCAAATAGCCCACCAACATAGACCATTCCTGAGATTCGTGTTCAAGGGAGTGCATCTGTACACGGTAATACTGTTTGGACCATCTCTGGTCCCTCGCACTTTTGCAAAGTGCGTGGACATGGCTCTTTCCCCTCTGAGACCGCCGCTGCATCAAAGCTGTGGCCCCTTAGACAACTTCTTGTCTGTTTCAACCAGGTGTTCAGTTGGGACTGACCTCCAAGGAAAGGTGGTCACAACAGACACCTCCAACTCGGGTTGGGGCGCTCTGTTGGAGGGCAATCTGATGGCTGGCTCCTGGTCAGCCACGGAGCGTCGTCTGCATATAGTTTTTTCTGGCCCTGAAAACCTTCCTGGCAGCCTTAAGGGGGCACCTTGTCCTGGTCTGGTCAGACAACACAACGGTGGTAGCCTACATTAATCACCAAGGCGGGCTCAGATCTTGTTCCCTTTACAGGATGGCTCGACACCTCCTATTTTAGGCAAAGGACAAACTCCTCTCACTAAGAGCAGATCATGTGCCAGGCAGTTGAACCTTAGGGCAGACATGCTGTCCAGAGGCATTGTAGCTCCAGGAGAATGGAGGCTACATCCTCATATGGTTCAGAACATCTGGTCTGCCTTCGGGAGGGCAGTGGTGGACCTCTTAGCCTCAGAAGACAACTCTCACTGCCCAGCCTATTTCTTGATTCAGTGAGATGCTCTGGCCCAGTGCTCGTCTGTACGCCTTCCCACCGATAGGCCTGCTTCCTCAGGTCATCAAACGGGTCAGGGAGACAAAATGCTTGGTCCCCAAGTTAATGCAGCTGTCAGTGACAGCCCTGTGGCTGACACCTCTGAGAAAGGACATGCTTTCACATGTGAGAGTAAGCGATACTATTTCAAAAGGCTAGAGCACCGTCTACAAGGTGCCTCTATGCCCTCAAATAGTCAGTCTTTTGTGACTGGTGTTCAGCACGAAGCCTGGATCTGGTTGGTCCCTTGTGACGTGTCCCATGTACTAACCTTTCTACAGGAATTGTTGGATAACGGGCGCGCCCCTTCCACACTCAAGGTCTATGTGGCAGCTATCGCAGTGAATCTTTCCTTTGAAGCTGGCTGATCGATTGGCAGACACGATCAAATCGTTAAGTTCTTGAAGGGTGCCCAGGGATTGAATCCACCTCATCCTCGGACAGTGCTGGTCTGGGACCTGTCAATAGTCCTGAGGCCCTGCGGCTCTGCGAACCGCTCCATGCGGCTGAGTTACGCCCGTTGCCGCTAAAAACAGCCCTGCTATTGCCGTTAGCGTCAGTTAAGTGAGTGGTAGACTCACAGGCACTGTCAGTCAGTGCTTCCTGTCTTGAGTTTGATCCTAATGACCGGAAGGTCCTCCTCAAGGTGCTCTCAATTAGGTTATCATCCTGTTAGCACTCCTCGATGTGGATGGTAAACAGGATCCTAATGTTTCTCTGCCCTGTAAGGGCTTTGAGAGTTTACTTAGAGCGCTCCAGCCTGTTTAGACAGTCGGAGCAGCTTTTTGTTGGCTGCCTTAAATGGCTGCCGGTTACGAAGCAAAGGCATTCTCACTGGATAATTGACACCATAGCTTTTGCTTATGCCTTGGTAAGCTTACAATGTCCTATAGGTGTGAAGTCCCATTCCATTCGAGGCAGTCCTGGGCCTACAGGTATGGGTTTTGTCTGTTTAAATTGCCTATTTCCCCATGAATGTGGAAATGGTTATGTCAGTGGCCCTCAGCTCTTGGGCCTACCTAGCCCATATTCTTGGGGGCCCTTTACTAAGTGCTTCGAGATTGGGCTCGCAGAGCAGGTCGTTCTGTTTCTGCTCATAGCACGACATGATTGGACGAGTTCCCCATACACAACGTGACGTGACCGTTCGAAAGGGAACGTTGTGTCACTAGACGTACTATAAGCTGCATGCGAATTGATGACTGTCATTTCAGTTGAATGATTCTGATGAAATGGTGCTGCGAGCCGAATTATATAGAGGTATGCACCACCCCTTCTGGTGGGCTAAAGCACCAGTGGTTTTTGCAGATACACAAATGTGAACAAATCAGACTACATCAGTAACCGGAGTGTTATTGGTTGCAATTGTGTTATCACTTCCTTATCGCATTAGGTTATTTGGGTTTATGTTCTTTTTTGTTTGTTTGTTTTACAGGAATCACAAATAAATAAACAAACAAAAGCCTAGTACAGGGGTGGCGAACATCGGTCCTGGAGAGCCGCAGCCCTGCAGAGTTTTGCCTCAACCTTAATCAAACACACCTGAACAAGCTAGTCAAGGTCTGAGAGGTTACTAGAAAGCTACAGCCAGGTGAGTTTTAATTAGGGTTGGAGCTGAACTCTGCAGGGCTGCGGCTCTCCAGGACCGGAGTTCGCCACCCCTGGCCTAGTACAAAGCTAGTACAGACAACACAATTATAAACTGTGTAAATTGGTGGTATTGTGTTGATGGAGCTGAATATAGAGTATTGAGTGCTGTAAAAACTGCTAAACAGCAGCAGCAGGCTTAGGCTACTCAATGTCTAAAATGTGCAGAAATTATAAACATGTTTTAACTGCTCCCAAAAACCGGTCTTGCTTCAGTGTCATTTCTTCCACAATAACAAAGGCTTGATTTTGTCCTAAAACTGCAGGTCATGAGGGAACTCCTCCTCCAAATACTCAGTGATTTCTGTTCAGACCTTTAAACGGATATTTAAAATGGCAAATATGCAAACATACATCAAATAATAGGCAAATAAGTGTTTTCATATTTATTCATATTCAAACAAGAATGGAAAAATACAGTTTTTACTGTTTAATATTTGTTACATTTCAATTAGGCCAAGTGTTACAATGGTGATGGTGTTTGCATCATTATAGACAGATGTGGGGTGTTAATGTAAGTGAATCAATGATTTGTGAATGAAATTTATGTTGTGTTAAAGCAAAATCACACTCTTACAATAACTGTGCTGTTGTGACCTGTGGTCTCATACCTAATTATAGAGTCTAATGCCAAACAAAGGTTGCATTAAAAAAAAACACTTCTGAAAGTGGCATTGATGTGTCTTTACACACCGTCATGCTGTTCAGTGGTACGTAAATGCATTTACAGAGCAATTACAAATGCAACACAAATTCTGAGACAGATCAGAACTGGAATCATTTCGTCTGTCTTTTATGCTGCATTGCATCTCTACACAGAATTTTGAGCAACCACAAACCAGCCTTTATTTTTCATACTATAAAAGCAAAATATTCTTTTGTGTTCAGCAGAGGAAAGAAACTCATGCAGGCTTGGAACAACTTGAGGGTGAGTGCTTGTGACAAAACTTTCATTTTTGGGTGAACTATCCCTTTGAGCACGAGTGTCGGTGGTTGTCAGTACATAATGTAAAATGAAATGAAAATGCTTCCACAGTCTGTATACAAGACAGAATACAATAAGAAACCGTTCTGTGCGTGTAATTCGATCTTCTTATGCAACATTATAGCGCCACCCTCTAGCTGAATTATGCAAAGACAAAACCTGTGCCAGAAGTGCGTCTGCCTTGGTTCAGCAATTATGAATGTGAGAACTTACTAAAGTTAATGATAAGATAGAAGTTGCGACCCAGAAACTCCACCTAAATTAATGTTCAGGAGCTGCTACTGCACTGATATATTTTTTAAAAAATAATTTCTTTGTTGAGTTTGTATCTTCTTATTATATTCCTCAGAACAATTAAAGAAACCTCATATTCCGTATTTTATTTATGGATTAAAGAAAGAAAATAAATTGACGCAGTAAATTTTATTTCAATAAATAAAAATCTTTTTTTTCAGATTCTGTAGGCGGGGCGCAGGTCAGCTCTCGTCTATCACTGCTTTTCTTTCGATTTTGCTGTTTGTGGTGAAAAAGGTGAAAAAATGGCGTCAGGTAAGAATTAAATCAGATACCAATATATACAGCCACATTTCCGTGATTTTTTTTATGTATTTATGAAACATTAGCAAACCGTAGGCAGTTGTTTACTTAATTTAGTTTATTGAATGACCTTTCACTGCGCTCTTTTTATTTTTTATTTTTTTATTTTTTTCGTTTAATCGTGGCATTGAACACCAGGAAGAAACTAAACTTTTGTGCGTGGTGTCTTTTTCATTAGTCTGTTAGACTTTTATTATATTCTTTACACTTATCATTGATTATTTGTGGAAATAGCCCATGTATTATTGTTATTATTATTTTTTTATGTAGGTAACACTTTACACGTGCACAAATATGCATTAATTCATGCTTAATTAATGCACAGATAATCACAAGTTAATGTATAATTCATGAAGAACTAAACCATTTATTAATGATTACTACATCAGCAACTAATTAACATTCTATATGATTCATAGATTAAGTAATCAATAAACTGTTATTAGTTAAATGTGTCATAATGTCTTAATTCCCTAATAACTCATTTTATTAACTAATGATGTAAATTCATGTTAATTACCACAATGGGTTGAAGCCATGCATTTCATCTTACAGTTGTCTGCTTTAATTAATCATTAGCTAATGATTTGCAAAGATATCATTATGGTATGACTTTACTTGTTGAGGCACATGACTAACTAACTAATTCTATATCCATAACCACAATGACATATTACTTAACAATTAGTTAATAGTTCTGTGCGTCAACAAGTAAAGTCATATCATAATGATATCTTTGCAAATCATTAGCTAATGATTAATTCATGTTAATTACCACAATGGGTTGAAATGCATGGCTTCAACCCATTGTGGTAATTAACATGAATTTATATCATTATGAATTATGCATTAACACATGAATATCTCTGCGTTAGTTAAGCATGCATTAATGCATATTTGTGCACACGTATTGTAAAGTGTTACCACATAGGCTTTAGTGTAATTTTGAAACACTGTTGATGTTCTGAGGTCAAGGAAAATCACAATTTCACTAATCAAATTTGTGTTGATCTTTGTATCATTTAACGCATTGTACTCAATTAGTTCAATTAGTAATTGCAAATTGTGAAGTCACAGCTTTTCAGTGCACAAGTTTTTTTTTTTATTCATAATGACTAAACCACCTGTTTTCTGTCTCTGTATGTGTGTGTGTGTGTGTGTGTGTGTGTGATCGTTTTGCTCTCTAGCAGAAGCAGGTAGACATAGTCCACTATTACCTCCTAACAGTAAGTAAATTAAATCACTGTCAGTGATATTAAAGATGTGTCAAACATTTATGTTTTGTAATATTCAGTTTGTAACAGTTAAAGTATAGTTCACCCAAAAATGAAAATAATGATTAGTCCCAGATTTAATTTTTAATTTATAACATTAAAAACTGTGAATGTGAATTACTCACACATATAACTGTTTTATTAAGTCATTAGTGTTTAAATGTCTTGCTGTGTGTGTGAGAGACAGATCATGCTGTAGATCAGTGGTTATTAAAAATGTTTAATTAGAAAGACCCCTTACATATTATAAATTACTTACATGAGAAATAATTACCTTCCAAAATTTGTTTTTAATGAAATATGCTATCTCATAAAATTAAGCTAGACAATAATTTTCATCCCCATTCTCTAAAAATTAAAGCAACTATTCTCATAGCTGAGATCTCATTTGTGCCTATTCATTTGCTTGACACGCCAAAAAAAAAAAAAAAAAATTCTGTAGGATTCTGATATTGTTCAGTGATGATTGTGCATTGTATTTTTATTGCATTTTTTGTTTTTGTGTGTCTGTGCTCTTTTTTTAGTGAGTGATCTGAGGATTGTTCTACTAGGAAAGAATGAATCAGAAAACAACAGAGTGGGAAACACTATACTGGAAACAACAGCGTTTCACAGAGAAGATGCATCTTATTCACAACAGCACAATGAGAAAATCAGTGCAGAGGTGCAGGAGAGATACATTACAGTCATCAACACTCATCTGCTTCATCCACATTTCCCACAGCACCAGATCACACAGGCAGTGAAAGAGTGTGTGTCTCTGTCTGATCCAGGACCTCATGTGATTGTTCTCGTACTGCAGTATAATGACTTCAGTGAGAACGACAGACACAGAGTGGAATATGTGCTGAACCTCTTCAGTGAGCAGGCCATGAAACACACTATAGTGCTGACTACTGATAAAGAGACACACAGTTCTACATTGACTTCTATAACAATTAATAATTTGATTAAGGAGTGTGGAGGACGACATCTTCAGTTTGATACAGGAAACCCTAAATGGCACTCTGAGTTGTTCAGAAGGACAGAAGAAATACTCAAGGAAGAACACAAAGAATTTCTCATCTGTAACATGTATGAGGACGGAGGTGATGGATCATCAGTGGATGAAGATCTGAGCAGATCTGGAGGTTCAGTCAGAGGAGATGAGAAAGAGGAGGAGGATTCTGATCTAAAAGAGAACACAAAAAAAGAACATGATGGAGGAGGTTTGTTCTAGTCTGTTTTTCATAATAAAAGAATAAGAATTTTATCATGAACTACTAATTTATCTTACTTTAGTTGGCTTTAGTTGACAGCCATTATTTTGAGGATAGTTATATGTGACAATAGTTTTCTAATGTAGAGATTGAGACATTGCCCAGAGGACAGTATATTTGAATCTGGGTCCATGTGGACCAACTGCTTCTTATACAGTGTCTTGAAATAGGGCATCAAGTCTTCCAAAGCCATAAAGCAGTTTTGTGTAAAGAATTTTACATCATGATACATGTGAGAACTTCTTTGTGTGCATATAGCTGGAAGTCCTGCACACTCAACCACATATAAAGAGTAGAAGAACAATGAGAAACTGAGCATGAACAAACTGGTTCTTGCGTGTTTACTTGACTGGTCAGGTTTAATTATACGAAAAAACAGAGAGATTTGAAAGCCTGAGCATGAGACAAGATTTTTGTTTTCTTGATCTGTCCCTTTACTAAGGAAGACAAAGTAGAATTAGAAAAGATCCAGAGAATATTTAGCCCATAAATCAAGTACTACACCATGATCAACATGATTGGCACAAAAAATGAAAAAAATGGAGAAACTGATTTAATCAAATAGTGGTGTTTGTTTCTCCACAGAGACACTGTTGGAGCCAGCATTGGAAAAACTGTGGAACTCATTAGAGATGTCGTTTCTGTCACAAGGTAATGATCATAAAATCTGCATGAATTAAACACATCTTTCATGATTGCTGAAGTCTACATAGATTTGTGAAAAAGAAAGTAACATTATATGCTACACTGTAAAAAAAATAAAAACAATTTGTTGAGTCAGCTTAAAATAATTTGTTACCCTGCTGCCTTAAAATTTTAAGTTCAGTCAACTAAAATAAGTTTAGTCAACTTGAAATGTTAAGTTGTACTAAGTAACAACTTAGATATTTGTGTTTGCTAAACTTAACAGATGGGTAAGTAACCCAGCTGCCTTAAAATTTTAAGTTGATTCAACTCAAATATCTAAGTTGTCACTTAGTATAATTTAACATTGCAAGTTGAATAAACTTTTTTTGAGTTGACTGAACTTAAAATTTTAAGGCAGCCAGGTTACAAATTATTTAAGCTGACTCAACAAATTGTTTTTTACAGTGTAGTTCAGAAGAAATAAAATGATTAGCACATAATGATTCAGTATAATTTTTTATTTTATTATATCTATCTTTAGATTTAAGAGACAGAGAAGATGAACTAAGGATTGTGCTGCTGGGAAAAACTGGAGTTGGGAAGAGTTCAACTGGAAACACCATCTTAGGAAGAAAAGCATTTAAAGCAGAAGGATGTCAGGTGTGTCAGAAAGAAACAGCTGAAATCAACAGCAGACACATTACTGTGATCGACACTCCAGGACTGTTTGATACAGAACTCAGTAATGAAGAAATACAGAGAGAAATCAGCAACTGTATCTCCATGATCCTGCCTGGACCGCATGCATTTCTGTTACTGATTTCACTGGGACGATTCACTCAAGAACAACAAACAGCAGTGAAGATCATCCAAGAGATGTTTGGTGAAAACTCTTTAAAGTACACCATGGTGCTCTTCACCAGAGGAGATGATCTAAATGATAAAACCATTGAACAGTGTTTGGGAAAACCTGGATCTGCTTTGAATCAGCTGATTGAATCATGTGGAAACAGATTCCATGTGTTCAATAATAAAGAGACTGGAGACCAAACACAGGTGACTGATCTACTGCAGAAGATAGACAACATGGTGAAAACAAACGGAGGGAGTTACTACTCGTGTAAGATGTTCAGAGAGATGGAAAGACAAATACAAGAAAGACAAAATAACATACTGATGGAGAAAGTGGAGAAACTGAACAGAGAAAAAGAAGAACTGATGAACAAACATAAAGAAGAGAAAAAGAAGATGAAGATGAAGATAGAGGAAGAAAGACAGAATTATGAGAAAGAGAGAAAGAGAATAGAAGAAGAATATAAGGAGAGAGAAGAACAATTTAAAGCAGAGATGAAGAGAGAACGAGAGGAATGGGAAAAACAGAAACAACAGGAAAGACAAAGAAGAGAAGAAGAGGAGGAGAAATGGAGAAAGAAAAATGAAGCAATGTGGCATGAATATTATGAGAAACTTAAACAAGAGATAGAGAGAGGACA
This sequence comes from Cirrhinus mrigala, assembly GCA_036247105.1. Taxonomy (NCBI): domain Eukaryota; kingdom Metazoa; phylum Chordata; class Actinopteri; order Cypriniformes; family Cyprinidae; genus Cirrhinus; species Cirrhinus mrigala. The sequence goes on from JAMKFB010000322.1 coordinate 316,383, forward strand.
GAGAGAGAGAAAAGATCTTCAGTTCAAATATGAAGAAGAGAAAGAGAGAATGATGATGATGATAGAGGAAGAAAGACAAAATCACAACAAAGAGAGAAAGAGAATAGAAGAAGAGTTTAGAGAGAGAGAAGAACAATATAAAAGAGACATTAAAGAAAGAGACGAACAAGAGAGAAAGATACGAGAGGAAATGAAGAAAGAACGAGTGGAATGGGAGAAACAGAAACAACTGGAAAGACAAAGAGAAGAAGAGGAGAAAGAAATGCACAGACTTATTGAACTTTATATGGAAACTCCAGAGGTTCAGCACACAAACAGTACGTGAAATCATTAACCAGCTAATTTTGAAATTAATTAGCAAAAAATTTAATATTTGGGTGTAAACAACACTTTTATCACTGTAAAATTTTCTTTCAGCAGTTTATGTGGTTAAAAGATTCATTAAGGATTATTGCTACTACACATTGTAATATACAGTACTGTACAACAGTCTTAGGCCACTAGTATTTTCAGCTAAAAAATGGTTTAAAGTCAGCTAAAGTCGGTCTTTTGCTGTAGTGTGTCAGTAGGAAATATCAGTTCCCCTTCAGTCGTTCTCTACGACGTTACGTCAATACTGACGTATTTGGGGTCTCCCTTGGGAGCCCAATCACCTCCGATCTTTAGAAGAAAAGGTCAATGAAAATTGGCGGGTGGAATTTGCATGCCACGCCACACCCCCGTACATACGGGTATATAAGATGGCGGCGTGCAACCACTCACTCAGATTTCTACTTCGGAGCCTCACCGTTCCTGTAAGAAGAAAGAAGATTCAGCTGACTGTTCTTTTGCTGCGGGAGAAGATCGCCGCTGACGACGACCATCTTTCTCTTTGCTTCTCCAGCGAGGAGCCAGCCTGAGTGCACAGTTGTGCCTCGGTTCTTCCCTGGGCAACCAGCTAAAAGAGCAATTTTCTCAGCTTACATGGTCGTGATAAGCCTTATTGTTAGATATGTCTTTCCGACCGTGTACTTCTGGATGCGGTAGTTTCCTGACTCCCTCTGATGGACACGATCACTGTCTTACGTGTCTGGGCCAAGAACACGCTGAGATGGCATTTGTGGATGGTTCATACGTTCACTGTGAACGCATGTCCATGGATGCGTTAAGGTTACGCCTCTCGTGCTTGAGAAGGCTCCGTTCCACTCCTTCCTGGCCGGGTATGTCGGGCTCTACGAGCTCGGCGGCAACGCTGGTGAGGAAAAAGGGCAACCTGATGGTCACTGTTCGGAATGCTCTGACGGGCCAGCCCCCTCGGAAGTCCGAATCGTCACATCGCAGAGCGACCTGGAGATGGGAGAGATTGCTCTTCGGGGGACGTCAACATCTGCGCCCCCTCCCCTGGGGGAGGGCCGGGGGCTGGTTTCCTTGCTACCCACCCATTCACAAAAAGAGCAATTTTCTCTATCTCTAGGTCTTTTTCCCCGGGCTCGAGTTTGAGCGACGCTCTGCTTCCTCGGACTCAGACTCGGGTAGTACACTTCAAAAAGTCACCTTTGAGGTGGAAGGTGGGGGCTGCTCTTCACGGCCTGCCTTACGGTGGGACACAGTTCCTCCCACGTTGAGTCACCTTCCGCCCCATGGCTGCCCCTCCGTTGGTATGTCTCCTCTGTTGATCCCACTAGCACGCAGGTTGGAGGCGTGGCTATCGCTTCCCAACCCGTCACGTTGGTTGATCCTGACGGTTCGACTCGGCTACACGATTCAACTCGCGAGGCGCCCGCCCAGGTTCAGGGGCATCTTGTTCATATCTGCCCGTTCGGACACAGATGCCTCTGTCCTGCGTGCGGAGATTGCGGTTCTTCCTGTCTCCCTGCGTATTTGCCAAACTTGCGGAGGGTGCCCTCGCCCCACTTTGGGAGCGGGGTATCCGCATCCTCAACTCGACGACTGGCTAATAATAGCTCACTCACGAGATTTGTTGTGCGAGCACAGGGATCTGGTGCTTCAGCATCTCAGTCTTTTGGGGCTTCAGGTCAACTGGGAGAAGAGCAAGCTCTCCCCTGTGCAGAGCATCTCTTTTCTCGGGATAGAGCTGGATTCGGTCAACATGATGGCACGCCTTACGGAGGAGCGTGTGCAGTTGGTGCTCGGTTGTCTGAGGTTATTCAGACACAACAAAGCGGTCCCTCTAAAGATCTTTCAGAGGCTCCTGGGGCATATGGCAGCTGCAGCCGCGGTCACGCCACTCGGCTTGCTTCATATGAGACCGCTTCAGCACTGGCTCCATGGCCGAGTCCCGAGATTGGCATGGCACCACGGCACATTCTGGGTCGGCGTTACCCCGGAATGTTGCCTCCTTTTCAGCCCGTGGTCAGACCTGGCATTCCTACGGGCAGGGGTGCCCCTGGGGCAGGTTCAGAGGCACGTGATTGTCAACACGGATGCCTCCGGCATGGGCTGGGGTGCTCTATGTAACAGGCAGGCTGCTTTGGGCTCCTGGACAGGACCTCGACTGCAGTGGCATATCAATTGCCTCGAGTAGCTAGCCATGTTCCTTGCACTTCGTCGGTTTCGCCGGATGTCGCAAGGGGAACACGTGCTGGTCTGCATGGACAACATGGCGATGGTCGCTTATATCAATCACCAAGGGGGTTTGGCTCAAATCGCTACGTGCCGTTCACATTCCGGGAGAGCTTACTCTCCCTGGAGAATGGAGACTCCACCCCCAGGTGGTCCAGCTGATCTGGAGCCGTTTCGGGGAAGCTCAGATAGATCTGTTTGCTTCCCTGGAATCCGCCCATTACCAGTTGTTTTACTCCCTGACCGAGGCTCCCCTCGGCACGGACGCCCTGGCACACAGTTGGCCCCGGGGACTGATCAAGTACGCCTTTCCCCCAGTGAGCCTCCTTGCACAGACCTTGTGCAAGATCCGGGAGGACGAGGAGCAGGTCTTGCTGGTTGCGCCTTATTGGCCCACCTGGACCTGGTTCCCGGAACTCATGCTCCTCGCGACAGCCCCTCCCTGGAAGATTCCCCTGAGGAAGGACCTTCTTTCTCAGGGGATGGGCACCATCTGGCACCCGCGCCCCGATCTATGGAACCTTCACGTTTGGCTTCTGGACGGGATGCGGCAGACCTCTCCGGCCTTCCCCAGGCCGTGACTGATACAATCACTCAGGCTAGAGCCCCCTCTACGAGGCAGGCCTATGCGCTGAGGTGGGGTCTGTTCGTTGACTTGTGTTCCTCTCAACAGGAGGACCCGCAGAGATGTTCGATCAGTGTGGTGCTTTTCTTCTTGCAAGAAAAGTTGAAGCGAAGACTGTCCCCCTCCACTTTAAAGATCTACGTGGTGGCCATCGCGGCGTATCATGACACTGTAGATGGCCTGTCCTTGGGAAGGCATCACCTGGTCGTCAGGTTCCTGAAAGGTGCGAGCAGGCTGAACCCCCCTCGCACCTCATGCCCTCTTGGGATCTCTCTGTGGTCATTATGGGCCTTCACAGAGATCCCTTTGAGCTGCTTGAATCAGTTGAGTTTAAATATCTGTCGCTTAAGACTTCGCTCCTGATCGCGCTCACTTCCATCAAGAGGGTGGGGGACCTGCACGCTTTCTCTGTCAGCGAATCGTGCCTTGAGTTTGGTCCGGCTGATTCTCACGTTCGCCTGAGACCCCGGCCTGGTTATGTGCCCAAGGTTCCCACCATTCCTTTTCGAGATCAGGTGGTGAACCTGCAAGCGCTGCCCTTGGAGGAGGCAGACCCGGCCTTAGGGTTGCTGTCCGGGCACTTCGCATCTACGTGGACCACACCCGGAGCTTTAGACACTCTGAGCAGCTCTTTGTCTGCTTTGGGGGACAGCAGAAGGGGAATGCTTTCTCTAAACAGAGTTTGGCCCATTGGGTGGTTGATGCCATCATCCTGGCGTATCAGTGCCAAACTTCTACACTCTGAGCAGCTCTTTGTCTGCTTTGGGGGACAGCAGAAGGGGAATGCTGTCTCCAAACAGAGTTTGGCCCATTGGGTGGTTGATGCCATCACCCTGGCGTATCAGTGCCAAACTTCTACAACCTCCGCGTAGAGCCTGTTTCCTCCCGGGTTTTAAGGTAAAGCTCAGGTTCTCGGGAGGATGGCTTGGTGTCAGCTTGCAGCGCCATTCCATTCGGATCAGTGCGCTTTTCCCTGTGGTTCCCTTATCGTGAACCCTGGGTCCTCCGTGCCTGCCAGTTCGAACTAGGCAGTAGTTCGTTACTGTTCTGGTAGTGGGTTTCCTTCACCCTCTTCAGATGTGGCTTAAATTTCTTTTATCTCCTCGATTTACCATCGTGTTCCTCTATCCTTCTAAGGACTCTATATCTTTTATTTTCACAGTATGTTGTTATCACTGTCTCTGCCCCCCAGCGATGTGCTTCGTCTTATAGCATCCCTGTGGGGCCCCTTCTGCTGGCTCCCAGGCCACTGGGCAGGTTACGCATTGAGTACACTTGCTTCAACATGCTTGCTTGTTGACATCTGTCCTCAATGACGTAACGTGGTTCAGGCTTGTGGCGTTTTCCATAGGGACCCCAAATACGTCAGTATTGATGTAACGTCATAGAGAACGACTGAAGGGGAACGTCTCGGTTACAACTGTAACCCTTGTTCCCTGAAGGAGGGAACGGAGATGTTATGTCCCTCTTGCCACAACCCTGAACTACGCTGGAGATGCCAGTAGTTCGGCTCCTGAGTGAGTGGTTGCACGCCACCATCTTTTATACCCTGTCACGGGTGCGGAGCAAACGACAGACACAGTGGGCGTGACGTCAGGCCTCGGAGACGCTTTTATTAAACAATAAAAGAAAGTGTCCAGAAAAAGGGGAAAAAGTGTCCAAAATAAACAGGGGGATCTGGTGTCCTCGACGTGATGGGGTTCCGTGAAGGAGGGGTAGTGTTCCGAAGGGAAGGGTCCAGGTAAGGGGCGGAGTCCGGCGGCCGCACGCGCTCCCCGCTCAGGTCCGGGGTGCGAGGGGCGGCGGCTTCTCTAGCGGCATCGTCCTCCTCCACCTCTGCGGCACTTCTGGGGGATGAAACGGCCCGGCCTGATCCGTGAGCCGTCACGGGTGCGATCCTCATCCGGACCCGCGGGGTCCAGCAGCTCGTCCTACGGCGGCGCTGGTTCCCTCTTCACCCCTTCCTGGACCCACGAGGACACCAGCGTGCATGCACGGGGAAGAGACCGGTCTCCTGAGGAGAGGCGCGCTCGGCATTTTAACAGCGGCGGTGATGAGGCTTCATTCACATCAGGTGTGCCTCATCACACGCCGCCAGACCTGGATGTTTCAGCGCCCCTCCTCCTTCCACACGCCCACTCCCGTCGGGAGCCTGGTGAAGGGCGGCGATTACCGACGGGGTGAAGCTGATAGTTAGGGGGGAGGCAGCCGACTCGTCACAACCCGTATGTACGGGGGTGTGGCGTGGCATGCAAATTCCACTCACCAATTTTCATTGGCCTTTTCTTCTAAAGATCGGAGGTGATTGGGCTCCCAAGGGAGACCCCCAAATACGTCAATATTGACGTAACGTCTCCGTTCCCTCCTTCAGGGAATGAGGGTTACAGTTGTAACCGAGACGTTTACATTTCTAAACATTCATTTTGCCATTAATCGTAATAATCCAGTGAGATTTTTGTTTGCACAAGGAGTCTGACAACAGTGAGTGCTCTGCACAGAGATCTGATCTCATCATCATCCAGTCTGTCTCTGGAATGACATAAAGAAACAGAACAAACTCAGACAGACTAAATCCAGAAGAACTGTGACAAAGTCTCCAGGATGCTTCAAGGAACCTACCTGCAAAGCTGCAGCACTGTTTAAAGTTTTAGGCACTTGTGAAAAAATGCTGTAAAATGAGGATGCTGTCATAAATAGATTTTCTTTATCAATTACCTTTGATAAACATTTGGTGCCACCATTCTTTGCGTTTACAGCAGCTTTTGCCCTAGGTGCACTTGCGTAAAATTTTTCAGGTAGGTCTCTTGAAGCATCTTGGAGATGTGGCCACAGTTCTTCTGGATTTATTCTGTTTCAGTTTGTTCTGTGTCTTCATGTCAGACTGGATGATGATGAGATTAGATCAGTGTGGAACACTGGCTGTTGTCAGACTCCTTGTGCAAACAAAAATCTCACTAGATTATTACAATTAATGGCAAGCAGAATGTTTGGAAATGTAAACCGATATTTTTTACTGACACACTACAGCAAAAGATAGAAATAACTTACTTTAAACCATTTTTTAGCTGGTGAAAATACTAGTGGCCTAAAACTTTAGCACAGTACTGTACATCATACATAATTCATTTGAATATACCCGATTTAGATCTGAGTTTCTGATGATTCTGATCATCAGAAAGTCTTTAAATGTCTGAAACATAAAATAAACAGGTTGTGATATACAGTCAAGGAAGTATGAACTATTGCAAACAGATTTAAATATCAGGTTTAAGCTTAACACCTATTGTTCAGGGTCAAATTTAATCAATTGTTGTTCATCTGTAAACTCTATTATTGTCATTTTCAGAGGATGAAGATTCACCATCAGATTCAGGATGTTTGAGAATCTTGCTGTTTGGGAAGACAGGAAATGGAAAATCTGCCACAGGAAACACTATCCTCGGAAATAATGAGTTTTACAGTAAAGCCAGTTCACGTTTGGTGACCACTGTTTGTCAGAAGGGAGTTGGTGAAGTTGTTGGTCGATCGGTAACTGTTATTGATACTCCAGCACTCTTTGACATGACACTGACAAAACAACACGTGCAGAAAGAAATAATGAAATGTATTTCACTGTCAGCACCTGGACCACATGTGATCATCATTGTGCTGAGTGTGGGAAGATTCACCCAAGAGGATGAATACACTTTAGACATAATCAAGATGATCTTTGGCCCAAAAACAGCAGATTTCTGCATTGTTCTCTTCACTAGAGGAGATGATCTTAAAAAACAAACAATAGAACAATATGTGGAGAAAAATGCTGAACTCAAGAAACTGATCAGAGATTGTGGAAACAGATTCCTGACTTTCAACAACACAAAAACAAAAGATCAGACACAAGTTACTCAGCTGTTCAGTATGATAGCAGAGATGAAGAAATCTAATCAGGGTCAATATTTCACTAATGAGATATTTGAGGAGGCAGCGATCTCCATTGAGCAGAGAATGAAAATGATAGAAGAGAATGAAAGAAAAAATCAGGCTCAAGTTGAAGAATTAGAAGCCAAATATGACACGGAAATCAAAAGCATGAGAAAGAGACTTGAGGAGAAAAAAGAAAGGATAGATAAAGAAAGGGAGAGGGTGATGAGCGAGTTCAGAGAACAAAAGGAAACACTCAGGAGAGAGTTTGAGGAGAAAGAAAAATCAGAGCAGAAGAAACAAGAGACAGAGAATCAGAAACGATCAGAAGAGGAGAAACAGCAAAAAGCTGAATATGATCAAAGAATAGAGGAGATGAAGAGAGAGATTGAAGATCAGTATGAAAAACAGCAAAAAGAAAGAGAACAAGAAGATAGAAAGAGAGAAGAAGAATATAAACAAGATCAAGAAAAGATGAAAAATGATCATGAACACACCATGACAGAGTTAAGAAGAGAACAGGACGAGGAAATAAAAAAGAGAGATTCAGAGGAACAAATGAGGAAGGAACAAGAAGAGAAAGAGAGAGAAGAATGGAAGAGAAAAATAAAAGAGGCTGAAAATGACAAAGAGACTCAAGAGAACATTAAACAACAGCAGAGAGAATGGGAGGAAGAGAAGAAACGACTGATGAGAGAACGAGAGGAAGAGGAAAGAGAGAGAAAAGAGAGACATGAGAAACAGCTGAGAGAAATAATTAAAGAACTGGAGAAAATGAGAATGAAATATGAAAGACAGAGAGAAGAAGAAAAACAGATGATAGAGCAGGAGAGAGAGAACCAGGACAGAGAAAGAGAACAGAAGCAGAGAGAATATAAAGAAAAGATAAATGAAATGGTGAGACATTATGAGCAGCTGGAGCGAGAGAGAAAAGTGGAGTGGAAGAGAAGAAAACAAGAGGATGAAGAGAGACGAGTGGAGAAGAGAAAGAGATGGGAGAAAATGATGGAAAATCTGAAAGGAGAGCAAGAGGAGGAGATCAAGAGAAGAGAAAAAGAGGAGAGAGAAAGAATAGACAGAGAAGAAACAGAGTGTGATGAAATGAAACAGAAACATGAAGAGGAAATAGAGAAGATGAAGAAGAAACATGAAGATGAAGCCAGAAAACAAAGAGAAGAATTGAATGATTTCAAAAAGAGAAAAGAGCAGCAGGTTCAGGATCTCAATAAGAGACTTGAACATCTAAATGAAATTAAACATTTAAGAGAGGAGCAAGAAGAAAAATGTCATCTCATGTGAAATGCTTCTCACTGACCATTCCCCCATGCATGAGTGATTTCATGTTTGTTTGTTTAGATTAGTTATGTGTTAGTCCTTCGTTAATAAACTCTTGTGCACAAATTACATGAGTTTTGATTCTGATTCTGCTTTGTAAATGAATGTCCCTTTACGATTCCGATTCAAGCTACATGCTCTAATGCAATGGTACTTTAAGAAAGTTATTTTCTGTGGCCAAGAAAATATCATTTCTTAGAGTTGATATAAAATTATACTGAATGTTTGCTGGACGAAGAGATTAGTTGATGGAAATTGAATTCTGCTACAGTTACTACTGGCTGCTGATATAAATAATTGTAATTAATCATAATTAATTGTAATTATTTCTATACATTTCCCTTTTGAGCTAAATTCACGAAATATTAATGGTGTAGAGCGGTGGCAGTCGTTTAAACATTATTTGCAAGCAGATTCAATATCAAACTTGTGTGTTTGTCTCATAAATTTTATTAACGTCTTACACATGCAGCTTCTGATAAAGTAAGATAAACTATAGCTTGAATGTGCCCTACTACAAGCAGTAGAAACCTGTTCAATGTTATAACACATCTTTAAATCATATGATAAGAAACTAACCTGATATTAGCGAAGAAATCCTAATTTCTGTTGTTAGTAGAGCGTAAGCCTTCTCTGACGAAGAAATCTCAGATTAGCAGCCCGTATAAATGGTACCAGAATGAATTAATCTAAATTTGGGTGAAGAAATCCCCACTTCTAGCTTTAAATGTGAAAGTCTTCTCTGACGAAGAAACCTCCTGTTTGTGCTATAACCTTCTGTTTAGATTCAGTTAGGTTGGCCCTCCTCACATACTTGGGTTTTAACTGTGTTATTTTTATTTTGACTTTGTTCTACCTCTTTTGATTTTATTTCATTTATTTACCTTTTAGCTATTATGCCGCCCGAAGTTGGAATCAGCTTCCAGAAGAGATCAAATGTGCTAAAACATTAGCTACATTTAAATCTAGACTCAAAACTCATCTGTTTAGCTGTGCATTTACTGAATGAGCACTGTGCTACGTCCGAACTGATTGCACTATGTATAATCCTTTTCCATTTTTAACTGTCTTAAATTTATTTTAAATCAATTTTTAAATCATTTTAAAAGTTTTTAATTTTTTTTTGTTTTTATTGTTGTGATTGTTTTTATGATTATTCTACTGCCTTTTTTTGTGAATTATTGTTTTTATTATTGTTTTATGATTATTCTACTTCCTTTTATGTAAAGCACTTTGAATTACCTTTGTGTATGAAATGTGCTATATAAATAAACTTGCCTTGCCTTGCCTTTGTTTATCTTGAATGTACCAGTTCAGCTAAATTGATTTTAATTGAATCACCAATTTAATTAAATCAAGTTATTTACTTTTCCTTTAGTTTCCTAAAGCTATTAGGATATTTTCATTTTTCTTTCCTTATTTTAGTTTATCTGACCATCACTCTCTTCCCTCTCGGTACAGGATTATAGCAGTTCTAGCAACTGTTGTCCTCTTAATGAACCGTACAGGTCATTAGTAGACTAATTTCTTTCTCTCCTTACTCCTTAGCAGTCAGGCCTAGTGTTTCTGCTTATTTACCTTGAGATGTTTGATGTGTCCCTGCTAGCTTAGCTAACAGTCTCCCTAGGTTTATGGCCCAGCAGCATTCCTTTGAACAAGGAACAACTGCGTAGTCATATCTCCTATCTTAACCTAAATAAGGAAAGCCCTTCCTTCTCCCTCTGTCTCCTTCTGATTTCATTTCAGTTTTGTTTTATTTGATACCTTCATAGTGACCAAACCTGTGAACCATCAGTGTATTGAGTAATAATTTGACTACAGGTAAAGCCTGGTCATTAGCTGACCGCTGCTTACAGCCCATCAAAGTTACTCAAACCCTCTTTTTGTGCTGGCCCGCACAAAATCTTAGCACCCCCACCTCACTAGCTGCCCTAACCAGCTATTCACACCTTACACGGCCTAGAGAGCTGTTCCCTATACAGATAGCTAACACCTCTGTACGTACTTGCCGTCTGCCTTACTCTTTCGTGTTCCCACAAGTGAACCAGCATGCCTCAGACATCCAGCCCTGCCTCCCTGTCTTGCTTCCCTTGCCCTCTTGTATTCTTGCCATTGGTTGTTCTAGTCATGTGTCAGGTTTTCATTGGTTGGTTTGTGTCATGTGACCCCCTTTGTTTGGTATAAGTAGCCCTCATGTTCCCATTGTTCCTTGTTGTGTACTGAAGTGTAACCTGCTGTTGGCGAGCTTCTGGTCTTGTTCATGCCTGTTTTCATACCACGCCAAGTCTGTTCATGGCAAGTCTGTTTCTGTCAAGTCAAGACAAGTCAAGTCAAGTCAAGTCATCAAGTCTTTGTTGAATTATTGTATGTTTGGATTTCATGTTTGGATTATAATAAACTGCACTTGGGTTCATCAACGACTCGCCAGTTCAGTTGGACTATTGTTACAGTATGTTATATTTCAATTAGGCCAAGTGTTACAATAGTGATGGTGTTTGTATTATTATAGACAGATGTGGGGTGTTAATGTGAGTGAATCAATGATTTGTGAATGAAATTTATGTTGTGTTAAAGCAAAATCACACTCATACAATAACTGTGCTGTTGTGACCTGTGGTCTCATACCTGATTATAGAGTCTAATGCCAAACAAAGGTTGCATAAAAACACTTCTGACAGTGGCATTTATGTGTCTTTGCACACTGTCATGCTGCTCAGTGGTACGTAAATGCATTTACAGAACAATTGCAAATGCAACACAAACATACACCACAACCACAAAGCAGCCTTAAAGCAGCCTTTATTTTTCATACTATAAAAGTAAAATATTCTTTTATCTCCAGCAGAAAAAAAAAAGAAACTCATGCAGGTTTGGAACAACTTGAGGGTGAGTACTTGTGACAAAACTTTCATTTTTGGGTTAACTATCCCTTTAAGCACGAGTGTCGGTGGTTGTCAGTACATAATGCAAAATGAAATGAAAATGCTTCCACAGACTGTATACAGAATACAATAAGAAACCGCTATAATGTCCTCTTATGCAACATTATAGCGCCACCCTCTGGCTGAATTACGCAAAGACAAAACCTCTGCCAGAAGTGCGTCTGCATTGTTTCAGCAGTTACGAATGAAAAATTTACTAAGGTTAATTATAATGTAGAGCTGCGAAGAAAGCCCAGAAACTCCACCTAAATCAATGGCCAGGAACTGCTACTGCATTAATATATTCAAAAATATTTTCTATGAGTTTGTATCTGCTTATTGTATTCCGCATTATCCGTATTTTATTTATGGATTTAAAAAAGAAAATAAATGGACGGAAGGATGGAAGTTTCATTTCATTTAAATAATAATAATAATAATATTTTTTCCAGCCTCTGCAGGCGAGGCGCAGGTAAGTTGTCGTCTTTCAGTGTTTTTCTTTCGATTTCGATATATGATGCTATAAAAATGGCATCAGGTAAGAATCAAGTGGGATTCGCATATATGCCACGTTTCCTCGATGATTTATTAAGTATTTATGAAATATTAGCCAACAGAACAGTTGTTTACTTCATTTAGTTTATTAAGTGATATTTCACTGAGCTCTTACATGTGTGTTTTATGTTGGCATTGAACACCAGGAAGAAACTAAACTTACAGTAGTCTGTGATTCTTCAAACTTCTTTCGTTTGTGGCAATAGCCCATTTATTAATATTTTTATCATGTAGACTATGGATCATTATGAGTTAGTGCAATTTTGACACAGTAGATGTTCTGAGAATAAGGAAAATTCTAGTTTTATCCTTAAAATTAGTGTTGATCTGTGTATCAGCACACTTTTCTGCATTATATAAATAATTTATAATTGATAAATAATGGTCTCTCTTTGTGTGTGTGTGTGTGTGTGTGTGTGTGTGTGTGTGTTTTTTTTTTTTTCTCTAGCAGCAGCAGGTAGACACAGTCCAAATCATGATCGTCCTAACAGTAAGTAAATTAAATCACTGGCAGTGATTATTAAGAAGTGTCATGCATTTATTTTTTCTTCTTCTTTTTATTTATTTATTTTGTTTTTTATAAATTACAAATTACAAATTAAATCTTGACATATTGGGAAAAATTATTTTCATTTTTGATTGAACTATACTTTAACTGTTACAAAGCAATATTACAACACATAAATGTATGACGCTATATATATATAATTAATAAATAAATAACAAATAATTTTTATGACACTAATTACACTTCTTAATATCACTGCCAGTGATTTAATTTACTTACTGTTAGGACGATCGTGATTTGGACTGTGTCTTTAGAGAGATAATGATACTGAGTGAATGCTCCTGACACGGTATACATCCATCAAATACTTTTACTTTGTAAAACCATCACTAGTAACAAATAATGACTTGACTGATCACAGTTATCAAAGAACATTGTATTGTAATTTTTGGGATCAAGGCTATATTTCAATATATATAATTGTGCTTACATGAACAGTGACTAAATCAGCACTTAACAAATTAAGATTCAAGTAGCTTTATTGGCATGGTTTTACACTGGCAAACCATTAACAGCACTCTAATTTTATTAAGTATTTTAAAATTTACAGGCAGCAAACACTGCACATAATAATTTTATTTATAGTTTATGCTGTTCCCATACCATTCATGCAGAAATTTGAGGCTCTCCTCTTTATGATGTAACGCTGATGTTTGTCAGCATTTTTTGGGATATTCCACCACAAGAAGATACCTCTTAAGCTCAGTTACCATGTTAGAATCCATTATGCACTGTTGTAACTTGCAAATAATCCTACTAATATATGCACATCAGTCAAGTTAGTCCTTAATGTTACCAATGGACCATGAGTTATTTTCTAACTTATAAGGTGAAGGCTTTAACCCTTTAACTGTCACTCCCATTTTTGAACACAGACATAAAAATGCACAATCCAGACTTAAATTTTTATAATTCTTGAACAAAAACATTTTGTAATATGATGTTGATGTACATTTTTTTGTGGTAATGCAATGTCTGATTTTAAAATGCCTTTCAAAGGATAAATTTTGAGATTTTAAGTTTTGAATTGATATATGATTTCTTATGATATCTAAAGTGTGAAATGGAAAAAGGCAACGAAAAAAGTATTTTGTGACAAAGGTCAGAACTCATGTTATGATGTAGATTTTTTAAGTTGCACTCTTGACATATATTAATCTATACTTTTCCTACATAATTTCTAACACAAAAATATGGTAAAATATCTATTTAGGAGTCTTAGACCTTTCCAACGATGTATAGTTTTTCATGATTAGATTAGGATTTATTTGTAATATGGTGAAGTAAACTTAGGTGTCCCACAGGGTGGACGGTGACAGTTAAAGGGTTAATTGCTTCATGTGTGATAGCAGCTTCAAGAGCAATTTTAATTGTTGTTGCATGTTGAAACACAAAAATAGGCTATTCTGCAAACAACTGCATTGTTTATTCTGATGATATTTTTATTTGGTTTAATAAGCCTGATGAGTAATCAGAATTTCTACACAAACATTCCACATAGTCACCTTATATTTATAATTTTTATTTTTTAAAAAGATAAGATTTTTAACAGATAAGTAATTGCATAAATTTGTAGGAGATGGATGCCTATTTTTGTTTTGAAGAAATGAATTTTTCTCTTGTTTTGGAACAGTCAGGAAGAAAGGGAAGATGCCTGTATTTTTGTTCATTTTTATTTTGTTAGGCTACGGTAGCTCTTAAAGTCAGCAATATTTCTGTCTCGGTAGCTTGTATTGTGGCATTTAGGGAAAAATTATCTGAACGCTTCCATAGTAAATGAAAATGAATTGTACTCCTTGTTGCTGTCATTCAATTAACTTGCGTTGCTCGTCTCTGCTCATTCACTGGGCTGTAACAAATCTACCCCAAAATAAAAATGAACAAAAATATAGCTTTCCCTATCTGTTCCAAAACAGAAGAAAAATACATTTCTTCAGAACAAAATAGTCGCCCATCTCCTGCAAAACTGCGTACTTTGCATGCAATCAACGCATTACCTTTTAATACAATACAATAGTAATCATAAAAAGATCAAAATTCTACTACAAGCGTTGTCTCTCTTTACAGTTTATCTTTTAATACTGATGTAATAATAGTAACAACAACAGAAAAGAAAAAGATAGAAAAGCCAACAACAAAGTGTTGTGTGTATAAGTATAACGACTAGCTTTGAAACAATAACACCTCTGTGTCTTCTTAACACTGACTTTTTGTGACTTTTTAAAAGATGCAAGCACGCAGAAGGAGCCAATCCGCTTCTCCAGTCAATTATGAACAGGAACCTGGAGTAACGGAGAGAGAGCAACTGGACAGAGAGAAGAGAGACAATGCACACAAACCACAATTTAACACCATATTTTTAATTAAATAGAAATTAAAATAACTTTAAAAATGAAAAGTATTAGAAAATGAATAAATAAAATAAATGACAATTAAGTATTGTAAAAGTTGCGCTGTTCATATTAAAACTTTTAAAAGTTTTTTTTTTTTTTTTTTGTAAATGTATGTATTTATTTATTTTAAAGTACACAGTACATTTGTTGGACATCAAGTCTTTCTGTGTTAAAGATTTTCCCTTAGGCTATATGTGGAGAGTTCATTTGCAAAACCCATAACTCCGTAAAATCATGTTCTCTCATTGTGCATAGATAGATACAATGTGCACGGGCGCCAAACGCGTTCACACGCAAACATGTTATGAACCTGTCACAGATCTCACCTATATTTTAAAGTTACGGTGTATGCGTACCCAATCCGCCTGTGTGATCGAGTTTAAGCCAAACAGTGACAACAGCGCCTACTAGGGTCACAGAATACGATGGTCACAGAATTTGGTGTAACACCGGCTTTAGTGTGAAAGAGAAAAAAACAAAACACAAACAGCAAAACAGCAGCGCCGTTTTAATCCTGTTCTATGCAGGAGGCGATCACCCCAACCCTTAAAAGACAGAGCGCTCCCAAAGAATTTATTTGTCCTGCTTAAAACAAAACATTAATTAAATTAATCTGATCCATTATTCACTGAAAATATAACTATACTTACCAGATATCGGTCACCGAGACACACAAGTCATACAGTTGCTCACAGCACAAATCTCAGCAGTTTACTGGAGGATAATCCCCAGCCGGAAAAAATAATTAACCCAGCTGGAAAAAAAAATCATGCAAGTTATAACAAGCGTGAACGCCACGCAAACGATTAATCCAATTTAACGAGGGATGGTTATGGAACGCCATTGGGGACAATACCTATTATATGAAACGCGTGAAATCTGGACGCATTAACACGCAAAGTTTGTACGTGTCTTTTTGGTACGTGTAAACGCGAACGTTTTATACGTCTATACACGAAATTTTTGTCGTGTTATTTAAAGACACGATCGTTTGTATCGCCTTAACGTAACATTTTTGGCCGTGTATTTTTGTTACATGTTTCTAGACGAACGTTTTCGTCGTGTAAACATGACATTTTTGAACTTGTAATATTTCTAAGTCTTATTTGATGTGCGACATACTAATTTTTCTGTTTTAGTTGAACTGGTGATAATTTAGGGTCAATAATTAAATACACTCAATGACTGCATGAATTAACATTATATTCTTTTGTAACGTTAAAGGAATTTGTCCTGTAGGTAAAGTGAGTGGTCTCGGTGATCCAACGACCACATTTCCCCTCTGATTAATACATTCGAGGTGTCCACTGCAAATAGCCTACTTGTTGGCAGAACTAAATACACTAGGCCAGTCTAACGTTACCCTATATGTGGAAAAAGTCACCTCTTTAGTCAGCGGTTTCTGTGGGGTAACGTGTTAAGGGAGACCGGGGTTCTATTCCCACTGACAGCGCTTTTTTTTATTACTTTACAGTTAATAAACGCATTTTTTTTCAATAAAAATGATTTGACTTAAAATTCATTTTAATTCATAAAAGTTACATTTAGGGTAAGGTTAGGGGTAGCGCTCTTTAATATCTCAATAAGTTGCCATGATTTTAATATTGTTTTATAAATATAATGATTTACTGTCAATTATATTGCAGGATGTTTAATGCACAACAATACTGAGGAGCAAATAGTAACGTTATCTCTCACTATTTATAAGTAAATAGCATCTAAATGTCTACTGAATCCACAACTGTTGCTATTCACACTTGGACTTGGACTGGCTGCCCCACAGTTTACGTTGCATGGTCCGCCTGTTGTAGTGATTCTGTAATGTTTACGTGTCGTATGATTGTGTCTGGGTTTAAAGGTTGAATAAAGATTTGTGAATTGTCATAGGCTACTGGTGCTTTGTTTTCTGCTTTTGGATTTGCCTGATTGTTATAATATAATTGTTAAATTTGTGATTGTTACAATATATTGTTGTTATTACATTATTTTTATCTGACATATACAGTATACATTCAATATATTTGTATTATTTGTATTATTTCTAACCTGCATGAGTACAAACGGGATGAGATGACACAGCACTGACATCACAACCAACGTATAAATGCATCATTGACTCTAAAGTTTTACACTTGCCTATGTACATGCCAACGTAAAATTATGATCTCATTCACGAACAAATGTTACGTGTGACGTTTGCATAGGTATTTGCTTACCTAACAGCACGTCATCCCTCACGAAAAGAAATGTCGTCTGATGTTTATATACGTATACAGCAACGTGCCATCCCATCACAAATGCAAATTAAATCCTAAATAGAGCAACGCTATTGGCTGTTGTGCAGTCTGACGCGACACCCGAACATATACTTCGTATGTACGCGTACAAACTTTGCGTGTTAATGCGTCCAGATTTCACGCGTTTCATATAATAGGTATTGTCCCCAATGGCGTTCCATACTAGACGAACGTTTTCGTCGTGTAAACATGACATTTTTGAACTTGTAATATTTCTAAGTCTTATTTGATGTGTGACATACTAATTTTTCTGTTTTAGTTGAACTGGTGATAATTTAGGGTCAATGATTAAATACACTTAATGACTGCATGAATTAACATTATATTCTTTTGTAACGTTAAAGGAATTTGTCCTGTAGGTAAAGTGAGTGGTCTCGGTGATCCAACGACCACATTTCCCCTCTGATTAATACATTCGAGGTGTCCACTGCAAATAGCCTACTTGTTGGCAGAACTAAATACACTAGGCCAGTCTAACGTTACCCTATATGTGGAAAAAGTCACCTCTTTAGTCAGCGGTTTCTGTGGGGTAACGTGTAAAGGGAGACCGGGGTTCTATTCCCACTGACAGCGCTTTTTTTATTACTTTACAGTTAATAAACGCATTTTTTTTCAATAAAAATGATTTGACTTAAAATTCATTTTAATTCATAAAAGTTACATTTAGGGTAAGGTTAGGGGTAGTGCTCTTTAATATCTCAATAAGTTGCCATGATTTTAATATTGTTTTATAAATATAATGATTTACTGTCAATTATATTGCAGGATGTTTAATGCACAACAATACTGAGGAGCAAATAGTAACGTTATCTCTCACTATTTATAAGTAAATAGCATCTAAATGTCTACTGAATCCACAACTGTTGCTATTCACACTTGGACTTGGACTGGCTGCCCCACAGTTTACGTTGCATGGTCCGCCTGTTGTAGTGATTCTGTAATGTTTACGTGTCGTATGATTGTGTCTGGGTTTAAAGGTTGAATAAAGATTTGTGAATTGTCATAGGCTACTGGTGCTTTGTTTTCTGCTTTTGGATTTGCCTGATTGTTATAATATAATTGTTAAATTTGTGATTGTTACAATATATTGTTGTTATTACATTATTTTTATCTGACATATACAGTATACATTCAATATATTTGTATTATTTGTATTATTTCTAACCTGCATGAGTACAAACGGGATGAGATGACACAGCACTGACATCACAACCAACGTATAAATGCATCATTGACTCTAAAGTTTTACACTTGCCTATGTACATGCCAACGTAAAATTATGATCTCATTCACGAACAAATGTTATGTGTGACGTTTGCATAGGTATTTGCTTACCTAACAGCACGTCATCCCTCACGAAAAGAAATGTCGTCTGATGTTTATATACCTATACAGCAATGTGCCATCCCATCACAAATGCAAATTAAATCCTAAATAGAGCAACGCTATTGGCTGTTGTGCAGTCTGACGCGACACCCGAACATATACTTCGTATTTACGCGTACAAACTTTGCGTGTTAATGCGTCCAGATTTCACGCGTTTCATATAATAGGTATTGTCCCCAATGGCGTTCCATAGATGGTGACAGCCTGCCCACCACCGAGAAGCCGCAAACACGCAACCACGCTGATATTCCAGCTAGGGATGGGATGATCGACACCTAGTGTCGACACACGTTTCTAGTTTTCGACACACTAGTGTTTCGAAACAGTGTTCCGAAGCCTTGCTCGAATGAGGCTGTCACGTGATCTGTGAAAACGAAGCATTGTTACCTCACTGACACGTCACGCCAGGCTCAAATACAAAGCGTGTGGATCGCGCTGTCGCATACCCGCTATTAATTTAGTGCAATGTTATAATTATATCAGTCATGATGCATGTATGTAGTTTTTTACGTGGTGTATCGTTGCTAAAGCACTACTAAAAACAATGACGTGTGATTGAATGGCTCTATCTGAATGAAAATTAAAACACTTAGATAAAGGGATAAAGTCCTTCCTTAACCACAAACTTTTTTGCTGCTTGTAAACAACTCTCTCAGTTGTCAACAGCTCACATTGGTGATATATATATATATATGTATATATATATATATATATATATATATATATATATATATATATATATATATATATATATATATATACAATGTTAATATAATTGTTTATTATATATATATATAATTAACAAATAATTGCATTTGCATAATTGTATTTGTGCATTTTTTCTCCTTCATTAGTGTTTTTTTTTAATTACCAAAAACAGAACATATAACAAACAATATAAATTGTATACAGAACAAAAAAGGAAAGACAGACAAATGTGTACTCACAAACCATGTATATGTCAAAGGACTGCATATGATTGTGATAAAGATCAATCAGAGCCTAAAATTCATGTCAAAACACCGAATTTTCTGTACATTTGGTTATATGTAGTTATCATATTATATCAGATTCAACTGTCCAGGAACTTCAGGAGTGGCTCCATGTTTTTTTCAAAAGTGGACATTCTATTCCTGAGTGAGGAAGTTAACTTCTCAAGTGTAAGAGTGTCTGCTAACAGATTAAGCCAATGAGTAATAATTGAGTTAGGTCCTTCCTGTTTAATAATATTACTTTTTTTTTGCTAATATAGATGAAATAAAAATAAATGGTTTATATTCTTTTGAGAAAGATCACCGAGCAGTAATAATAAAGGAGATTTAGAGATAATATTTCAAATCTCTTCTAATTTATCCACAACTTCTGTCCAAAATTTCAATATTTGTGCATTTTTTTTTAAAACAATGTGCATGTTTGTGTTCTATTATAAAGAAGACACAAAATGGTGCAATGAAAAATTACATTGGTCTAATTTATTGGCGTATTAAACATTCTATTTAGGAGGTTAAAAGACAGAAGTTTGATGCAAGTAAAAAATGAAGAAATTTTAACTGAATATGCATTTTAAGCTGTTTCCCTTTCAGATGCAATTTATGGAAGGACAGTATTAAAATTAATCATGCAACGTGATTTACTGTACTAATATTTGCTCTTCAAATTACTGGTATTTGCGACAGTAAGGCACTAATTTACGCTGCTCTTGGTGGATTGCGCTGGTTATTATGGACATGATGTAGCTGCATCTGTGCTCTTATTTAATGTGCGCATTAAAATCTATCTATCTATCTATCTATCTATCTATCTATCTATCTATCTATCTATCTATCTATCTATTTTTTCCCTCAGTCTCTGCAGGCGGGGCGCAGGTCAGCACTCTGTCAGTGTTTTCTTTCGGTTTCGATGTTTATGTAGGTGTTAAAATGGCGTCAGGTAAGAATCTAATTGGATACAAATACATGCAGCCACGTTTCCTCGATTTGTGACATATTTATGTCATATTAGCCAACAGAAGACAAATATTTACTTCATTTAGTTGTTGAATGATATTTCTCCGCGCTGTTACATTTAAGTTTAATCGTGTCATTTGACACCAGGAAAAAAACTAAACTTCTGCGTGATGTTTCTTGTATTAGTCTGCGATTCTTTCCATTTATTCTTGCTCAAACTTGACAATAGGCTGTTTATTAATAATTGTATGTAGGCTATAGATCATTGCAGTAAGTATGAATTTTGGCACAGTAGATAATAACTAATATAATGTTGATGTGTATATCATCAGCACGATGTTCTGTACACAAGTTTAATTAGTAATTGCAAACACTATATTAAGTGACAGCTGTTCTGTGCACATAGGCTTTTAATATAATTTAAAATGGCTAAACCATCTGTGTGTTCTCTCTCTCTCTCTCTCTCTCTCTCTCTCTCTCTCTCTCTCTCTCTCTCTCTCTCTGTGTGAGTGTGTATGTGTGTGATTTCTTTCTTTAGCAGCAGGTAGACAGAGTCCAGACTTTGAACGTCCTGAAAGTAAGTACATTAAAGTACTGCCATACTGACAGTAAAGATGTGTCAAACATTTATGTTGTATTATGTTGTAACTGTTAGATTATAGGTCACACCAAAATAAAAATAATGGTTAGTCACAGTAAGTTGAGGTTTAATTTTTAATTTATATTGTTAACAGTGTTGGGCAGTAACTTAGTTATTAGTAACTAGTTACAGTAATAATATTACTTTTTGTAGTAGTGTAACTAATTACTAATAAGATTTTAGTAATAATATTACAGTTACTCTCCATAAAACATCTAGTTACTTAGTTA
The DNA here is from genome assembly GCA_036247105.1 of Cirrhinus mrigala. Classification (NCBI taxonomy): domain Eukaryota; kingdom Metazoa; phylum Chordata; class Actinopteri; order Cypriniformes; family Cyprinidae; genus Cirrhinus; species Cirrhinus mrigala. Next base: position 337,744 of record JAMKFB010000322.1, read on the forward strand.
CTTTCGATGCCTCAATCCCTACTGATCTGAAGTCCAACAATCCAATAATTCCTAGATTTATTTTCATAATTTGGCGCATGAATTCACCAGTGCAGCAGGCAAGCTTGGAATATGAAAAGGCTTACATTCAGCGGATGGACATATTAGCATTACATTGATTTTGTTAGGAGAAAAGATGACCTGAACACTGATTTGTAAGTTGTGGCATTGTGGAAGTGGTGGCATTACTTTACCCTGGCATTACATGGCTTGCCCACCCACATCCCTCTAATCCTGATAGAAATTGTATAAAATGTTTTTAGAGAATGAAACATTTTCTTATGAAATTGTATGAGTTTTAATAAAATACATCATGGAATTTAGTCGTATATGGGTAACTTTTATTAGAGCTACAATTAGCTTTAAGCTACACATGACAATTAATGAGATTAATACAACACTTTTACTTAATCACCACTGAGTGGCTGAGTGGTGAGCTGTTAAAAAAAGTTTAATGACTTTTTTGGGGGGCCTTTTCCATTTTACTTTGACAGGACAGTGGAGATGACACAGGAAGTGAGTGGGAGAAAGAGAGAGGGGGCTAGGATCGCGAAAGGTCCACGAGGTGGGATTCGAACTCGGGACACCCGAGGTGCAACTGCACCATATGTCGCTGACAGGTGTTTAACTGCAATCCAATGTGGATATTTATCAAATGACAAAATATAGGGTCGTAAAAAAACAATTTCTGTAAAGGCGGTTGTCAGTCACTAACGTTACCTGTATTTTTCGGAAGGTAGTGCGGTTGTCGAATGTGGTTGTTACTCCCGTATTTTACTGAATTATGTGAGTACAGAACGCTATTAAGGAGTAAAAGGTGAACTGACAACCAAATTTAGCTGCAGTGTGTATGTGGCCAGAACGGTCACAGAGAGGACAGAATAGACACAATAGCAAAAAATACTGTAAGGGCACAGCAAATTCATTGTTCATGATATAAGAAGAAAAATCTAAATATTGTTGTGGGGTAGGGTTGTGCCAATAGTATCATGTATCGACGATAGTCAGAAATATCGCCTGTTGTTAGTGCCTTTGACGATAGCAAGACGATTATTATTATTATCCGTCAAAAATATACTAGGCGTCTAACTTTGGGCATTGCAGTGCAGAGAGCCGCTTCTGGGAAGCTTCAGAAACTTGCCGTGAGGTGGCTGGTATAAACACACAGGCAAGTAGTATATACCCTACAGCTTGTGTCAAGATTTTTGATTGATGACTTCCGGCGTAACCTCTGACCTTACCCCTCCCCCTTGTGACCTTGAGAGTGCCTAGGGGTCATGACCCATGACCTTCAAATAATGTCCAGATGTGGAAATGACATGGTTTTAGCATAATTAAAATTCCAGCGATGACCCGTGACCTGTTAATGATCTCCGGTGCAGCAATATGAAGATTGATGGTTGTTGAACTCTGACCGGTAATAAATGAAGCCCTGAGGATAATTTCAGGGTTATTTTTGAACACATCCATGGTACATCTGGTGACCGCATGTCCGGATGCATTCCATTGCATGCCCACTCTACAATCATGCAAGAAAAGAAAGATGTTGGTTTTAAGGACAATATTAAAATGAGTAAACAATTTTAAGAGACCAATTTTAAGAGACACCAAATGTAAAAATAAGTCAAAAGGGGAATTGTGGCCCCCGACATGTCTGGACATGTCAAATGTTTTATGGGTGCTTTCCATAGATGTAATTCAATTAAATTCAGGTTTATTTGTATTCCCCTTTCACAATACAAATCGTTCTAAAGCAGTTTCATAGAAAATTAAAGTTTCTACATTATATTCATACATTTTATACTGTATCACCCTCTAAAGCTACCCATCACAGTAAACTTTCAGCATTTTTATTTTCCATAAACAACATTTACTTTAATTTATAATTTAAAATAAGCTAATATGTTCATGGGAACAAATCTTGCTCAGGGCAATCATTTTAAGTATTACTACACAACAGGAGAACCACACACACACAAAATGAAATATATTTTAAGACATTTATTCTTATTTAAAGATGTATATAAATAAAAATACGATAAATATAAATCATCTTACATTTTTCCGGGAGAAAAGGTTTCCTTGTGCAAAGATGGCCATTCTGCGACAGAAAGGTTTACAAAAATTTGCTTAGTTTAAGTTGAAATATAAAACAGCAGTGTGAGTGCTCTTCACACAGCATAGGTCCCTGCCAAATCGGTGTGTCACTCGACATGACAAGGGTGGGGGTGATTAGAAATGTCAGATATGGGTAATAGGTTTGCACCGGATGCAGACCCTAATGTGTTGCTCCATTTAAAATGCACAATAGGTTATCTGTGTGTGGGCAATGCATATGGTTCTTCCAACACAACCATGATGGCAAGATTCCCATACCCCCGACGCCTTTGGGGCGTGCATGCTGTGATGCTTCCTCACAAAGGATGGCTAGCACAGAGGCCATTGTTCAAAATACTGATTCATCAATAAACCTCTAGTGAGAAATATCAGATGAAATATAAAATCATGTAGGCCAAAGTCATGTTTGTCATGTAAGTTTATAAACACTAATGTCGAAATAAGTAAAGGAGCCTTTTTTATTCTAACAATTCAAACCATAAGGGATATTGTGGACCCCAACCATGATATCATGTTTTCCATAGATATAGTGATTTTAATACTGTATCAATATCTAATCCTACCCAGCACAGTAAACTTTCTGCATTTATTTTTTTTTTATTTTCAAAAACATCATTTAGTATAATTTATCATTTGAGAAGCTGTTATGATCATGGAGACAAATTGTGCTTAAAACATTTGATGCACTGTATTGCCACACAAAAAGGGGTACATGAACCACACACACATATTGAGTTTTAATGTTTTGTGGGGTCATTCCATAGGCGTA